>NC_061167.1:45283268-45513268 GCF_022113875.1 Hydra vulgaris | reverse complement strand
ATATTATGTCCTCAGTTTGTCGGACAAGTCTTATAAATATAACAATTATGATATCAGAATTTTATGGTTTTGAAAACATAGATAAGTTTCAGGCAATGAATAAATGCAGAAAAGCATAATCTTCATAAATATATATTGGCCTCAAAGAGTTTATGAAAATTCTTCTGAGTAAAATAATTGAAAGGTTACAGTTAAAAGACAAGAAGTTTAATGTTTTGCAGTGGTTCTTTACTGCAGGATGCCGAATTGCCAGAAGGTTTATAAGATTTGGTGTATGTTTGATCAACGAATTGTGGTGAGCCAGTTGAACCTTTGTACTACTCAGCAAACTTTGTTGACATTTGTGTTTATTGTTCAGCAGGCCTACCAATAGTAACACAAAAAAAAAAGACTGTTTTCCTCAATGTGACGAATGCTATTCTCAGCCAAATATTCCTCGCAGAAATAATAAGAAAAAGTAATGTATTGCGAACGTGTTTTCTGTGAGCATTATTATATTACAGCATTAGTTATATAGACTTTAACCATAATTTATAGAAAATATTATAACAATACTTTTATTTCTTTGTTATTTTTATGTTAATAAGAGCAAGAAAGAAGTTTTTGAAAAATGTATTCTGTTTTTTTTTTTTACCAGATCTTAGAGATGTTTGTTTTTTTTTGTAATAAAGCATTGTTTAAAATTTGCACCACATAATTTTATTAAAATTTCATGCTAGAGGTCAATTGTAGTTATAGTTGAAGAGTTTATGAAATGACAATATTTATAAAATATTCAAAAAAATTCATAATTCAAAAAGATGTGGTGTAAGGTCAAGGACCTAATATTTAAACTTAAGGCTAGGCCAAGGACTAACAGCTCTGAAAAAAATATGAGAACAAAAAAAATAAAAAAATGCGCTGTATTTTTTTCGAGTATTAGTCCCAGTAACGAGCCCCGTCACGCCTTCATGGTGCACGTTATAATAAAATAAAAACAACCTTATTTTGTACAAAGTTTTGCAAGTTTTTACGAAACGTATACGACCTAGATCAAACACATATATTTCGGCTCATCAGGTCTTATTATACCAGTTTTATTATACTTATAGTATTACTTTTATAGGTATAGTACTACTGTTGCAAATGATCGTACATAATTGCCTGAAAACGCTAAAGATTTTTTTTTCTTACATGATGCATTTGTTAATGTACATTTTAATATTTTTTGTGTATCGACACCATAATAAATCCGCGTTTTTAAATTTTGATTAATAATTTAGTATTAGCAAATATTTAACAAAAATTTATAATAAAATTAAAGATATCTTAATACAAAGTGCTTTTTTGGACATTTAAAGGGTTTTGTAATTAAAAAATGAATATTTGTAATAAAAAAAGAACAGAAAAATTTTGTCCACCATATGTCTACAATCCGGCATATAGTGCACTAGTCGGAAAAGTAACCCTAGAACCTAAGAGTTTACATATCTATAAAAAAAAATGTAAAAAAAATAAATAATGAAATAAAGGACAATGGAAATTTGCCGCCCGCCCGCATACTTTACCGGGTTTTTTTAGGACGGGAAACAACTTCGCAATTCAAAGTGGTCTTATTGGTATTAAATTTATCAGCTGAAAAATCATAATTTTTATCATTGAATATTGCTTCTTCTCATCGACTATTGCTTCTAAATGTGAATATTTAATTTAAAATAGCAAAAATGTGGTATGATGAATTAGCTTGTATGTAATTATAGCTTAATAACAACCCAGTAAGAAAAAGACGTCAAGCCGTAGTTGTAATTTGGTTGTATTTTGGTCGCGACGCAAGTTAACTAAATTCTAACGATGTTCCAACGTCGGCATAACGGTGTTTTTCTAACGTTTGCTATCAAACGTTGGAACAACGTCAGAAAAACGTTATCATCCAAAGTCTTGAATGTTAACATTAAAACGACGTTAGAACAACGTTGGTTGTTTAACGTAAAACCAAGGTTAGTCTGATTAACGTTGGAACGACTTTGGAACAACGTTGCTTTTTTTACGTTTTAACTTTTGACACCAAAGCAACGTCAGCTTTCTAAAGATATTAAGCTTATATCATATTAATGATAAATAAAAGTTACTAAAACTTTATTTGATTTTCAAAAACTGTTGACATTTTTGTTATGTTTTTGTATACTTTGTATATTTAACATTACTTATATAGTAAAAATTTCTAACATATATAATATTTGCACATAATATTTTATTTACAAATAGATAATGCAATGATAGGTTTTTTAAATACCCGTTATTAAACTATTTAGCAGTTTAACTAATTTAAATAAAAATACAGAGCCTTTTTTTTTAAAACATTCAATTCAGTTGTCTAAGACAGTTTTAAGTTGTATTAAAACAAGGTTTTTACTTAATATACATAATATATTAAGTATAAATTTAAGACAATTAAGTTATATTAAGACAATGTCTTAATCATAATATATATTTTTTTTATTTGAATGGAAAGTTTTTTAGTTTGTTGTGGAACTAGACTAGAACTTACCTAATAAGCTTCTTATAACTTGTGTAATGTGTTTCTTTTACGAATTTGTATATTGGTATAATCATATCATGCTATTCCTACAATATTATAACTAACACTGACTCTCATAAGTTTGAGTCTCTAGTCACGAAAAAAGGTAAACAATTTTTTATTTATTTGTATTAAGTTATTTTTATTTTATTTATTTTTTATTGTTATTCACCTCCGGGTTACTACCAGGAACATGGTAAGGATAGAACTCATAACTTCTCACTATGAAGCAAGCGAAAAACATATCCTACAGAAACAGCAACAGAACATCTAAATTTTACACTAGATCTTAGTCATAATAAACAAAATATTTATTTAAATCAATACACACAAAGTGTTAGATGATATACACTCAGTCAGTATTTAATTTTCAAAATGAATCACAATCTCATGTTTCCCTAATTTCAGAGTTGTAAGAAAAAGCTGATTTTGGCCATAAAGGCCATAAAGGGTGCTGCAGTTGAGGAGGCTCCTTTTTATTTCAATTGTGGTTATAACCCCCTCTCAACTCAATAACTCTGAAGTATTTCAATAAAGTACATGTCAAATATATTTGTGTGTAGTTTTTGTATATGATATGTGATATGATATAGTTTTTAAAATTGATATGTTATACCAAAATACATTGACCTTGGTGAATGCAGTAAAAAATATTTAAATAAGATCTTATGTGTAAAACACTTCAATGTGCCTTTTTTATATTTTTTTCTTTTTTAGGCCAACTCTCACATGTTGGCGGAAAGTTACCAAAATATGTTAAGGACTTTTTCAGAGGTAACTTTTGTATTTCTTCATTTATATTTTTATTTGTTTTATGTATATTCAGAACATTGCAGGCATAATGAATAAATGCAAAGATTTTGTTGATTATTATTTTAATATTACTTTAAATGAGTATACATATTGCATGTGAATATTTATATAACCCATTAGCAAACTAATACAAATGGCTATAAAAATGATATCAATAGAACATTTTGAAGTATTTTTATTATAAAAGTTCATTTCTTAAAAGTTAAAAAATGCTAATTTGAATTATGAAAATTGTCAAAATTTTTATAAAATTTTTGTATTTTTAATACAATAAAGTATCCATGTCAAAAGTATTAAAAATATTATTAACAATATATGAATAAATTGTTATAAGTAATTATATATATATATATATATATATATATATATATATATATATATATATATATATATATATATATATATATATATATATATATATATATATATATATATATATAAGTTTATATATTTATGCATACAGATAAACAAATATAAATGTATGATGATATCAAGATCAATTATATTGTGAAAGGCTAATTGTTTGATAAACAGTTTATTAGAAAATGATAATTATTGAAGTTTAATCAGTGATTTTTTCTTTAAGCCTATTCCAATAGTTTTTATATTTTTGAAAGTGATTCTATGTTATATTTTACTAAAATCTCTATAAAAAGTGCTCATTTAGTAAACCCTTTGATATTTGTCCTGATTTTTAATTTTTGACCTTGTTCAATGGCCAATTAAACATTTATTTGCACATTTTTCATTATATAATTTGCTTGTTTGAATGCAGCAACATGGGCATAGGAAATAAATGTTACTAAAACACCTAATCATGTGAATACTGAAAAATTATTGTAATTACATTTATCTTGGTTTTCACATCTAGCTATTGATATTAAAAGTATGCTCCATAATGATCACATGTGTATTAACCAATGATATTTTATATAAACTAGTTGTCTTACTTCAATTCAAAAAGTGAAGCCGCTTTTGTCCTTTTTACAAATGACAGATTAAATTTGTCAACAAATACTATTTAACTATTTTTTTATATATGAAGTAAATATATCTTTATATATGTAATATATTTTAAATCTATATATGTAATCTATATATTTAAAAGTGTTAAGAGGAAATTAGAGTACTTGTAAAGTAATAATTTATGATTTCTAAAATTATTTTCAATTAAAAAGAGATTAAAATTTAAAATAGAAATAAATCTTAAATAAACCTTGATAAGTACTTTATATTTATTATAGCATGTTTTTGAATTATCTTTAATTTATTGGTTAATTTTGACTCGCATTTTGAACTTTTATTCCACACATTTGCTTCAGCTTTAACACTTTTTACAAATGTCAAATTATATTTTTAAGCAAAAAAAGCGACATCATTTTTTGTTCAATAAAGGACCGCAAGTTTGATATCTGGTTTATATAATATATCATCTAGTTTATATTATATAGTTTGTTTTGGTATTGTCCATCAATTATTGATATTTTGAAAAAACGGAGCCAGAGGTATGTGATTTGTCATATGTTCAAATTAATCATATTTCTGAAAAGTCTCATGACTTTTAACAAATTCAGATGGTAAAAAACCATCTGATTTTGTTAAAAACAGAAAGTCTAGATCACAGGTGGAGTTTTAAAAAATAAAAGACTATACAGTTAATTTCTTTTGTATACTGGTCTCTATGCACTGAAGATACAAATTAAATTAGCAGAATCGATTAATTGGTTATGCATTGATGCTATTAAAATGGTTTGGATGACTGGATTATTTAGGCTGTGGATTATTATGGTCCAACATTCATAACATACAATTTACATAATCTTATTCATTTTTTATAGTTTTCTGAATGATTGCTTCTTGATATGTCTGTCTTTTTATTTAAAAAATTATTGCCTTTTGGTAAGAAGATGGCACTTGCTCAAATGGTCAAGGGTTTAAGTGAAATATAAGTAGTTCGGATTGGAAGAAAAAACACCTAACAAAGTAATCATTAGTCTTAAAGAGAGCTATTTATAAAAACAATTTTTGATTCTTTGCTTAGTGAAAATGTACCATTTCAGTTTCTTTATTTACCATGCAATTCATGTTATAAAAAAACATATTGCCAAAATAACACTTGTAAAAAAATAACTTTCCAGAAATCTGAACTCAAAGATATTTTATATCTTTTAAGGGTAAAACTAGACATATTTTCTTCCCATTATTTCATAATTGTGTGTTTTAAATAAATTTTGTTTATTTATTCAATTAAAATTATTTAGGAGGCAATTTCCTTAGTTTTTCATTTTATTGAGGTATTGTTTATTCTATTTCAGATAATGTTGCTAAACGATTTACAGTCGATAATCTTTCGAAAGCTTAAAAACTCAGGTTAGCATCAAATAGAAAGTTAGCACAATTTCTGGTATTTGTGGTATTTCTATTTCGAATTTTTTTTATTTAGTTCTTAAAAATGCTTTTAATTGGGTTTGTTTGTAACTTTATGTTTCTTCATATATATTTGTCTTTTAGTGTCAAACAAAGAATACGCGAATTATTTGAGATATGATTTGCAAAGAAAGTAAAAATCAAACTAGTTTCATTCTAAGTTATTGTATATAATTTTAAAATTTTTGAATAGAAGGGATGCAATGTTTATTTATTTTTAGTCTTTTAATTTCCGTATTTATTTGCCAGGACTAATATAATAACCGTGTATAACCTAAATAAATAAGAAGAAATAAAGCTTGACAGCGCAAAGTTATACAGTGTAAAATTGTCCTTTATTGTTTTTTGCAGTGTAGAAATAACATCAAAAATGATAGAAAAACGTTGGAGGGCGTTTTTCTTACAACGTTTTGCAAAAATGTTAATATAACGTTGATCTATGTTTCATATATGGATTATTCCAACGTGTAAAAAACGATAGAAAAGACGTTGGCTCAACGTCATTTTAGCTAAAATATAACGTTAGCCTAACGTCCTTATAACGTCTTTTTTCTTCAAATTTAACGTTGCTTTAACGTCTTTTCGACGTCATTATGCTAAAATGTAACGTTGTCACCACGTCATTTTACATCGTTGTAATAACGTTAGTAAAATGACGTTTTTTCGGTGTTTTATTTATAACATCATGCCAACGTCTTTTCAACGATACGAAAGACGTTCCCAGCAAGCACACCCATACGGGTCCCATACGGTTTTAATCTGGGCATCCAGTACGGGCTAAATCTGGTATTTTTTCATGGGGTTCATCTGGGTCCCTTCAGGGATTTCCCGGATGCGCGCGCAACCACGCGAAATTTTATTAGACTGACTTTATAATTTTCGCGCTTACTCAAAAATCTGGCATTTTCCTCAAAATAAATATAGTTAAGTTTAATACAGTTGTATATAATTAATTAAAATATATTTTTTAATTTCATTTATTAAACATGAGTTCACAAAGAACGAAACGACGAAAAATTGCTGCGGGCGCTAATTTACATCTCTACCCCCCTATTTTTATTTTTGATTATGATAGAGAATTTCATCCTGATTAAGAATCGTATAAAAACATAGGTCTGAAAATTAACAGAAAGTGCTCTAATTCGATGTTGAAGTTTAAAAAATTACACTAAAAAACGCTAATATTCGCCATTTTTTCATACTTGATTATAATTAAAATCCTTTCATAAAATGACTTTAAAAAAGCCTGGTTTCTATCAAAAATTTTAGCAAAACTGTTAAAAAATGCGTAACTTATCATTTTCTTATTGATTTCTGGCCCAAACCCTAACCCTGTCCCAAATCATGTACGTTTAATCGCACCAATCCCTTCTTGTCAGTCGATGTATGTGCATACAGTTGCGTCAATCCCTATTTGTATGTACATTCAATTACGCCAATCCCTATTTTTCAGTTGATACATGTACATTTAATTGCGCCAATCCATTTTTCAGTCGATTTATGCACAATTAAAAAGCAATATCTTAAATTAAATTTTGAAAATTTAATAAAAAATATATTCATAAGAAATTTATTTTAATTTAAATATAATTTAATTTTGGCAACAATAAAAACCGGGTTGTATAATTAAAAAAAGATTTTCTAAATAGTCGGTTTCTAAATGTAAAATTTGATATAAAACGTTTTTAAAAAATGGCGAATATTAGCGTTTTTTAGTGTAATTTTTTAAACTTCAACATCGAATTAGAGCACTTTCTGTTAATTTTCAGACCTATGTTTTTATACGATTCTTAATCAGGATGAAATTCTCTATCATAATCAAAAATAAAAATAGGGGGGTAGAGATGTAAATTAGCGCCATTGCTGCGGTGGTGCAAAAAATTGTCGAAGAAGCTTCTTTAAGTAGTTACGAATTAGTTAATGAAATATTTGTGGAGAACAATAATATAGATGAAAGTTCACATGAAGGTTCAAATATGAATGAATACCAAAACAAAAACAATACCACAGAATTTTATGATAATAATGATTGGCTTGCACGTTCCAATGATGATTCTGATAACGAAGAGATGGAGCAACTAAACCCAAACAAAAAAAGTTTAAACAAGGATCTAGGAAAATGGGCAGTCAGTTATAAAATATCTCACAATGCATTAGACAGTTTACTACAGGTTCTGAGAAAAAATGGATCAGATTTGCCTAAAGATTCTAGATCACTTCTACACACAAAGAGGAAAATTGAAACCAAATATGTTGCAGGTGGTGAGTATTATTACATTGGATTGCAATTTTGGCTTTCCTTACTATTTAAAAAATATCTTCTTTCAACAGATCTTTCAGTTTTTACTTTACATATCAGTATTGATGGTGTTCCGCTGTTTAATAACTCAAATATATCACTTTGGCCAATTCTAGGTTCTTTTTTAGAATTTGAACAGAGTGTCTTTCCAATTGCTTTATTTTCCAGTTCTTGCAAACCAAATTCTATAGATAACTATTTAATAGATTTTATTGATGAAATGCAACGTTTTCAAAAAGTTGGTGTTATATGTGACAAGACTGAAAAAGCATACAAAATAAAGTTAGAAGCAGTTATTTGTGATGCACCAGCTCGGTCATTTGTTATGTGCGTTAAAACACATAATGGATACAATTGTTGTGAACGATGTATTCAACCTGGCGAGTGGTATCAAAAAATAGTTTTACCAGACTTATCTGCTCCATTAAGGACTAATATAGACTTTTTGAATCAACATGATTCAGAACACCATAACGCAATATCTCCTTTTACAAAGCTAAATTATAATATGGTAAGTGGTTTTCCAATAGATTATATGCATTGCATTTGTTTGGGTGTTGTCAGAAGAATTTTAAACTTATGGATTCGTGGCCCACCTTCAAGTAGGTTGTCTCAAAATATTATTGCAGTAATTTCAGAAAAACTGGCAGCTTTGAGACTGTATATTTCAAAAGAGTTTTCTTGAAAGTCTCGTTCATTATCAGAATTCAGACGATGGAAGGCTACTGAGCTCCGTCTTTTTTTGGTTTAAACAGGGCCAGTGGTTTTAAAAGGACTGCTGTTACCAAATCATTATCAAAATTTTATTGACTTATCTGTTGCTGTAAGGATTTTGTTGTGTTCTTCTTTACTTAAACATTATGCTGGGTATGCTGGTCAGTTGTTACAATATTTTGTGCAGACTTTTGAAGAGTTGTACGGTAGAGATCAGCTAGTATACAATGTTCATTCATTAATACACTTAGCTGATGATGCAAAACACAATGGTGCTCTTGATAATTGCTCGTCCTTCAAATATGAAAGTTATCTTGGTCAATTAAAAAAGCTTGTTCGCAAGGCCCAGTCATCTTGTTCACAAATTGCCAAAAGAATTTTTGAAAATGCAGATTTTTATACCTATCAGCGTATTCATTCTGTTGGTTTTAGTAAACTGCACACTGAAGGTCCTGTAAATATTACTCTGAGCCATTATCTTCAATTCAAACAGTATCAGAACAAAAAGTATTTTATGTCTAACAGTGTCGGAGATAATTGCTTCGAAATATGTGGTAAAATTGGAATTGTTAGAAATATTTTAAAACCAACTGCCACCAATGATAATGCTTATATTCTTCTTGAGGCGTTTGCTTACAAAGAATCTTTTTTTAAAGATCCATGTGATTCTCAGAAGTTAAATATTTATATATAACTTCTGAGATATATATTAATATTAGTTATAAAGTGTATATATGTATGCAATGTTTATTATGTTGCTCTCAATGTTGAATATTTTTTTCTTTTAATATATATATATATATATATATATTATATATATATATATATATATATATATATATATATATATATATATATACCCAATATATATATACCCAATATATATATACCCAATATATATATATATATATATATATATATATATATATATATATATATATATATATATATATATATATATATATATATATATATATATAATATATATATATATATACCCAATATATATATACCAAATATATATATACCCAATATATATATATATATATATATATATATATATATATATATATATATATATATATATATATATATATATATATACCCAATATATATATACCCAATATATATATATATATATATATATATACCCAATATATATATACCCAATATATATATATATATATATATATATATATATATATATATATATATATACCCAATGTTTATTACGTTGCTTTGAATGTTAACTTTTAAAAGTAATTTATTATTTCTTTGTTTACAAAAAAAATTATATTTATTTCATAGTATTTAAATATATATATATATATATATATATATATATATATATATATATATATACATATATATATTGGGTATATATATTTATATATATTGGGTATATATATATATATATATATATATATACATATATATATATATATATATATATATATATATATATATATATATATATATATATATATATATATATATATATATATATATATATATGTATATGTCGAAGAGAACTTTACTAAGCAAAAAAGAAAAGTGTAAGCTATTTTATATGGCTCGATTTACTAAATTATTATTCTAAATTTTATTGTTAAAAAATTTGATTTAATATTAACTTACCTCTATATATTTTTTAAACATTATTCTTATTGTAAACAGCAAAGAAGATTTAATTGAAAGTACTGATTCAGAAAGTAAATACAGCAATGGGTGTTCTGTTTGTTTTTCATGTAGTTTTTTCTTTTTCTTTTTTTCACAAAATTTATTTGTTTGTTTTTGTCTGTTCTTTGTTCTTTCCTATTTTATTTTAAATTAAATAATTATTTTTTTATTTTTTTATTTATAGAAGAAAGAAAAAAAAGATATCTGAAAAGCTTCCTAAGCCTGTAATACCAGAGAGACAAATTTTTCTTCTTAAATTAGTGGTTTAATTTGATAATTGTCAATAAAATAATTTATCATTGCATGAATGAAAGCATTTTTTGATTTATAAATATGGTTTATAAATAGTTAAATTTAATTATATGTTTAACATATAATTATATTTAACTATTTATAAACCATATTTGTAAATCGAAAACTGATTTCATTCATTGATTATCATTGATATGATTAATATTGTTAATCATATAAATAAGAAATAAACTGTACCTATACTAATGACTATGAAAAATTAAATAACAGTATTGATTTTGGGTTATTAGGGGTTTGTCATTTTGAGATTGAAAACAGTGGATTGTTAACTCCTGTGGTACGCACAGAATCGTCAGGTAAAGTTTATATTGTTGTAACATTTTAAACTGCTACTAATATTATCATTCAATATCGTTCTTTATTATTTTTTTTAAGAAAAGGAAGTTCAGCACAGACAAAATAAAACTTTTGATTTACAGTCAGAAAGTGTTGTAAAGTCAAAAGATATGTCTGGTCTTCCTGGCAACACAAGTACTTCATAGTTAAAAACGTTTGGTTACACTACATCTGGTAAGATACTAAATTAACAAAATACATCACCAACATTTTCCTTCTAATTATTTTTTAAAAGTATATGACAATATGATGTCAATCAAAAGTAAATCAAAATAGTATCCAATAGTGTGAAGTGATTTTAAAAATTTATGTCTTTTGGTGAAAAAAATTATTCTATGTCTTTTGGTGAAAAAAGAACCTTACTTTTTTTGTAATTTTAATTAGTTCTTTTTTTTTTTTTAGTATTTGCTTTAGGTGCCCTAAGAAGTCCTTTACAGTCTTATCACAGAGCACAGCGGAGAAGAGCATTTAATAGAAAGTGCACACCTCCTTTATAACCGATGTAAAAAAACTTGTCCAGAGGTGGGTTTCGAACCTGGGATCTCTAAACTCTGAGACAAGCGTGCTAACCACTGCGCTACACTGCTGCAAATTTTTGTTATTTTACTTTGTTAAGTTACTTTGAGACTCCTCTTTTTTTCTTCTAAACTATATCAACTTAGTACTCAAAAGAAATTGCTGGTTTTGCATATATATACAATATTATATACATATTAATGTATACACAATAAAATTTGTTTTTATTTAAAACTAAAAGAATAAAAAATAGTGTTGTCTTTTTCAAAAAAAAAACGTCTTCAACGAAACAGGGGTTTCAAGTATATTTTGGAAATATTTTATGAACTCTTTTACCAAATAATTATTTATAACACAATCATTTTTCTTTTTGTTTTGAGTACAAAGTTATGGTTTATGGAAAAAAAAATCAAAAATATTAGGACCCGAATTCCGAGAATTTAGAATCCAAGGAGGAACCTTAAAATCTTGTCATAATTGGAAAGTATTTGTTTACTTTTTTCTTATACTTAATAAAGATCGATTCGCGTCTCAGGAATGTTTATTTTTAAACTCTTTTTTCTGCTGTGAAAATTGCTCCACCCTAGTATCAAATACCACTTTGTTTGAATTATTAATTTTTTTTTATATTGGTTTTTAATAATTGCTTCATTTTTACATTATAAGCAGAAAAATTGTTGTTGAAAATTTAGGCAGCTCATAAAGAAATAAGAGAGTCGCAAAAGTTGCATTCAGCTATGTTGCACAGCATTCAGCAACAAGTTAATTCAATGCATGGCATTACAGAGGATGAAATTGAATTAAACTTACCACTTAAAACAACTGAAGATGTCGAAGCTTTTGAAGATAGTTTGAAAGATGAAGATGTGAAAAAAAAATTGGTAAACTTATTATTTAAGGTTTTTCCTGCATTGAATATATACCAAATAAAGTATAGGTTTATATTATGTCTTTTTTTTTTTTATATGTACATTTTTAAATTAAATATTTTGATATATATTATCCTTTTTGAAGTGATTTTTATTATTTTTATTGAATTTTATTATACAATACTACATATTTTTATTTATTTAATAAAATATATATATATTGAAACTTTATTATTTATTTATTTATTTTATTATAACTCTAACCTTAACCCTGCCCCAACCCTCCATCGATGCATAGAATACTTTGCAAGTTTTTCCTCAGTCATTGGATGCAAGACCCGGCCATTGTTAGGTCACTTTTCCCTATTTGCCCCAAATAATAAAAAAGTAACTAGTTTTGAATTTACTTTTTTTTTTTTTTTTTCACCAGGTTCAGGTCCTTGTAAATAACGGTGGTCTGAATATAACAAATTTTGTAAAAAGGAATATGAAATTTTTATTTTCTAATGAACTGGCACGAAAATATAACCTAACTGGTCAGAAAAATAAAAAACCATTTCAGCCATTGCAGCTATTTCAAATGTTTTGTAAGTATGTTATAGTTACTATATCATAGTATGAAGTATATATTATACTTTCTTTATTTTCTTCTTGAATTAATGGTAGGAATTGCAATCCTGCCCTCGAGATCCCGCATTATTTCAGCGCATGCGAGGTCCCGCTCAGAGTACTGATGGTTCCTCGCCACAAATTAATTATGGATCCGTGCCAATTTGGTGGGAAATATAAGTAGAATACAGTGCATGCATTTTTAATCTCTGATAGTTTGTAAATTGTATAAATTGTGGACATATATAAATTATATTACATAAATTACATAAGCCACATACTGTTGACAATTGAGCAGAGATTAAGAATAAATGCATTGTTATTCATTTTTATTTTACTAGTGACTGGCGATGATCCAGCAGAAATCTGTGGCGTAGATCTAGTGTTTCCCCTGTGTTCAAATAATGCAAGATCTCGCAGTGTGGGATTGCAATTCTTAATTAATGGTATTGATTTCGTTATTTTCATAGCAAAAAAATTATTAGTACTTTTACCCAGGACCATCCATAAAGAACGTCATCTAAGTAGGGTGGTAGGGGTCAAGATTAAAAAGACACAAAGGCGGAGGAGGGAGGTTGTCAGAAAAGGACATCACTTTATAGATTTTTTATTTCAATTTTATAAACATGAAAAACTGTAACATAAACATGAAAAAATGTAAATATGTGTTTTTATGAAGATAATTTAAAATAATGTTTTTAATTTTGTTTTTCAAAGGTGTAGGACAAGTGTCAAGCATCATTGTAAGGTCAAATAATTTTTTTTCCGGTTAAAATAATGGGGGCGGTATCGATTTTGTGACGTCCTTTTCAAGCGTAGGGGTACAGGAAAAAAGTACAAACGGTGACCAGGGGGGGTCAAAAAATGCTCAAAAAAGGTTCTTTATGGATGGCTCTTATCTTGTGTCATTGATAATTTTTTTTTATATCTTCAATATTTGCAAATATTTAGGAATTTAAGCGTCTAAAAAAATGACAATTAATAAGATTAATGAAAAGTATGGTTTAAGGTGGCCACAAAAATATAAAAGTATGTATTGATTTAGAAGCTAATGAAATTTATTTCAACTAATGTTGTATGTTTAGGTGCAGCAAAAAGAAACTATGAAACAAAACAAAATTTATCAAAAAAGCTTCTTGAAGAAGTACTTTCCACTTGGTTTGGTAATGCTCGAGATAGAGGTAAAGACAGCCGAAAAGGGAGAAATTCAAATGCAGCAAACACGGAAAACAACATATAGAATGTTTAATGTACATTATATATATATCGAATGCAGCAACGAACACACATATATATATTGATTACATATTTAATAATAGTTTATTTTATTTAATAAAACATACATGCACATGTGCTTGTGTTTTCAATTTGTATATAAACGTGCTAAAACGTTTTGCTTTCAAAGAAAATGAAAAATTTAATGAAAAAATTGTTTTAAACAAGTAATCGTTAAATAAAAGTATAAAAATCACAGTTATAAATAATACAAAATACATTCGGGGAAAATCTGGGATCAATGCGGGAGAAATGAAAAAGCAGGCGATCGATTTTCGTTTTTTTTTATTTAGCCCGTATGGTTCCCATTTTTATTTCCTAAGAAAGCAGTAGGTATCTTTTAAAGATTTGTTCCTCCTCACAATATTTCTAGAATCACCTCTAAAAAATTTATTTATATTTTGTTGGTTTTAATGCAAAATAAAAATTATATATAATATATAAATAAAAAATATATTTTTTACTACTAACCTCAAAAAAATCCATCCTTTTTTATCTTTACTTAATAGATTTTAATGCGTTGCTTCAGTTCTTGATAACTTTTTTTTTTTTTCTCTTAAGAGAAAAATAAATAATTCCTCTTAATAATACGTATAACTTTTTATAAAATAAAAGCTATTTATAAAAATAACACTTTATATTAAATGTTTAGATTTAATTAGTCATGATAAAAAAATTAATTAACTTTTAATATATTGCCTAGGATATAAATATTCGATCTAAACTAGAATGATTTTTTATTTATGTAAGTTAAAGTACTTGTATCCTATAACATAAAAGGTAATCTTTTTAATTGGATTTCCGCTTTTCTCACCGATAGATATCAACAAGTCAAGGTCGGTATACGCATTGTTAGCGGAGATCCACAGGGTAGTGTGTTAGGTCCCACATTGTTTTTATTATATGTTAATGATTTAACTGCTATAACTAATAATCTGAACTGTTGTGTAAAACTTTACGCGGATGATATAAAGTTATATAGTTCGTACCGTGATATGGATCTAAGTTAAGATTTAGTTGTTGCTTTAAATAGACTTGTACAATGGGCAGAAACTTGGCAACTAAAAATTGTTTGTAGTAAGTGTTTTGCACTTAGAATAGCACCTTCCTCGTTATGCAAAGGTATAAAGGCTAACTATAAATTAGGTAAATATTCTTTGGCTTGGTCTTCAAACCCAAAAGATCTAGGAGTAACAATGGACTGCAACCTTAATTATAAAAAGCATATTTTTAACGTCATCCATCAAGCTAACTCTAAAGCATACTTAATTTTGAAATATTTTAAAACACGTGACCCTTGTATCGTAGTTAGAGCTTTCACTAACTATATACGACCAATTATAGAATATTGTTCTCCAGTATGGTCGCTACACCTAATTGGATTGATTAAATCAGTTGAAAGTGTCCAACGATTTGATCAAAATACCATGTCAATACCAGATCAAAAAATTCAAAAAAAGTTCAACGAAAATTTACAAAAAAAATAAAGAGCCTTAGAAATCTTTCTTAATAGAATACAGTTGCTTGGCAACGAATCACTCGAAGTTCGGCACCTTAAAAACGACTTAGTAACTTACTTTAAAATTTTTCGTAAACTTGTCTGTACTGATCAATCTATGTTCTTTGCGATTGACAATAATAACCACACCCGGGGTCATAGTTATAAAATAAGCAAACAATCTTGTCGCTTGGATTTAAGAAAATATAGCTTTTCTTACCAAGTTGTTGACATGTGGAACAATATGACCTCGGAGGCTGTAAATGCATATAATATTTTAACGTTCAAAAATAAAATTAAAACTTTCGACTTTAACAAATATCTATTGTAAAAGGAACAATTATTTGTTTCTTTAAAGTTTTGTTTTTTTTTTTTTTTTTTTTTTTTTTTGTAGCGATACTTTTAAATTTCTTTGGGTACGTTGTTAGTGTCCATCTTTGTTTGGGCCTTCGTGTCTTTGGAACATGTATTTATACTTTGTCCTAATAAATATCAAACAATTAATCAAAGTAATTAAGAAATTTTATCTTTTAAACTGCGTTTTAGTAGAATTAGAATTATTTGTGGATCTATGATTGCATGCAGAGTTTTGTTAATTATTTTGGTAATATCTCGTTAAATATGTCTGAGACATATTTTCTGCCGAAATAAAAAATGTCCCACATATTTTCTTTCGACGTATTTTAATATAACTTTATGTTTGAATAATTTTCTGCTGACATAACAAATGTTTATATTATTTTTATTAAACATATTTTTATTAAACATATAATTTTTATTAAACATAAAAACTTTTCCGAAATATTTCATCTCATCAGAAAATGTTTTAGAAATGAAAGCCCTATAGCTGTATAAGTTTCATCTTAATTATAAAAAAGAATTTTTAAGTTCTTTCTCAGTTTATTAGCAACTCCAGAGTGATAATTCAAACCAATATATTGCAAATGAAAAATTTTTTTTTTTTTTATTTGTTAAGCTATTATAAAAAAAATTTTTTGCTAAGCTAATATAAAAAATTATCTTGTAAATCTGAAGAAAATCATTTATTTGTTAAACTTAATTCAAAACGTTTTTGTTATTATTATTATTTAAATAATGATTTTGTTATTATGCAATTATAAAAATGTCATTTGAGATGATAGAAAAGTATAGTATTTTTAATTATTAGTGTAAATTTGACAAAGAATCGCGTTTACAATCTAAAGTTTTATAATTTCAGTTTAAGTAAAGAGTTTTAAAGACTTTTACTTAAACTGAAATTATAAAACTTTAGATTATATAAGCTTTAAGAAAATTAAAAAGTATTTATTTAATATCGACCTCCGAGTGGATACGAGACGTAAAGTCTTTTAAATGTCTTTTGGTCGTTTTGTACGTCTTTTGAACGTTTTGAAGGTTTTTTGAACGCTCAAAAGACGTCTTTTTCAGGACCAGTGCCCACTGGGCTTTTTCTTAAATATTGTTCCGTTTAGTAAAACATAGAATCATTTTGGGTTAAGGGTTATTGTATTTATTTATTTATTTCGTCACCATAAAATAAGTACAATGCTGTTAGATATAAATAATATTTGGGCGAGTCTACTCGCACGCACGTGTGAATAGACTATATCTTATTATAGTCTATTCGCACGGTTAAAAAAAAATTTCAAGTTTGATTTTTAACATGAAATCTCTCACAAACAAAAAATAGACTATACTAAGATATAGTCTATTCACACGCGAAATCTCTCACAAACAAAAATTGTTTATAACTTAAATCATATATTTTGAAAGCAATTTAATTTTTTTAATCAATTATAATAAAAATAAATAAAATTACTTAAATATAATTAATTTTTTATTCAAAAAACAAACAAAAACGTTCCAATAGGTAAAATAAACATTAAAAAATACTTCTTTTTTTTAATTAAAAGATTGCCTGCCCAAAATAAAAACCTTCGTCATTGCATTTATACTTATACCTAGATAAGCAGTCAAAATGTAAATACACTACGGTGCGCATATCCTTCAAAAGTCAGCCAACGTAATTACTGCGTTAATACTCCACTGCGCTAGTTTAAAATTAAATTTAAAAACCAATAATAATAAACCAAATTTTTTTAAATTCCCTTTAAATTCGATGATCTTTACCTTCTTTTAATTAAACGTGCGAATAGACTATAATTAAATATAGTCTATTCGCACGTGAAAAACGTACCGATAGACACTCCGATAATATTTAGATGACAATAGAATATATACATGACAATAAAAAATTAACAACTTTTGCCTCATCAACCTAATGCTTGCCTGACAAATAATCTTGACGAATTGTACTCGTGTCTTTAGATCATTAAAGGTTAAAAGTACAATTACTTCATACTATTTAAACAAATATTGTTAAGATTAGTTACTACGTTACTATGTTACTATGTTACTACGTTAAAATTAAAAGAAAATTATATTAATAATTATACCCGATTTGACTTTTTGTTCAAACCTTAAAAAATAAAGATAAGTTAATAAGATAACTTACAGAACGTTTAGAAACAAGTTTCTAGGATAGTTGTTAAAAAAAAAGAATAAATAAATATCATCTAGAAAAAATTTAATTCATTAACATCAATAATAAGATTTTCATTTTTGTTTAAATAGAGAAAGAAAATAACAAATTTTTATTATTAAAGTGTGATATAATTAAGGATCTTATATTAATGTATTAGGTGAAAATGACATGGTAACACCAGAAAATAGTAAAATGTTTGTAAAATTAACTACAAGTAATCTTGCTACTAAACAAAAGGCAGTTAAAATGCTTTAGCAATTCAGCTGTTGTTTAATAAAAAGGATTAAAGACTTACATTTATTCTTTTGTCATTTTTAAACAAAAAAATTAAATCATATGATGAATCAAAATCATAAATCATACTATGATTTCTGAAGAAGTATCAACAACACTAATGGTATGATATATATTTATGTTAACAGTAGCTGTTAAACATATTTATATTTGCTACTTTTTTATTTTATGTTTTTATTTAAATATTTTAAATATTTGAATTATAATTAATACTTTAGAATTATTTTGTTTTGGTCAACCCACTGTTGAAATATGGCCTTTAATTTAGCAAATTTTTATGATTTAAAATTTACTACATTATTCATCAGATAACAGTTAAGGAAAAATTTGGTACATCACAGTTACGTTAGGAAAAGTGATGAGTTAATTATTGTAATTGTTGTTATGATTGTAATGCTATTGTTATAATTTGTTGTATGACTCTTCTTTTAATTGTAACTATTTTTACATGTGTGTGTATTTAGGTTGTATATCAATTACATAATATCTGTTTGACTTTTTACTATTTTATCTATTTCTTGATACTCCAACCAATGATGCCCCATTTTACTTGATTGGGTTTTTAAATATAAATATGATGTTGTAGCTAAAAATATATTTATTTAATTTTATATATTTCTATAGTTTTAAGGAGCTATGTCTGAGTCTACAAAACAGTTATTTTGTCGGGTTTTACAAGAAAAGTTAAAAAGCATTACCCACGAGAATCACGAAGCTTTGCTTTAACCTTATTTAATTTTTATTCTGCTAAAGCATATAGTTATGTTAGAAAAAAGTTCAATGCACTTCCTCATTTACGAATTATACAAAAATGGTATGGTATGAAAATGTTGACTGTTCCCCTGGATTTTGTAAATAAGCTCTTGGTACTCTTCATAACAAAGTAAAAGAGGCTCAGAAAATTGGTCAACGTCTTGTGTGTTTATTGATGTCAGACGAAATGGTCATTTAAAAACAATTAAATGGACAGGCCATAAATTGTCTGGTTATACTGATTTTGGTGCTGATATTAATAATGATAGTTTACCTAAAACAAAAGAAGCTTTAGTTTTTATGAATTAATGGACGTTGGAAACTTCCTGTTGCATATTTTTAAATTAATGGTTTAGGTGGTTGTGAAAAAGCTAATATTGTTAAGCGTTGTCTACAATTTATTTATGAAAGTGGTGCAGAAATTATAAAGTTATTATTGCTAAATATTTAAAGATAAGATTGCACCACAAAGCTGACTCGATCAACAAATTACTACATAATAAACGTATACAAAGTGTATTAACAAAGTAAATTGAATTTTTGAATTAATAAAAAGTTATTTTGTATATTAATGAATAACAAAACAGATAAAATTGTATTAGCTGATAAGTTTTCTATTCTAAGAAATCCATGAATGCATTAAAATAATAATTGATACATATAACAAATTTAATGATATTTTAAATAAAAATAATAATAACGTTTACTACAAAATTTTACATTAACGAAAAGTTTTCGTTTCTTAAAGCTTTATTCCGTTTTGTTACGCTCAAACGTGACGTCACGCGCTAAATGATGGTTACTTCAAAATATTTAACTTACGGCAAGTCTATCAGTTTATATGGTCGAAGAGTGTACCGTGGCTTTATTTTTTTTCTGATTGGTTGTTTTTTTTTCTTTCTTTTATTTTAAGATTGCATGCCCAAACAAAAACCCTTTATCGATGTATGTGCGCTCCACAGCACCTATCCCTAAATCAGTCGATGTATGCACACTTACTGCGCCTATCCCTAAATCAGTCGATGTATGTACACTCACTGCACCATCCTTAAATCAGTCGAATTATGTAAATAATAAAAATTAATGTAATTTTCAATATAAAACAATAATAATTTTTTCAAATAAAACTATTAAAATAAACCAATGATAACTTTACTACCGTGAATTCAAGATAAAAATTAAAGCAACGCACAGTGAATCGACTCATGCAATCTAGCTGGACATTGGCAAAAATTCCTGGAATTGACAAAAGTCAATTCAAGGAATCAATTAATAGATATTCCCATTATATTACTGAATACTTCTTAGGGAAAAATTCAAAATATTAAATAGTGCACGCGATTTTAAGTGTTAAATTATTAGCGCTCAAGTGTTACTTAAAGATAAACATATTTTTTTTAAAGAAAATAGCTGCAATTTTGCTGTGTAACAATAACATATAACTAATTTATTGTTAATAATAATTAACTCTACTGTCATGAATTTTACTTTAGAAGGTATGAACTTTGTATTTTATCGAAAACTTATCTAAAATAATTGGCAAAAATGATAATTCTATAGATTTAAAAAACAATATAAAAATTGCAATTTCTTTTTCGTTTTTTAATTTTAAAAGCGTGTAACTAATTTTATCCAAGTATATCCAAGCTGATTTTTGTATATATTATAACCACAACAATAAGTTGTCTAAATATAAAAGATTTGGCTGCCCTTATTTGCCCATTTCATTTTTATTTAACTTTTTTCAGACCGAGTATATTCTATTAAAAAACTGGAGTTATTTGAAGTATGGAAAAAACATGCAACGGAAGAACGAAATTCTCTTTTGTTTCATTATATATTGAAATACTATATTACAGAAGATGTTACTAGTGATTCGAATAAAAAAATACAGTTAAAATTTGCAAGCATATCCGCTAAATTTGCGCAAAAGTGGAATGCAGCCAATAGAAATATTGATATATTTTTAAAGAAAAATAAAAGTTGGTTAGAGGGCAATAATTTAGAATTTAAAATAAGTTTGCATCGGTCCTGTGCTTCCATAACATCTGAAGGAAATCGGTCTCAAGGTCGGCCAAAGAAAAGCTTTGAAGACTTATCTTTAAAAAGTAAAAGACGTAGAGTTGAAGACTTATTGCAATCGCGGAGTGCCAATGAATTAACAACGGCTGCTGAAATAGCACATCGTTTGTCGGGTCAAAGAAACGTAGCTAATTCTATTAGAAAAAGTACAAATACCTTAGAGCAAAGAAAATCTACTGATGTTATTTGTGGTACCAGGCAGTTAAGTAACAATGAGGCACTTGCCTATTATGTAGATTCAAAGTGTACTAGTCACTCTTATAAACAAAAAAAAAAGTGGTCGTTGAAAGCAGGGCATGAAGTACTTCCGTCTTACTATAATTTATGTAAATCCAAAAGGTTGTGTTACCCTCCTGAAGAATTTATTTTTATCTCAGAAACACGAGCTGAAATTAAACTTCAAGCCATATTGAATAAAACAACTGAACGCTTAATTGAAACAATAAGTCGATTTTCCGAAAATGCATCCTCTAATTTGTCGCTTACATTAATAAGCAAATGGGGATGTGACGGAAGTTCTGGCCACAGTACCTATAAACAAAGAATTGAGAACTCCGATGATAATGATGAATTTCTTTTTGTGTTTGCGTTTGTCCCGTTGAGATTGAGTGATGACTCTAATAATATTATTTGGCAAAATCCTCGCCCATCGTCAACACTTTATTGTCGACTAATTAAATTTATATTTTCAAAAGAAACACAGGAATTTACTGTTATAGAAACAGACAAAGTTTTGAAAGAAATATCTGAACTTCTTCCAACACTGTGTACTGTTGGCGAATTTAAATTCACTGTGAAGCACAATCTGTTACTTACAATGACATACGGAAAAGTTTGTAATGCTTTAACCGATACGCGCTCTACACAAAAATGTTATATTAGTGGTGCTACTCCAAAAATGATGAATGGCGAATTAAAAGGTATGGTTGATAAAAAAGAAAGTTACAATTTTGGTTTGTCTACTTTTCATGCATGGATACGTACATTTGAATGCTTGCTACACATTAGTTACCGTTTAGACATTAAAAAGTGGCAAGTTAGAAGCAATGGGGATAAATGTCGTATGAGAGAACGTTCGGAAGAGATTAGACAAAAGTTTAAAAAACAAATGGGACTAATTGTGGATAGACCGAAACCACATTATGGCAATACAAATGATGGCAACACAGCTCGCAGGTTTTTTTTAAACCCAGAAAAGAGCGGAGAGATTACAGGATTAAACGTCGAATTAATTAAAAAATTTAGTGTTTTATTAAGAACGCTTTCTTCCGGTCATGACATTAATTGTGTCAAATTTGAAAAACTTTGTTTCGAAACAAGGACTTTATATTTACATTGTTACTCGTGGTACTACATGCCGGTTACAGTCCACAAAATTTTAATGCATAGCACGGAAGTTATTAGGTCGTGTATTCTTCCGATTGGACAACTTTCAGAAGAATCTCAAGAAGCACGAAATAAAGATTGAAGGAGATTTCGAGAACATCATTCCAGGAAAAATTCACGCATTTCTACAAATATGGATTTGTTGAATATGCTCTTAATAACATCTGACCCTGTTATCAATTCACTTAGAGAGCTGCCTGCAATAAAAAGCAAAAAATTGCCAGTAGAGGTTTTGAATTTGATTGTTCCGGCTCCAAGAATTGCAAATTGTACTTGTTCGATGAATCAAATGATGAGTCATCTGAAGATTCAAAAGATGAGTGTTTAGAGGATATAAACGACGAGTTTTCTGATAACTAATTATAAAATTTATTGTATAATATTATGTATTCTTGCTCTACAAATATATTTATTACTTCTATTTTTATTATAACAGTGGTTGCTGCAATGAGGGGAAATAGGGGGGGTAGTAGTTAGGGGTAGGGTCCCTTATCCTCCGCAAATAAAAACGTATAATTTATTAAACTCAAGTTAATTATTCAATAAAACAACAAAATATTATTTATTTCAACCTTTCATGACTAGAAAAATCGAATTCGTGAACAAAACATTTTTGTCCAGCTAGATTGTATGAGTCGATTCACTGTGCAACGGTTCCGTTGCGCTAGATACAAGTTTTTTTTCGCAAACATCGTCGTGCATTCGTAACGAAAAAAAAAATAAGCTACTGCACACGGTGATATTTATTTTTAAGTTTTTTAATTATTTAATTTTTAATGTAGCGATGTGCTTCCGTGGCGCAATTGGTTAGCGCGTTCGGCTGTTAACCGAAAGGTTGGTGGTTCAAGCCCACCCGGGAGCGTTTGCATTTTAATCATACCAGTTATAATATTAATAATTTTAAATCACTGATCTCAAAATATAACTGGATAGCGGTTTCTATTGTTTTTTCCGAAAAAAGTTGAAGCCAAAATTGGCCTCCCAAGATGGCGGCGATTCTAGTTTTTAGCGGTGAAACCGATATACATTCTATTTTATTTTATCAAAATACAAAAGAAAATAATGAAATAAAACTAATAAATTCGTAAAAAAAAAAAAAAAAAAAAAAAAAAAAAAAATGATATTTATAATTATTAGAGAAAAAAAAGAAATTATTTTTTTAAATAATTGAATTTATTATTAAATGGCATCAGTGAAATTTACAATTTTAGTTTTATGTATAATTTAAGTGCCATTTAATTCTAACTAAGAATCCTAAGAATAAGAACCCTGTATGCTAAAAGGTTTTCTGCTGTTTACTTTTCATAACAGCATGGTAAACAGCAGCAATCATGTCTACCTACAATTTTATACTTAATATTTTTTAAGCAAAATGCCAATTTGTTCAAATGCTGCATGAACTAAAAACTGAGTGCTATAAGTACACAAAAACTCAGGGGCTTCTTCTAGACTTATATTATACTTAATTGCTATTATTGCATAAATTAAATGATTAAAAAATTTAAAGTGTCACTTATATTGGTATAAAAACCCAAGTCTGAATTATAGTTATTTTAAACAAATAAACAGTAAATCATCTTTTCTTATAACTTAAAGGATAATCACTCAGTACAATTGGTAATGAAAATGTTTGCAAAAATACATTTGTTTGAAAATAATGTATTTATTAAACTTTTAATATACAAATATTCAAAACACCTCTTTGAAATATTTCTTGAATTAAAGTTATATATAATGTTTACCTGCTGTTAAGAATTACGGATATATGTTATAGTTTGCTTTTTTATATTATTAAACTGTATGTTGCAGTTAAATAATTTTAAATGCCGATGAGTTTATTCACGTAAAAGATTGATTACATGACATATAAAAATCAAGAAACCTATTTGCCAATGAATACAATCAGCATTGTGTGCATGTAACAAGATTCTTTGTTTTCCATTTCTTGGCATGTCATATAATTATACCATTAGTCTTAAAGATATTAATTGGTACACAAACAATCTTTCATAGTCTAAAAACTTATTTTATTAGATATTTAGTAGCAGTTTAATCTGTTTAAAATATATATCTTGACTGAGAAAAAATAGAAAGTTCACTATAAAATCATTTAACATATAAGTTCAGTCAAAACCATCTAACAAGCTCTTTATTGTGCTGTGAGATCTTATTTAGCTAAGAGACCTGCAAGAATGTTTAACAGCAATATCAAATGCCAATAACTCACAGACACAAATAAACAACTCTTGATGTAAAGTAGCGTTCAATGTTCAAATGAAAACTGCAGCATCAGAGATCAAATTCATATTTTAAAAGCTTTAGATTCTTTTTTCTTGTGCTCACTCCAGTACTAAAATATCTGACTGAAATTGAATTAATAAGTATGATTTGTTGGAGAGTAAACCAACTAATAGTGAGCACAATTATGCAGATATTCCAAATTGCAGCATTCAAAAAAGCATTGATCTCATATTGTCAGATACGTAGCTAAATATATATATATATATATATATATATATATATATATATATATATATATATATATATATATATATATATGTTTAGTGATTTTAGTAGAGTACAACCACATAAAAAAACAAGATACAAATAATAATATATATATATATATATATATATATATATATATATATATATATATATATATATATATATATATATATATATATATATATATATATGTATATATATATATATATATATACATATATATATATATATGTATATATATATATATATATATATATATATATATATATATATATATATATATATATATATATATATATATATATATATATATATATATATATATATATATTAGCTGAGCTCTGTGAGTACACACAACTCAGAGGTTCCTTCTAGAATTATATATATATATATATATATATATATATATATATATATATATATATATATATATATATATGTATATATATATATGTATATATATATATATATATATATATATATATATATATATATATATATATATATATATATATCAAGACATAAGATTTGAGAATGTGAGACGATTAAGAAGTAAAATTTCTGACAAACCAGGCCCATTGTTGGTTAACTTAGTTGATTCTAATCTTCGAAACAAAATACTAATTTCATCAATAAAATTGAAATTGCTTCCAGGTTAAAAATATAAAAAATAAGATAAGTGTACAATCTGTTGTACATAATTTTTTTTAATATTTTTGAAAAGACTGGTAGAACTAAAATAGGACGATAATTTGTTACGTTTGTAGGGTCGCCTGTTTTAAAGATTGGAGTTATTTTTGCTATTTTTAAGCTATCTGGAAAAGATCCTTGAGTGATAGATGCTTTAAAATTTTTAAAGAGGATATCTTTAATCGCATCAAAAGAGTCGATTATAATGTTCCCATTTATATCAGTTGCTTTATTTCTTTTTATTGTTTTATATGCTATTTTAAAATTCACTAAATGTTAGATTTGAAAAGTTCAGAGTTGAATTTGTTAATAAAATAAATTCATTAACGGAGTTATTATGTACATAAGGAATTTTAATTGATAGACTTTGTCCTATTGTTGAAAAAAAACTTGTTAAATTCGGTGGCAACTTCCTTCGAATCGTTAACTATTTTATTTTTAATTTTTATTGCAGCCGGCATAGATTTTGTGCATGTCTTATGTTTACCAGTAATATCCTTTATTATTTGCCAAACTCGCTTTGAATTATATTTGTGCTTCAAAAGCAAGTCCAAGTAGTAAACTTTTTTGGCTTTTTTGCGGAGTTTTTCAAATAAATTTTTATAGACTGTGTAAGTGATTTTATGCTTTTTGATTTAGTTTTTAGATACTTAACATAGAGTTTTTGCTTTATTTTTGAGGACTTTTTAATTCCTTTAGTTATCCAAGGACAAGATAAGTCTTTGGCGTTAAGAATTGTTTCACGTAATGGAAAAATTGCGTTTGTAGGTTTTATAAAAAGTTTAAAAAAAAAAGTTATAGATGAGGTTTATATCGTCATTGAAATTTTTATAGCTCCAGTCTTGATACAAAAGTTGCTCTTTAAATAAATTTAGGTTAGTGTTGTTGTAAACACGTTTTTTAATTGTTACCTTTCCATGCATACTTGGTTTGCGCCTATGCAGAAAAAAATAGGAAAATGGTCAGAAACATCGGTTTTTACAATGCCTTTTTTAAGCGTTGTATTAAAAATGTCATTGGTTAGAATGTTGTCAATTAAAAAGGACGAATGATTTGTTATTCTAGTAGGTTTATGAATAATGCTTATTGTTCCTGTTTGGAATAAATAATTATAAAAGTTTGTTATATTTTGTTTTTTATTAAAATGGAAACAGTCAAAATTGAAATCGCCAAGTATGTACTTTTTATCTTTTCTTGGTTAGTTTTTCTATTAAATTACTTATTAGATATTTGCTTACGTACTCAGTTCTTCCAGTCGGTGGCCGATAGCAGCAGCTTATTAAAATATTTTTAGATTGTTTGTTTATTATTTAAACCGTTAAAATCTCAATATTTTCATCAGAAACACTTAATACGCAATGTTTTCTTTTATGTACTCTTCCTCCACGCTAATTAACATTACGCTTTAAAAACACTGTATTTAAACCTAGAAGATGGAGATTAGAGTTCGATTTAAAATCTTCTTCTGTACTCCAAGTTTCAGTTAAACTAATAACGTTAAAAAAATTTTCTGTTTCGCAAATCATATTAAAAAAGTTATCAAAATTTTTTTTTAAACTTCTCATATTAATGTGGATTACATTAAAATAATCATGATTATCATCACTTTTTTAAATACTTTGAATTTTATCTGGATAAAAGTAAGATCATTCAAATTCAGGTCCATTAATCTCATTAAAATAATTAATATCTGGATCAGATTCAATTTCTAAATTAAAAGTATTAGTGTGAAATAAATTTGATACGTTTTCAAAAACATTTCTATAAGATGAACTCTTATGTCAAAAGAGAGAGTTTTTTGATGTTTCTAGGCGTTGTTTTAGATGAAAACGTAACATGGAAGGAGCACATACGAATAATCTAAAATAAAATTTCGAAAAATATAGGCCTTTTATACAAAGCAAAACAGTTGTTCAACCAAACTTGTTTGAAACTTATTTACTTTTCTTTTATTCATTGCTATCTAAATTACGCTAACGTTGCTTGGTGCAGCACTAATTTATTTAAAAATAAAGGGCTTCTAATTAAACAAAAACACGCTCTAAGAATTATTGGAAATGTGAATCGCTTTTCGCACACTAAATTACTTTTTAATAAATTCAAAATACTTAACGTATTTCAACTTAACCTATATCATATTTTTATATTTATGTTCAAAGTAGATAATAAAATGGCACCCATTTTATTTAATTCATTTTTCGAAAAAATAAATCATTTATACCCAACAAGATTTTCAAACAACAATTATATACAACCAAAAAAATATTATTCTGCGACTAGGTTCTCGATAGCAATCAGAGGACCTAAATTATGGAACACCCTATTGGATAATGAGTTTAAAAAAATTTCTTCCCTTGATCAATTTTTAAAAAAAATAAAAAGTAAACTCTTGATAATTGACAATGAACTTGACTTCTTCTGAAACTTTTAAATAGGAGTAATCAATTGTTTTTTACTTGATATTTAATTTATTTTTAACATATTAATTTTTGATTTTAATTTGAATCTTTACCTTCTTAAATTATCATGTTTTATCTCATTTTTATTTACTATTAAAATTTGAAATCCTAATAAAAAAAAAACTAAAAAAAAATATTAAATTTTAATGAAAAATATTTAGATATTTGTATTTATATATGTACCTTACGCATATATTATATTGTGATAACGGATTTTTTTTGGTTTTTTGGTTTTTTGTTTTGTTTGTTACTTGTATTCTTGTTTGAAGGGGCATGGCGATAAGACTAAATTTGTCTTCTTCTTGCCCCAGCCGTGTATATACAGTTTTTAAAGTCTAATTTTGTAAATATTTTCTTTATGGCGAAATATATATTATATTATATTATAGATGAATCCATTTTAAATGTTTTTTTAATTTTGAATATATATATGTTCACACACATACACACACTATATACATAAACAAATATATACATATATATATATATATATATATATTATAATAACATATTTTTTAAAATTAATAATAGATAAAAATCTTTTAAAAAGACTGTGATTATTTATTATTTTATTATAAACCACTTTAGCAAAATTACCTGAAAAACGTATTTCTTTAGCTTTTACAAATAACTGCTTACGAATGTTTGTTGTTCGCTCACTGAAGTCTTCATTAATGTATACTTTTTCATTCCATAACTTCAACTTTTTGTAGTTTTGTAATACAGTTTACAGTATTACAGCAAATTTTGTAATACAGCAATATTTTTATTACATCATACGTTTGGTAGGGTAGAAAGTGAAATTTTGTTAATAAATTTTTAATTAAATTTTTTTTAATCTGGAAAACTAGTTATCATTTCAAATAACTTTTTCAAAATATTTCTGTCAATATTTTTCTATAGTACAATTTAATGAAAACTTTTTTATTAAACTAAAAAAAATTTTCTGAGTCAAAAAAGATTTAAATTTTTATATACGTAGTTTTTAAATATTTTATATTTAATAATTATTAATAATAAAATAAATTTAACCAATTTATTAAATATTTATATATTCTTTTAATTCATTTAATTATCTAACTTTTACACAATAAATCTAGGGTTTTCTATAATTATTAATATTTCTGGGGTATCTTTCTTTGCATAGAAAGATACCCCAGAAATATTAATAATTATATTCTGGAGTAGCATGGTTAATGTAAAATTTACTTACAGTATTACTATTTTTACTTTATTCTTACTCTGAATCATATATGTTTGTGAGATTTACTTACAGTATAAGTAATACTATAAGTAAATGTTAAATGCACATAATCACATTCAGTTTATAAGTGATAGTCTTAATCTTATTATATGCTTTTGACTAAAGCTTAGTCATCATCATTGTGTCATTCTTCAATGAATTTTATTTATTTGTGGAACAAAACTATTGTAACACAGTGAGATTATAAAAATGGTAGCCCAAACAGATTGAAACACTTGGTACAGTACACTTACAGATTTTTTTATTTAATGTGTTTTATTTTTGAAGATGTGGCAAAGAAAAACTTACTCCGACTTGGCAAACCAAACATCAAAATGACACCATATGTATCTTCAGTCAATCATTTTAGAATTAAACAAATTAGCTACAATTAAATTTACATAATTTCTAGCATTTCTTTCTAATTTTTAGATAAAGTGTTTTCTAAACTTAATGCAATAAAAAGTTAGTGATTTCCTTACTAAATTAACAAATTACACCATTAGCAAAGCTTATTAAAAACTACTAGAGTTAGCAAAAACTATGAACAGTTTTCCTTATCCAACTGCTTATCTCTCATATATATTTTTTAATTAGCAATAAACATATATACAAACACTAATATTTTATTTTGTAATTGTGTGTTGATAGTTTATTATTATTATTTATTTTTTTCATAACTTCTTTCAAATGTTCATAAAACTTCTATTATTAGTTTTCATTGTTAATTTTTTAAAGCACAGGAGTGAGCATTTTTAAAAGTTAGCTTAAATCTAATTTTTTTTTTTTTTTTTTTTTTTTCTACAGATATTTTTAATTTTTTTTTAGCATCACAGACAGATAAACAGAACGATGATATTGCGACCCTAAAAGTAGTAAAAGAAGCTATTCAACTAAGCATTGATGCTGACGTATCTGAACAAGCAGAGATTAAAAGTTAGTTAAATGCATTAAATACTTAATATGAAAAAGACTGATTGATCAAAAGTAATATGCAAAATCTAAATGGTTAAGCAATTTTTCAATTGACTTTATGACTTCATCTTGTTCAAAATATTTTTCAAGCGTTTGATGAAAATAAATATACGTTAGGTGTTTTTATTGATCTTAGCAAAGTATTTGATTCTGTTGATCATTATATTCTCCTAAATAAACTAGAAAATTACGGGATTAAAAATTCGAATATTAAATGGTTTCAAAGCTATTTGTCAAATAGGAAACAATATATTTCTTTTAGCTCCGGAAAAACTGGTAGTATGAATATAAACTGCGGGGTTCCCCAAGGGTCAATTTTAGGACCGCTCTTATTTTTAATTTATATTAATGACTTAAGCAAATCTTGTAATTTATTAGACGCTATTTTATTTGCTGATGATACAAATTTGTTTTATGCTCACCATGATATAAAAATGTTGTTTAACTCAGTTAACATTGAATTCTTAAAATTTAATGAATGGCTTAATGCAAATAAATTATCAATTAAGTTTAACTAAAACAAAGTATACATTTTTCCATCGCTTTCATGAACGTGATAAAATCCCCTTAAAACTTCCAATACTTTGTATTAATAGTCAAGCTATAAAAAGAGAACACTCGTTAAAAGTTTTAGGCTTACTTCTTAATGAAAACGTAACTTGGAAAGATCATATACATTATCTTGAAGGCAAAATCTCGAGAAATATCAAACTTACAAAACAAACAAACTTACAGACAAACTTACTTTGGTTTGAAAATTACATTTCGAACAGAAAAAAATACGTGCAATTTGAAAATTTAGAAACGACCAAAAAAACTATAACTTGCGGAGTCCCACAGGGTTCTATACTAGAATCTTTACTTTTCTTACTATACATAAATGATTTGTCTTCAACGTCAAACCTATTAAATTTTATTTTTTATTCGCAGATGACTCGAACCTTTTTTATTCTCACAAAAATATTGAAACACTTTTTACAGTAGTAAATGGAGAACTAAATAAAATAAATGAATGGTTTAAATGCAACCAATTGTCTTTGAATGTTCATAAAACTAAATTTTCTCTTTTCCACAAGCCAAGCAAAAAAAAAAAAAATACCGCTTATTCTGCCCAATCTCTAAATAAATAAAACTAACATTAAAAGACAAACATCTATAAACTTTTTAGGTGTGAACTTTGATGAAAAGTTGTCATGGAAAATTCTATAGAAAAAATAATCTCAAGATTCAAAAAAACATTGGAATGATTTATATAGTTGGGCCAATTTTAAGTTTTAAGTCTTTAAAAAATTTATATTTTTCTTTTATATATAGTTACTTAACTTACGGCAACATGATATGGGCAAGTACTAACCACACTAAGCTAAAAAAACTTTATAGCAAACAAAAACATGCTGTTAGAATCGTATTTGGAGTTGGTAGAGCGATTCCTTGTGAACCTCTTTTACGTATAATTGGTGCCTTGAATATTTTCAAACTTAATATCCATCTTGTTCTACAGTTCATGTATAAAACAAAATATGGACTGTCCCCAAAAATCTTTGAAACTTATTTAAAGAATTACACCATAAATATGCTATAAGATTTTCCGCAAACCACTTTGCTATTCCAAAACCTCATTCTAAACAGAATTCTTATTCAATTCAGAATCGCGGACCAATTTTTTGGAAAAGGTTCCCAAGCATTGTTTCCGAAAAGAAAACTTCTCTACATCAGTTCAAAACTGATTCAAAACAGTTTTTATTAAACACAGATTTTAATTATATTAATTTTATTATAAGTCTATCTTTTAAAATACATATGATATATATAAATTATAAATAATCACAAGGTAACTGTTCCTTCCCAGTAGGCACACGATGTTATTTTAACGTTGATTTACGGTTGATTTTTAATCGCGACGTCGTATAACCAAAAATCAACATTGTCTCAACGTTGAAAACTTGTTTAAACTATCGAAATAAAATCGCCGTTAATTCCACGTTAATTCAACGAGTTCGAGCATTTTGAGAACTCAAATTCGCATGCGTGAGTTTACTAGATATTTATAAGGCCTTCTGTTGCCTTTTTATAGGGTTTAAAATTTGACAATTTAACAATATCAATTTTATAGAATAGAATAGAAAAGTTGCTGTACACACTTGAGGTGTGTAGAGTCTTAATTACGTAGAATTAAGACTATGACAGCCGATTACAAAAATTAGTGTTCAGAAACCGAAATAATTATCGATACTGTTTTTAAAAATGTTCAAATTATCTTTATCTAATATCCATTGTGGAAGAGAATTCCAATCATTTATAACTCTGTTTGTAAAGAAATGGTGACGAATTCTTGATTTTGTAAATTGTCTGCGTATTCTACAATTGTTACTTCTACTAGATCGCTCCAGCTCAAAATTTAAAGGAGGGTGGTGAAAATTAACAATATCTTTCCCTTTTGAGATCTTATACATTTGAATTAGATTACCTCTTCTTCTTCTATCAAACAAAGTTGGCAATTCAAGTATCTTTAATCTTTCTTCATACGACTTCCCCCTTAAAGATTCAATTCTCGTAGCCCTGTGTTGCACGATTTCAAAATTGTCAATGTCCTTTTTCCAAAATGGACTCCAAACTGTTACTCCATATTCCAAATGGGGACGTACTAACGATTTGTATAGTAACTTTAATGAAATTTCATCCAAATACTCAAAAGAGTTTTTGATCATGCCTAATTTTCTGTTTGCTTTACCTATAGCTGAATTAATATGATATTTCCACTCTAGATTATTTGAAATGAAAATCCCAAGATCATTTTCTATCATTGTTTCTGTTAAAACAGAGTTATTCAATTTATATTCATATCTTGGATTTTTTTTGCCAATATACATGACTTTACATTTTGATTCATTAAATGTAATTAACCAATCTTCAGACTATTTAACTAACCTGTTAATATCCTCTTGTAATATTTTATTATCATCATAACAATGATTGATTGGAATAACTTTGGTATCGTCTGCATATAATTTAGTGTCTTTAATAATCCCTCTACATAAGTCATTAATGAAGATTACAAACAAAAGAGGTCCGAGTACTGAACCTTGTGGTACTCCACTAGTAACCATCTTCCAACTTGAAATATATTCCCCTATCACAACCCACTGTGTTCGGTCTGACAAAAATGATTTACACCAATTTAACAAAGATGATACAAATCCTAGTCTGAATAATTTTTTCAGTAATTTCGTGTGAGAGACTGAATCAAATGCTTTTTTAAAAATCCTAAAATAAAACATCAACTGAAATATCCTCTTCATACGCTTGCGTGATTAAATCTAATGTTTCTAACAGGTTTGTTATACAACTTTTGTTATTACCAAAACCATGTTGCTCTTTAGAAATTAAATTGTTTTCAATGAGGAACACCATCATATGATCTATAATAATTCTCTCCATAACTTTACCAACAATTGATGTTAATGAAACCGGTCTATAATTTGTTGGATCTAGTTTATTTCCTTTTTTGAATAACGGAACAACGTTTGCACATGACCATAACTTTGGAATAGATCCTGTAATAAACGATTTAACAAATATTATTGCTAAAGAACTTGACAAAGATTCTGAACATTCCTTTAAAACTTTTGGGTGAACATTATCTGGACCTACTGATTTGTACATGTTTAAATTACTCAAATATTTCTGAATAATAGAAATACTAAAATCTGGGTCAGAACATTTTGTTAAAAGATTGTCGTCTAAAACTTCTTCTGGTGAGTCATCTTGTATAAACACAGAAGCAAAGAATTCATTAAGAGTGTTTACTATCTCTTGATTATCAGTAGTTATAATACCATTATGTAGCTTTATGGCTTTGATCGAGTCTTTAAATCTTGTTTTGTTGTTTATATAAGCATAGACACTTTTAGGATTGCTTTTTGAATTATGTGCCAAGTTTTTTTCAAAATTGCGAATACTTTTCTTGACAAGTTTTTTTATATCTTTATTTAATTTTTTATACTTATTGACTTCTAAAAGACTTTTAAAACCTGAATTTCTGTTTCTAAATCAATATTTTTTCTTTTCTTTACACATGCTTTTAAGTTCACTTGTCATCCATAGTGAGTTATTTTTTAGTTGAAAAGAGTTTTTATCTAAATTTAGCGTTGGGATATATTTTTCACATCTTATTTCATATTTTCTTAACCATTTTTCGTAACATTCATTAACACTTAGTCCTTCAAACTCATTTATCCAGTTTATGTTATTATAATACAAATCTAACGCTTTATAGTTTCCATTTTTCCACAAAAAATTTTTCTTCCTCATTTGTAGTGATATTAATAAACTAGGTTTATTTTCATAACCAAATCGAAATTTTAAAATATGATGACCATGATCGATACCACCTAACGGTGGAAAATGTTCAAGAAAATAAACTCTGTTGCTATTATCAGTCAAAATGAGGTCTAAAATGTTAGTATCAATACCAAACTTTACTTGAAAACTAGGACTGATAACATTTTGGTGCAGGTAACAGCCCTGTAACGACTCAATAAACATACTTGCTGTTGTGTCACTGTCATTTATAATTTCACTAAAACTTTCATCGTTCCACTTGAGGTTTGCATAGTTAAAGTCACCACATATTAAAATACCAGAGCATTTGTTATTTTGTTTGAGTACATATGCTTGTTTTAATGATTTTATAATGTCAATACACTTTTCACTATTACTAAGACCTGTGCGGTACATACAACCACATAAGATTTGCTCTTTGCCAATTTCAATCAAACACCATACTTGCTCAATATTTTTATTTATTAGATATTTTTCATTTATTTCATAAGATTTAATATTCTCTTGTATATAAATACATACACCACCACCACGACTAAATTGACGATCTTTTCTAAACAGATTATAACCAGGAATATTAGTAGTAGACATTGCTGACCACCAAGTCTCACAAGCAAATATAACTTGAGCCTTAGATCTGGATATATAATCAATGAATTCATCAAATTTATTATTTAAAGAGGTCGCATTTGTATACCAACGTTAAATATTCGATATTTTATGTTTTTAAACCTTTTTGAAGGTCTTGATTCATTTTCTTTACCAGCAGTGTATTAGCACTGAGTTCAAATGATTACTTCCTCCAGTGTCTGCATCAGGGTTATATAATTGGTTATATACATATTGACAAGGTGTATGTAAAGAATGTTTAAAATTATGTGTGTTATACTGTGATGACTTGAACAACAATTGCTATTTGTTTATCAACACTACTTGTTTATTTCTAATTACGTGATAGCTTTTAACTTGGTCCCAATCGACTTTTAGGTTGAGTGGTTTATTTAATTCTCTACATTTATCCCTAAGTTGTTTATCCATGTTTCTCTGAGCATCAGTTAAATCAGGATTTACATAAATACCATTAAACTTACGGTATGATTTTTTTATAAAGTCATTTCTCGTGTCCTTATTTCTTAACTCGACAATTACTGGTGCAATACCATTTTAAAATTTTAATCTAAAAATACGAACCATATGAAGTTTATCTATTGATACTTGATCCAATAAATCTAATACTTTGTTTTCGTCATCGTTCTTTATATCTGCGCCATCAGTTTTATTGGATTCTTCTAAACCAAAAATAATTACGTTCTTCTCTCTTCGTTCAATTTCTTTATTTTCATTCGAAACTATATTAATAATATCAATCTGAGATTGAGTTTTATTTCATTTTCTATCTCTTACAATATTCCAAGCTTCATTCGGAGCAGGAACAATAACATTTACAACTTTGTTGTTTAAATCTTCATTCTTTTTAGTTAAATCAGCAACTGTTAATACTAATGATTGTATTGTTTTTTTCAAATCTGCTACAGCATTACTAATCTTTGATTCATATTCAATTCTTAGTTTACTCTCCAGTGCATCCAGAGCGTCTTTGAATTCTTTTGCATTAACCATAATATATTAGTTATAATATAGTTAACCTTATTACACAGGTACTAAAAAGTTTCAGTATGTGTTTTTTTCCGTAGGGTTATAGGGTTTAAAATTTATAGTTATAGAGTTTAAAATTCCGTAGAGTGATAGGGTTTAAAATTTAACAATTTAACAATATGGCTTGACTTATGATGCAGTTAGTTAGATAGATCTTAAAGAGATATTTTTTTATGACGGTAATATTTCATGGGTGTGGATTACAAGTAGACTTTGCTTGAATTTTTTTACAGTTTTTCAAGTAAGTTTTTTTAAAAGTTTGATTAATTAGTTTTACTATTTATGTTAGTATATTTAACTATACTAATTTTATATTATATAAATATAAAATATATTTTTTCAATCTATATATATATATATATATATATATATATATATATATATATATATATATATATATAAAAGCAACCTAAAATATTTTAATTTTTTTGCTTGTTACGCACGTCATTGGAGGTTTTTTAAACCATTAAAATATTATTTGAAACAATAAAAGAGAAAAGATTGCTGCCCCGTGCCAAACCCTCAGTTGATGTAGTAGAACTTCCCTTTAGCAGCAGGCTATATGGTAGTCGATGTAGCAGCACTCCCTTGTAGCAGCAGGCTATATATAGCTATATATAAAAAGAGAATATTTTTGGCTTTACTACATACCTTAACTATCTTATATATAAGATAGTTAAGGTATGTAGTAAAGCCAAAAATATTCTCTTTTTTTATTAAAAAGTCACCATTTTAAGCATGTCTCTATGCGAGATTACAACAAGCAAAAAAATAAAACTTTTTTAGGCTGCTTAACAGCAGATTTACCGCTTTTTAACAATCCATGCGATTCAAAGGGTTTGAATATTGTTCTTATTTAAAAAGAATATCTGTCTGACAATTGTTTAATAAATAAAGCAGATTTTTTTTGTAAAGTTATATGCATGTTGTATAAAAATGGGTTTGTGCTCGCACCTTTAGTCCATGATATTGTTTGGTAGAAAGATCAACATAAAATTTTGCAAAATTTTCATTATGTATATATATATATATATATATATATATATATATATATATATATATATATATATATATATATATATATATATATATATATATATATATATATATGTATTATATATATATATATATATATATATATAAATTAGTAGAAAATCACTAAGCAAAATTTTTTCTCATTTAACACTGTGTTTCATCAATATTGATGAAACACAGTGTTAAATGAGAAAAAATTTTGCTAAGTGATTTTTTACTAATTTGTAATTGCTCAGTTCTTTTAAGAACATTGAGCACTCTTTTTGTAGAATACATTTTAAATTGTTTAAATATATATATATATATATATATATATATATATATATATATATATATATATATATATATATATATATATTTGATTTATAAGCTTTATTTAATTCATAAATAAAGCTTTTTATGATTTCTGAAAAAAAAGTTACCAAAAAATTAATTAATTTTATATCAAATTATTTTTAAAAATAAACGTTATAAATTTTGTTATTATAAAGAAAATTATACATAGTAGCTTTTCTTATAAGGGAAACAAATGCTGGTTAAACAACCTTTTTTCTTTTCTGTGGAAAAACACACACGCCACCTTGGCTTTGCGCTATATTAAAATACTTTTTTTCCTCAAGAAAATCTTGCCATTGCTGATCCTAATATTTTTACTTATTACTTATCCTTAATATATTTACTTATCCTTAAATAAACATTACTTATTCTTAAATATATTTTTTTAAATCAGTCTTTAAGAAACCTTTAAATGTATAATTTTCTTTATAATAACAAAATTTATAACGTTTATTTTTAAAAATAATTTGATATAAAATTAAGTTAATTTTTTGGTGACTTTTTTTTCAGAAATCATAAAAAGCTTTATTTATGAATTAAAGAAAGCTTACAAATAAAATATTCACAACAATAACAAATTAAGTAAAGATTTGATTTTTGAAAAATTTCAAATGGTAACTTGAATCATATTTTTATTTTGATTCGATTTGAAATTTCGAAGCTTCGCAGGCCTCTGTTTAAAATATTTTAACAATTTAAAACACTTTTGAATTTCAATATAATTTTCATAATTTTATAGTTATATTAAGTTAAAGTTGTATTTTTCTGTAAGTTATTTTTATTATATAATGTATTTAAAACATAGTTTTAAATTAAATGATTATTCTTATCATGAGTTATGAAATAATTTTGAATTTGCCACAACTAGTGATACTCAGATAGAATCAGATTCAGAAAGTGTTGACTATTTTAAAAGATTTAAAATTAACTTAAAAACTTAAATCAAGTATTATTAGTTTTATTTTGATATTATTATAGGAACCACTACCATTCTTATACAAGAGAAAATATAATCCAACCAAAATTAACCAACAGAATAGTAAGCAAGTACCTATTCATATAATGCAAAAAAAGAAAAAGAAAATAACTTTTATGCATACTCCGCATACTATAGTTCAAGTTATTGATTTTCTGTCTGCTAGTTATTTTAGATAGAAAAGATTTTGAATGTTTTTTTTCTATGCTTCAGTAGTTTACACATTTTATTGGTTGTTAAATAATATTTTTTTTTTATTTTATGAATGTTTTTAAAGTTATTTTTTTATTGTTTTTTCTTTGTTGTGACATTTTATTTTATTGGTATGACATTTATTTTATTATAGCATTTAGCAAAAGCTATTTTATTTCTAGCATTCAAGTATTGATTATTTTTTTTACGTGGTTGATTTTTTGATCTTAAAAATATTAGGATCAGCAATGGCAAGATTTTCCAGGAGAAAGTAAGTATTTTATTATAGTGCAAAGCCAAGGTGGTGTGTGTATTTTTCCTCAGAAAAAAAAAAAGGTTGTTTAACCAGCATTTGTTTCCCTTATAAGAAAAGCTACTATTAAAGATTCCTTATCGAATAGAAAGTCTCCCATTACTGAGGAAGGTATATGAAATATTTGATATTTATTTTGGTATGCATTCATTTTATTAATTAGTAAAAAATAGCATATAATTATCTTTAAGAAATTGTAGAAATATATTTTTTCAAAATCTAATAATTTTGTTTATTGTTCAAACAAATATTTTGAAATAGTGTATTTGGTTCTTGTGTTTCAATGCTTTTAGAAATTAACTAATGTTTGGTTCTTTTGTCTTACTGTTATATCTTTACTATTAGAATTTTAAAAAAAAGTTTTAAATGCACGTAGAAATGAAAGAGATGTTAGTAAAGCTCTTTCCAGTAATTAAAATAATGTCACAACAAACAGTCCTGATATTTTATAGATGAATTCACAGCAGTCATTTAGTGATTATGATGACAGTTTTAATGATTTTTGAAGTTAGGTTATTTCAAATCATGACCTTTTGCAACTTTTTATTGATTTTTTGAAATTATGTATTTGCTTAAGTTAATCTACTCTTAACTTTTTAAAAATGTACTATACAAATAATGTAATGTAATTATTTTCTTAATCCTTTAGGGATTATGATAACAGTTTAAACAGGTTATGTCTGAAGTGGTAATTTTTGTTAAATCGTTACTTTTTGTATTTTTAAACTAATACTTTTTGCACTTTTTTTAATTTTTTTTTTTTTTCAATTATGTATTTTCTTTAGTTAATCTACTTGTAACTTTTTATATATGTATTATAAAAAGAATGTGATGTAAATATTTTCTTAACCCTTTAGGTTAACAAACTTTCTAAAATCAGAGGTAAGACAAATACAAAAAATGTGTATCAAAGGTTAGGTAAAAGTAGTTTTAAATAAAAATCTTTTTGAATCTTGTTATTATGGTTTTTTTTAAAAATATGTTTTATTATTTATTTATTTTTTGCATTGAGCTAAAGAACAACCTAAATGCACAAATGTTGCTTTGTAACGCATACTTAACCTTTTTTTTGCTCTATATATACATATATGTATAAACATACATATATATTTATATATATTTATATTTATATATATATATATATATATATATATATATATATATATATATATTATATATATATATATATATATATATATACACGTTTATATATATATATATGTATATATATATATATATATACATATATATATATATACATATATATATATATACATATATATATATATATATATATATATATATATATATATATATATATATATATATATATATATATATATATATATATATATATATATATATATATATGTATATGTATATATATATATATATATATATATATATATACATATACATATATATATATATATATATATATATATATATATATATATATGTATATGTATATATATATATATATATATATATTTATATATATATATATATATATATATATATATATATATTATATTTTATTATATTATAATGTATATATAATGTATCAATTTTATATACAACTATAATGATAATAATAATGTATAATGCAGGTTGTTGACCAATGGTTTATAATCAAAATTTAATATGGCTGGCGGTAAGAATAATGAGAAGTTTGTAGGAACAAACATTCGTAAGGTTGTTACTGGTAAGTCAAAATTATATATTTTTAAAAATCAGAATTCGTTACTTTGATATTGTTTTATTTTTAACTTTTTTATGTATATAATGCAAATTACTACGGCAATACCTTTTTTTATAGAGAGCGTCATGTCAATTAAAGCGACTGCTACAGTTGCCGAAATAGGAAAAGAATCATGGCTATTAAAATATGCACTTAAACATTTTATTTTGTTTGCCTTGTATATAAAGTCCCTTGAAGCAATTTAGTTGTATCTGATTAATTTACTTAAAATACGATGTTCTTTGCGCAAATTATTGCTTTTTTATTGTGCTATTTTATTGCAATTAAAGTTGAGTAAGTTTTTAAATTAATTGGATATTAACCAAAATAAAAAACAAAAGTAAACGTTGAATTTACGTTGTTTAAACGTTGTACTAACGTTGTATCAACTACGTATCAACCAAATATCACCTATTCAAAGTTGAAATATGGTTGATATGTAGTCGATATGACGTTCGAACAACGTTAAAACAACGTAATCATTGACGTTGTTTCAACGTCGTAGTTTTCGACGTCGGATTTTATTTTCAATTCAACCAAATTTCAACGTTGTTCCAACGTGGCATATGGTTTGTTTGCGACGTTGTTTAAACGTTATTTCAACGTCGTTGTGGCTGCTGGGAATTGTAATAATTAAAAAAAAAAAAAGTTAAAAATTTATTGACAATAACCAATATCACAAATCACATTTTCTCGCTTTTGATTTATTGTGTGTATATACTCATGTATGTGTATATTTCTACTTATTTATGTGTGTGTGTGTATATGTATATTATATATATATATATATATATATATATATATATATATATATATATATATATATATATATATATATATATATATATATATGTATATATATATATATATACATGTATGTATGTATATATATATATATATATACATGTATGTATATATATATACATATATACATGTATGTATATATATATATATATATATATATATATATATATATATATTATATATATATATATATATATATATATATATATATATATATATATATATATATATATATATATATATATATATATACATATGGTGTATTAATACATCTATGTTGTATGTTGAAAAAGTAAACTTATTTGTATATATATATATATATATATATATATATATATATATATATATATATATATATATATATATATATATATACATATATATATATTGAATGGTGGTATCAATGGAGTTCAAAAAAGCCACCAAAACAATCCATCGAGACTATTACATTAAGTGGAAAACAGCTCTAAAAGGTAAACCAGTGCGAGAAATGAGGCAGCCAGGCAGCGTGAACTTCTAAAGTACTTTTTAGATGTAATTCTGTCCTTAGCATCACGCTTTAGAGGTGTATTAGTGAATGTTTATTATTATATTTATATTTATGTCATAATTTATTTTTATTATAATTAAACAGAAATGGTTTATGTGTGTAAACATGTATTATTACATGTATGTATTAAAATCGTCGTTTTAGGCTCTTCAAAAATGAAAATGAAGACGATAACGACAATTTTCTTGCAACTCTAGAGCTACTCGCAAAGTACAACAAGACCCTTTAGTTACATCAGAAAAAGGTTTCCTGGTGTCAACATGAAAGTAAACTAATTATTGTGCATTTTTTAGGTTGGAGTTCCCACAATGAGTTTATTAAACAGTGCAAAAGTATCGTTCACGGTGCCATCATTAAAGATGCGCATATATTAATTTACTATTTTATTCTTGTCGACGGAACGCCTGACGTCTCTCGTACTGAGCAAATTGCATTTGTTCTCCGCTTTGTCTACAATTATTGATAAAAGACAGGTAGTTAATGGAGCGCTTTCTTAAGGTTGAAAATCTTAAACAAAAGAAAATTTTGGATATTGCCAAGATAATTATGGATTTCTAGAATATAACGCAGCGCTCATAACCTTAACATAGCTGGTGTTCATTCCCTTGAATCTTCTATAGAAATGAAGAACTATTTTGGCCAGATTCAGTCACTCTAACAATCTTTTTAGTGGAAGCCCTATACAATGTCAAATCTTGACCAAAACAACTGGTTTGTCTCTTCATTAAATCTCACAAACCCGATGGAGTGCACGGATTGAGACTTTGAAGCCGTTGGTTAAACAACCTAGAGAAATTATTTTTTCTTTTCAGAAACTTCAGGAACTTGATTTAACTGCTGATCTATTGAATGACGTAAAATCTTTGGAGAAATGGATATATTCATTTGAGTTTATTACCATGACAACTATCTGGTTCAAAGCGCGCCAAGCATTTGTCAGCGTGTCATTTCAATCAGGAAATATTACTTTAGATGAAGAGATGAAGCTTATGAGGGTTACTATCAATGATCTTATGAATTTAGATATTCTTGGCCCGAATTAATAAATGAAGCACATTTGGTTACCTCCGGTCTAGCTAGTTATGGGTTTTAGTCAAAGTTAGTTCAAAAAACGACAAGGAAGAGGAAAAACTTTTACAAAGAAGCAAGGAATGAAGTTCATTTCTACAAAAACGATGAAAAGCAGTTTGAGGTGAACGTATTTAACACTGTACCCGTTTTTCAAAACGCCTTTAGATGCTTTTTACGTATTTCGAGAAAAACGCAATTAAAAGTAATAATACAATAAATATTATTATTTTTGTAAAAATAATAATACAAGAAAGTTTTTGAAAATTATAATTTTTATGAACTTTTTCAAAGTTCTTTAAAAACAGTTATTCAATAACCTTTGCAGGCACCTAAATAAGCTTATTTTCTAAAAAAGTCATTTTTGATTTTTTTTTTACTTTAAGGCGTTTTGAAAAACGGCTGAAGAACTGAAGAACTGTTTCTCCTTCCTATGGTTCTCGGAATCTAATAGTAGGTCGAGTGAAGAAAATTGAACCACCTAGCCTGGAGGAGAAATAGAAAACTTTAGCGCAAATCTATGTGAACAATGTGTATGAAGACAAACTAATTTTAGAGGTCCATCATCTGGATATTCTGAAGCACGCTAAGCTTTTCAGTCCAAAAGAATATCTCACTTCAATGAATTGAGATATTAAATGGAATCTATTAAAAAGGTCTAGAGTCTATCTTCAAATTAATAGGCATTTTGTTACGTATTTTTAACGCGATTCTCGTTTCCATTGTCCAAAGAGAGTTCTTTCAGTAAGCTTGGTCTAGATATTATTAAGATACAATAAGTCAAGAACGGCTTACCAGTTTCTTAGTTATATCTATTCAATACGATCTTGTAAAAAATCTGTGCTATAACGAGGTCATTCCTAATTTTGTTTTAAGTTATGCCCGTAGAGTCAAATTCTCATGAAGCAACTAAAATATCTATTAAATTTAAAACTCAAAGTTACTCGCAATGTAATAAAGCTCAGTAACTTGTCAGCTTGTGCTTCTTTTTTACTTTTATTTCAAATTTATTTTAAAAATAAATAGAAGCCTCCTCAACTGCATTTACTCCCTCGCCTTTAAATGAATTTAGTTAAAAAAAAAACTATTAGGACAGTATTTGGGCAGTACCTAAACTTTTTTGAATTAGATCAATATGACAGGGTGCTAGATAAGTTTTGACCCCGGGCGTCACAAAGGGTCGCGGCGGGCCTCTCTGTGTGTGTGTGTGTGTGTGTGTGTGTGTGTGTGTGTGTGTGTGTGTGTGTGTGTGTGTGTGTGTGTAATACATAAAAATGCTACATATGCTAAATATGCTACATACTTTATGTATGTATATATCCATGTATTTATGTATGATAGTATTTAACATACATATGTACGTACATACATATATACGTACATGTAACATACATACGTACATATATAAATATGCGCTCGTAATAGTATATACTTTTAAACAAAATTCATTTGATTTCATGATAAATGAATGTATTTATTATAAAATACAATAAATGTCTAATTAAAATACATTATAGTTTTTATATAATAAAGCTTAATTAGCATAAATTATAATATATTTCATATTATAATATAATATATCTTATATTTTAAAAAGTTTTATAACAGTTATTAATGAGGAAAACTCAACAAGCTTGTTTTGTTTGGATACCATTTATTATTTTTCTTAATATAAAAGAAAGTTTCTCCGATAGCATATTTAACAGAAGGGCAAAGCAGGGTTAGATTTTGGCGTTAACAGCCTTCCGATATCTAAATTTTCTCCTGCCGTTAACTAAACGGAGACATTAAAATACGAGTTTATTTTATTGCTGGCGTTAAAAACTGCCGTTTTGCTTTTAACCAGCCGATAGCTTATCGCAGGGTTTAACGGAGGGGTGTGAATACGGCTGCTGATTGTCCAACAAGAAAAATTTCTCGTAACTTTATTACTTCTTAACTTGTCTCGCTCTTTGGATGGATGACATACATTTTTATGTCATCCATCCAAAGTTAAATTTTAACCTTTTATGCATATTAAAACTATAAAAATACTTTACGTTCTTCTAGTTACGCTAGCCAGAGTCTACTATAAACATTTATCTTCATCAAAATCTTTAGATAATAGCTTGAGACGTAACGCATATTGCTATAAATAATTGCTAGCGTAATTATTTATAGCAATATGCGTTACGTCTCAAGCTATTATCTAAAGATTTTGATGAAGATAAATGTTTATAGTAGACTCTGGCTAGCGTAACTAGAAGAACGTAAAGTATTTTTATAGTTTTAATATGCATAAAAGGTTAAAATTTAACTTTGGATGGATGACATAAAAATGTATGTCATCCATCAAAAATATAGACGTTTAACAAACGCGTAGGCAAACGGAAATAAAAAAGTTTATTTCCGTTTTGTTAAAAAAAGTTAATGCAATTTCCGTTAAGCCCGTTCCGTTAAATTTTTTTTAACGGTAAGTTTTCGTTAACAGCCGTTAATTTATTTTAACGGACGTATAATTCCGTTAACGGCCGTTAATTAAAAGATACAACAAAACAGATAGGAAAATTAAAACATAGGAAACAAATAAACACAGTTGCAAATCAGATAGCGTGTATATTCTCGAAAACAAACAAAATAATATTAAAACACATTTCTCTTTTGACATAACTTCAGCAAATACAACAAAATGGCAAGGTACTTGCATTAGAATAATTCAACAAATTCAACGTCCCTTGTTATTGATTCCATGTAGACGTCGTGTAATTGAGCAACACATAGCCCATTTCTGGAAGATTTACCCAAGCAGCAAAACTTCTGGTCCAAAAAACAAAGTATTTGAAGTTCTCAACAAAGCCGGAATATTATCGATGCTGAAACTAAGGAACTGAAAAGAATAAAAATACCAACTGAAACATGGATATATAATCTTAAACTAGCTACTGTTCAGTTTTGCCATAATTTGATCAGTTTAAAGATCTTCAAAAATTAAATTAATTTTAAAAGGTAATATTTTTATTCATTTTCTTTTAAATCTTATTTTTAAAAAGTAACGTTTATTACAAATTTATAACAAAAACCAAAATCTAAAAAATTAAATCCAAAACCTTTTAGGAAAGATGTATAAGAAAAGAATACCATGAGCTTGCTGAACTTACTTTAATTGTTCTGTCATCAAATAGGTTTAAATTTTATTTACCAAGACCAGTTCACCATTAAAAGTTTATGGGAAAAGGCTTATACTACTTAAAATTGTATCTTTTAATAATTGAAATCGAAAACCTGACTGACAAACATAAAGAACTAACTAGTATGGCTTTATGGCTAGTTTTTGACATGCTCAGGCATGGAATACCAGAACTTAATGGATGAAGACTCTACCAGAATTTTGGAAATTCAACGATTTTTATCTAGAATTTAGAGCAATAGTTAAGGAACATGATGTTGTTAATTGTTCTGAGAGGGCAGTTAAGTTAGTACAAGACTTAATAAATAGAGCATATTCTAAGGAAAAAGGCAACCTTTCTTTTAACAAATAGTTACAAAAAAAAAGAAACGGGAAGAATAAAACGGATAACGAAAAAGGCGCTCGTACAAACACAAATAAAGTCTAGTTTTTTATTTACATTTTTTTGTTAATATCACTTCTTTAAGAAAGAATAAAAAAAGTTCATAAACTTGTTAGGATTGATGTAATTTAATTTAAATGAAACTTTATTATTGAGTTGAAATTTTTTATAATCCAATTTATCTTTTTATTTTTTTTTTTTTTAGTTAAAGAATAGTTCCTAAAGCTGATTATAAGTGAAAATTCAATATTGTACTGTATCAAAAATAAATTTAAAAATAATGTACTTTTATAATTTTCAAGAAACTTTTAAGAATATTTTGTATTTTTATGAGCTTTCCTAAATATTTATGTATTTTAGGGTTTGTTGAAACATTTTTTTGAGTATTTTTTTTTTTTTTTTTTTTTTTTTTGTGAGAGTAGAGCCCATTTAATTTAGATTAAATAAATCTTAATAAACATAAATATAAAGAAAAAATCAAAATTTTCATGTTAAGATTTCCTACAAATAGTTATAAAAATTCTTTAAATTTTAAAAAAAACTTTCAACAAACAGTTTTAAAATCCGCGGTGCTCTGTGATAAGACCATAAAGACTTCTTGGAGCACCTAAATAAAATTAAAAAAAAAAAAGGTGCAAAACGCCCTAAAAATTGCCCTTTTACCCCCTGAAGGAACCCTTAGGATTTTCAAAAATTAGAAAAAAAATTTTTAATACTAAATTATAGTTTGGGCTGATGATAAGCTAGGGCTCTTTTTTGGAGACATCCTAATATATATAAATATATATATAAATATATATATATATATATATATATATATATATATATATATATATATATATATATATATATATATATATATATATATATATATTATTTAATTTTCCGTTTTTGTTACAATTAAATTCCGTAATATAATTCCAGATACTCTTATTCTTTCAAAAACAAACCAGTTATAAATATAAAAAATCAAAGACAAAATAATAAGAGTTAGTTATACAAAAATTATAAAAACGCGGGAAACATGCAGAAGACCATTAAGTTTTATCATCAAGAACCGTTGTAATTATGTTTTTACAATATTAAATTCCTATAAAAGTGTTAAAATCAAAACTTAATTAACTAAGGTAAATAGTGTTAAAACCAAAAACTTTTCACTGTAAAAAAACAAAAACAAACAAACAAACAAACGAAAAAACAAAGCAGTTTAAAAAAAATCATTAATAAGATTTGTATACTTTGAAATATTCTTTTTTATTAGTTTTTGAAAGCAATTTATATTGTTTACACCTGGTAAATTACTATATTTTGCTAAGATTTTATTCCAGATATGCGGAGCACGATACGTAATTTTAAATTGTTCTTGTTTAGTTTTGCACAATGGTTCAATTAAGCCTGTTGTGCGTAAAGTTTATTTAATGTTAGGTTTTATTTCATAAAGATCATTAAAAATTGAGGGGCATTGTTGAAATTTACTTTTGTACATGAGGCATAAAATTTTATAAACGTTTATCTCGTATAACGTAAAAATATTCATAATTTCGAACAGTGGTTTTGCATGTTCGTTTTTGTTTTTAAAATTCATTATTCTTAAGGCATGTTTATGTTTTCGATACAGTGTTTCAAGCTTGCTTTTAGATGTACTACACCACGCAATATTTGCGTAATTCAAGTAACTTTGTATAAAACTGAAATAGATTTGTTTTGGATGATGCTTATTAAGTAAATCCAGTGACTGATATAGAACGCCAATACTGTTTGATATTTTGCTGCCAATATAGGCAATATGTTTATTCCAGGTAATAATTTCGTCAATGAGAACACCAAGAAATTTTGTGACTCTTTCGCGACTAACTTCTGTGTTTTCAATAACTAGTTTTGGAAAAGAAATAGGAATTTTTTTTTTGTTTTTTTTAAGGATGGAATAATGAGAACTTTGTTTTATTTGAATTAATAGAAAGTTTATTTGCATTGAACCATAGTGAAATTTTATCTAACTCGTTGTTCATTTGTACGAAAAGTTGAGGTATATCTTTTCCTGAAATAAAAAAGTTACTGTCGTCAGCAAACATTATTGTTGATATATTTGACGCTCTCCAGAGATCATTCACGAATATTAGGAAAAGTAGAGACCCAAGAATAGATCCTTGGGGCACTCCACAAGAAATTAAAAATGAATTTGTAAGTTTTTTATTTCCGTAATATATGGACTGTCTACGTTTACTCAGGTAATCTGCTATCCACCTGCAGGATACGCCTCTTATGCCGTACATCTTAAGCTTTTTTATCATTATTTTATGATCCACTGTGTCAAAGGCGTTGGAGAGGTCAATAAACACGCCTCAAGTAAATTCTCCGTTTGCAAAAGAGTTTTTTATTTCATTAATTAAGTGAATTATTGCATGTTCAGTTGAAGTGCTTTTCTGGAATCCAAACTGTTTTGAATAGAATAAGTCATTATCTCTAAAAAAATGCGTATAACCTATTGAACATAATTCGCTCAAAAATCTTAGAAAAAATGGAAAGTATAGATATTGGTCTATAGTTTCCAATATCCGTTTTATCGCCTGATTTATATATAGGTTTAACTTTTGCTGATTTAAGTATATAAGGAAAGATACCCTCATTCAGAGAACGTTTACAAATTTTAAATAAAGGCACTTTTAGCTCATTATAACAGTCAATAACAATGTTACTGTTTATACCATCAATTTCAGAAGATTTATTACGTTTCAAACTTTTAAAAGCTGTTTCGTATTCTTTAAAGGTTAAATTCTCATTTTTAAATTGATTTTTATTGTAATGAAGGTATTCCTTAAATGATTTATTTGCATTTGGAATTTTTGCCGCAAGTTTAGGTCCTATATTCACAAAAAAATTGTTAAATTCATTTACTATATTATTTTCATTGGCAATAGTTTTATTTTTAATATGTAAGATTTTCGGAAAGAAAGATTTATTGATTTTCGGTTTTCCAATTATTTCATTTAGTACTTGCCAAGTTTTCCTAGAATTTAATTTACACTTTTCAAGTTGCTTTTTATAATAGTTTGATTTTGCAGTTCGTTTGATTTCCTCAAATAAAGTCCTGTAGTTTTTATATTCTGCCGTGGTCTTTATGCACTTATTTTTTAGATATTTATCGTACTAAACCATGGCGAATTTAAGTTTTTAATTTTAATTGTTACTTCTTTCTCTGGGAAGTGTTTTTTATACAAGTTTAAAAAATTGTGATGGAAGCTATTAAACATGGAATTAGCATCATTGAATGATTCTAATGGAGACCAGTCTATATATATATATATATATATATATATATATATATATATATATATATATATATATATATATATATATATATATATATATATATATATATATATATATATATATATATATATATATATATATATATATATATATATATATATATATATATATATATATATATATATATATATATATATATGTATATATATATATATATATATATATATATATATATATATATATATATATATATATATTTATTTATTTATAAACAATATATTTATATATAATGTAAATATAAACAAATATATTATATATATGTTTGTATATGTATCTATGAATAAGAAGGGGGTAATTCAAAAGAATACGTACTTTTTCAAGGGTTTTTTTAACTTTTAGCGTACGTATTTTATTGATAGGTAAGGCGCTATAAGTACACATGCTTTGAAAGCGTCATTTCTTTTATCATTTTGCTAGCAGCATCAGTTAAAACAGCACGGCTTTCATCAGTAAAACAGCACAGCTAAAACAGCAAGGCTTTCAAGGTTGTAGGCCTTAAGTACTACCTACTATCAGAGGCAATTTTAGGAGTGTTTGTGGGGAGGTTTCACGCCCATCATCATAACTTCAACATTAGTTTCATCACAGAAACATGGTTTACAGAAACATCTGATTCTTATATAACCAACTATAATTTATTTAGAAAGGCCAATAATTCTCGATGCACAAGACAACCTTAAAACTAATCTAACCACTATAAAAGACAAAAAAATTTATGAATCTTTCTATGAAGCTAACTGCTACCTAGTGTCTAAAAATTTTGATGTGATAATGGTTGCAGGCAATTTTAACTATACTGGCATCAAATAGGATGTAGAATGTAACCTATTCAAATCAAACAGTCTCAAAAGCAAATCAAATATTGTCAATACTGGTAATGTTTGATATTTTATTCAACTCGTAAAGTTCCAGACATTTTATAAAAACACCGAAGATCCGTGTCCAGTTGATCTAATATTTACTCAAATGCAAGACCGAATATCAAAGATATCTCCGGGGCCAACGCTTGGCAACATTACACATGAACATTGTAGTATAATATTGGAGTATAAGACTCAAAATAATTAATCTTTTTTCTAACCATCGTCACAGTTACGCTAAAGGTGATTACAAGAGTCTAAGACTATATATTGATAGCATAAAATGTTCGCAACTACTTGAACCCTGCGATTGTGTTCAACTTTGTTACAAATCATTCTTATCAATATATGAAGAAGCATGTTTATTTCATTAAAACACTATTAAAACACTAAACAATCAAAAAATAAACAGACCAAAATGTTTTGATTCATATACAAAAAAGCTTGTTCAGGACAAATATCATGGTACAAATTTCGAATAGGATCTAGAAAGTGAAAAACAACATTAAACAGCGTAATTGAAAAAAAAGGAATATCAAAAAAATAACCTAAAAAAAAAGATTAACCTAAAAACTTCTTTTGGTATGTTAAATTAAAATTAAAATTAAACTCGAGTGTCAATTCAGTACAAGAAAAACACAGCAATTTAATGACCCAAAAAACCACAACAACTAATATATGTTTAACAAACACTTTCAATTAGTCTTCTTTCATAAATAATATAAAAAAGAGCTTCCTGAATTTGAGAACCGATCCTTAACTCAAGCAAACAAGAACGCAGATCTTCTTTTTTGTGGTTTAACAATATTACAAAAACTAAAAAAATTAAATATTTACAAACTGATCGGAATTGATGGCGTAAGTCCATACGTTTCAAAAAGTTGTGCAACGTCATTTTGTATTCCATTAAAAATATTTTTTATGAAGTTTAAATTGAAGTTTATTACCGAGGCAAGGGAGCAAGGTAAATGTTACATCACTACAAAAAAACGGATGTCGACTTATTGAAAATAATTATAGGCCAATATCGCTCACATCAGTCAAAAGCAAATTAATGGATGGTATAATTCGTGACTCCATGATGAAACATCTAATAACAAGTAGTCTTATCACGTCGCAACAACATGGTTTTGTGCCAAAAAATAGTTGTTTCACAAATCTGCTAGAGTATCAAGACTTTGTTAGTACAGCTTTGCATAACTAACATCCATTCGACGCTCTATTTAGTGACTTCGCGAAAGTATTTGACACCTATCTCATGAATACAAAAAGTTAAATCGTACGGTTTAAATAATAAGTTTTCTACATGGACAAAATCTTTCTTAAATAAAGACAACAAAGAGTTGTACTTAATGAAAACCAGTCTGACTGTCTGACTGGAGTCTAATTAGAAGTGGTATAATACAAGGATCAGTACAAGGACCTCTTTTATTCACAATATTCATAAATGACCTTACTTGTCAACTTTTTCACGTAATAAAAATATACGCCGATGATAGTAAAACTTTTGCTCAGCAAGAGTTTTACTATTGTAAAACTCTTCTCAGCAATTCTAAATTTGCTGTGCCATCAGAGCTATCAGAATGTTTGGTTTAATCAAACACAAATTTGAATTCTACACCACTTCAATTGCTGAAATATCTTATAAAGCCCTTGTTCGACTGCTTCTCAAATATGCAGCACCAATCTGGAATTCATCAAAGAAATACGATATAGCAGCTCTTAAAAAATTTCAATGAAGAGCAACTCGAACAAGAAGCCTTTTATATCTAAGTTATGAATCACGATTAAAAAAGTTTAATACATATTCAGGTTTAATATATATTCGTTGTAATATACATTACAAAGCTAGAAATTTGAATATCGAGTGCTTCAAGATTATCCACGGTTTCATACAAGTTAAATGGTGTATATCTACATCAAAAATAATAACAAAACCTGATGAGTCTGATGGAACAGTCTACATACAGAAGAAATCCCATTAGATTTAAAAAAGAACTAATAAAAGAATGTTGTCCATTAAGAAAGTATTTTATTATCAAGATACCACAATTATCGTACTATTTAGATCAGTGAAAACATTTAAAAAATGATTAGAAGAATATATTTGAAAGCGAATATATTATCCGACTAATATAGTCACCGGCTGGTATAGAGCGTGCTTACTACACGCTTTTGTTTAACATTATGAACAATTAAATTATTTTTATTGTTATTTTGTTAAATTTCAGCAATAAATAGTTATTATTATTACTACTTGATTTGTAAAAGATTTTTTGCGTTGCCAGTAACTGCTTCAGTAATTACTTCACTGATCAGTAATAGTAAGTTTGATTTTTTAACAACCTGATAAATAGATTTACTTTGACTCGAAGTAGAATAGTTATATCCTCTATTTTAAAAAACGAATGCAGTTAGTTTTTACTATATTTAAAGATACAAAAAAAAAGATTTTGAAATTGCTTTTTCAACAGCCTCTATGTTGATAAGAGATCTGGTGCTAAATTTGCGTAGCTCAAGTTCATATGCAGGGTCAGACTGCCTATATATATATTTATATATATATATATATATATATATATATATATATATATATATATATATATATATATATATATATATATATATATATATATATATATATATATATTTATATATGTATATATAAAAGGGCGCTGAGAGCCGTCGCGCCGAGAGCCTTTACGCCGGGACCTCGACCATGATTAAAGCCATTATTTTTCTAAATTTACCTATATATTTAGTGAAGGACCTATTATTTTTAGATGCAGTATTGTTTATAATTATTTAAAGTGTAAACAAGAAATTTTAAACTTTCCAGCCTTAATAATGATAAAAATAAATTTTTTCAAACACTTCTGTAAGTTGGAGTCTAGAAATAGTAGAAATAGTTGACACAATCGCTCTTCAATATTGACTATTGTAGCAACTTTTTCATCGTTTGACTAGTCGATGCCAAAACATCAATGATTGCATTGTTATTAATTCTTAGAAGAAGGTCTTTTACCAAGATATCAGCATGAATGATTTTAAACTTGACTGGCTCATAAAGTTTCTTAATCTGTTAAAAATATATTTTAATTTCGAAAATGACCTTTCACAAGCAACTTGTGATGAGGATAATGTAAACACAAATTTGACTATGCAAGACTATGCAAGTTGAACTTCTGGAGAACAAAGTAACAACAAACAATACATTTTTTGCAAGATTTGCATTTATTTCTGTGGCTGTCGCTGTTTTCCACTTCAAGGATTGTAAAGACAGTTTCAAATTCTACGGATTTAGAATGTTGGAAGTTGTCAGAGACAGAGTCAGATACTTCCGTGTCAAATAGCAAATTACATTCATCTTCAAGAGTTATTTCGAAACTCTTCCATTTCCTAGCAAAGTCCAATAATTCCGTTTGAAGCTAATTTTTTGTTACACTAGCATCAAATTTTCTGAGCAAACCACTCAGGTGCTGCAATGCGTCACTAGGCATTTTTTTCAAAATTTCTGAAATATTTCTTGATTCTAAACAAGATAAATTAGCATATAGACTACCATGCTCTGAGAGCCTCTGTTTTAAACTACTGATTACTTGATCCATTACCATGTTGTGAACATTGCCACGAAATTTATCTTTTGCACTTTCGAGTACTTGGTTCGCTCTTATTCTTTTCTCTTTCAAACCAGTCTGAACTTCAATGTCAAGATTCCTTTTTCCCAGCTCACTGTTTGCAAGTTCAAAGAAATTTGTAGCTGCTTGAAAAATGGATTCAAAATTTCTATCTACTTAGCTTTATTCATAAATACTGTCTTGAACCAGTTGTTTTCAAATGCTCAGACAATGGCGTTGTGTGCTCAAGTACTTTTAAAAATAATTGTGCCGTCAAAATAAATTCAAAACTTGTCAATGAATCTAAAAGAGCTTTCGCTCTGTAATGGACATCATTATTAAATTTGATTGATGTAGAAATATTATAAAATGTTTGTAACATGTCAATGTACAAAAAATCAATAACTTGTGTTTCTTGATCTAAGGTCTTAATGGAAAAATTTCTGAATACCTTAGTAATAGGTCTGCCTTTTGCCCTTCAACGGGTTTCACCTATTATAGACATATATTTCAATTTGCTAAATAAGGTAACAACTTCAACCGCTTTTTTAGTAACGTCACCTATTACGAAATTTAAGACATGGGCATAACACCAAACATGAATCTGACCCGGGAAAACTGTATTTAACTAGGTATTGAATCCATTGAATTGACCTTGCATATAAGATGCTCCATAGGTAACATTGCCAATACATCTACTTTCCTCAACCTTTTCAAAAACGTCACAAACCAAATCACACATTCCTTTTCCAGTTGTTGATGTGAAATTGCTATCGATATTACACGTTCATGTACAGCTTCGGTTACATATCGAATCACAATAGAGCACTCATCCTGTACATTAATATCTTTTGTAGTATCAATTTGAACACTAAACATACCGGCTTTTGTAATCTCTTCCTTCATCATGCTTGTTAAAAATGTTGTTATTGCATCAATGACTTTATTAAGAGTCGTTTTTGACATAAATGTGACCAAGTTGCCACGACCTCTTCGGTGGCCAACTGAATCATACCGCAATTTGCTTTTTTGAACCACCTCTTTGATATGTGCTTCCAACAACGTATCAAACTTACCAAATCTCTAAAAAATCTCTAAAAAAATTCCTATGATCTACCCTGTCATCCAGCAATGTATACGCAGACTCTTCTGCACCTCAGTAACTTAACAATAACTCTTAAAGTTTCTATGATTCTTTCTAAAATTAAACAATTTTTTTTTATCTCTTCACCATGTTGGCACGAATAAATACTTATAACATCTTTGGCGTTAATTTTTAAAACATATGGTTCTGTGCAGGTTGCATGAAGTGCACTGCTATCATGTTCTGAAAATCTTTGATAAATATGCTTGAAATTTGTAATTTATATCGACTAATGAACGTTGATTGATCTGAGGCTTTGCTAAATGCCAGACAAAAAGAACAAAACAACTTTTGTGTGTTTTCTTTAAAGGTCAGACAGTGACTAGGCTTATAGTTTCCGAAACAAACGCTCTGGTAATTAATTTTAACGTTTAGATCAAAATTGTTTTGCTTTAGATGAAATTTAAAAAATGATTTCAAAAAGTCTGCTTGTGGTTTCAAAAAATAATTATAGTCGTTTTGAGTTTCTTTCATTAGCTTTCATTGATTACTGTTCAATTTATATTGAATGTCAGAGTTAGGGTAAGAGTTTGCATTGACAGCATTGTCATCAAAACTATCTGCTGTTTCAAAGAACCATGTACCTCTGCCTCATTAAGTGATAATAATACCGCATCAGCGGCATAAATTGGATGGAGATCAGTAATTACTTCTGTTGTTGCTACATCAGCCATATTAACAATAGAGTTAGTGCTAAAAAATGTTGAAAACATGTTTGTTAACTTTTTATATTTCTACTCATCGTTCTCTAAACATGTTTTCTTTCTTATTCGTTCTTTCTCAGCACCTCCTTTTTGTTTGTTAATTTTTCTATGGGGTAGAGTATCATACTCTGGAAAATAAACTAAAGTAATTTGAAAATTAAACTCAAATTGGTTTACTCACACACACATACACACACACACACACACACACACACACACATACACACACACAAGTTGTTATACTACTTTAAAAGTAGGAAATAAATTTTGTACTAAGTATATGGCTTGTTTCAGGTCTATGCGCAACATTTAACTAATAAATTCTTTTTTTCAGTTCATACATAGGATGATTTAAAAATGTTGAACCATTGGATAAAGTTTCGATGACGCCGCAGCGCCACTTCCTGTACATTTATTCATAAAAGTCAAGAAAAATATTCATAATACACAATAATAAAATAGCTAAGCGACATTTCTTATAACTATAGATTTCTTATAAAATGAAAACATAAAATTAATACGTAAATTTAATGATAATAAGGTTAAATAAAAATACAGTTTTGCTAAATGTTCACAAAATAATGAAAAATAGTATTCGAATTTCGAATAATAAACATTAGCATAATTATTAGAAAAATTAATTCGGATGTTATCGTAAAAAAAGAAAATTTTAGATGACTTTTTCTAATTTTCTTTTTCATTTTTTTTTTCTTTCTTTTTTCTTGTGGCGCCCCAAGATTGTCTCTTGTGTCCCATAGGCTGCAGTCTATGTTATCTTTTGCCTAAATCCGCCATTCGGGACTTCCATAAGGGGTGGTTTCGGTATATAAGATTTCGACGCCATCTTTATAGGGGATAAATTCACATAAACAAAACCAATCTCATTTGTTAAAAGAAAGTTTTTTTCAATTAAGAAGATAAAATTGATAATTTTAGATAAAAAACAATTTTATAAAATAATTTTTAGACTATTGCTCATTTACAAGTTGCACCTTACACGAGTTGCGGATCAGAGTATATAAATTTAAACAGTGTCCTTTCCGTGGATAAAATTCAAAATAAAAAACATAATGACGTTTTGTAGTCGAAGTTTTTTTGGATTCTACAAGCATCCCGCCTTCAACTATCTCTTTAATCAGAGAAGACTCAATGTTTCATTCTATCACTTAATCTATTTTTAAAAATTATACTTTAATTATAAGAGAAAGCAGTTTAGGACAGCCAGAAAAAACTGTGACTTTTAAAACGGATTTTAGTTCATCTGATGTTCACGTTGCTTTTTAGTTATAAAAATCTTATGGAGAAAAATGAAGCTGCTGAAGTTTTATTTAAAAATAAGATTCCACCGATATTTTATTTTGAATTGCTGGTTTCAATAATGTTATTTTTGAATTGTTGGTTTCAAAAAATGTTGATATGTCCTTTTATTGTTTTAAAAAAATATGTCCTTGCTTTTAAAAAAATGAACACAAAACAGTCTAGAAAATTAAAAATTCCTGAGAGATGTTATAAAAATAAAAAATAATATAAAGTCAAAAAAAAAAGGAGACAAACTTTTGAAACACATTGTTACAATGTTTTATCTTCACGTTTAAAATCTACATCACTATTTCTACTTTATAAAATGCCTTTTTTTTTATGCTTTTTTTTTATAAAAGAGCGTCGTTATAATGTTAAAGAAAACTAAACTTATAATACAAACTTCTTCTGATTACAAAAACTTTACTGTGAGAAGTAATATTATTTGCTTAATACAAAAAAAAAATTATACTGCTACAAAATCTACTAAAAACATTATTTTGCTAAAATTGTTATATAAATAATAAGAAGAAATGTGTTCAAGCAAAGAAAAGAATTTTCTATCTTTTCAACTTATTTACAATGATATTCAGCAACATATACATAGAAATTTAACTGAAATAAATATTATCATTGAGAAAATATACATAACTGATCCTATTAAATATACAGATTATAATAAAGTTTAGAAAAACTCAGACTCATGGCTAAACAAAGTAACTTGAGTCGAAATTCTTGTTGTGCGTATTCTGGAAAAAATTCAAATGCTTAATGGACCACACTAGTTTTCACTATCTGGTATTAAATAATATAGATATGTAAATATCGCTGAAAAAATACAACTTCCATGTGCTGAAATACCATTATGTACCAAATACCATAATGCTTATGTATTATGTAGTCGTGGCCCTGTGATGTACTAATGGCCTACTTAAATAACATGGCCTGATTTGTTGCATTTTCCGTAAAAAATTAAGAGGCCTATAATAAAATATCACATTCGCCTAAAATATCACATCCCTCACAAAAAAAAATGAAAACGAGAATGTGCTTTCGAGTCATTGCACTTGGAAGTGTATCAAGTACGTCCAAAACATTCAATTATAAACAATATAATAAAAACGCAACGAGATTTGTAATAAAATATCACATCTCCCTGTGATATTTTATTACAAATCTCGTTGCCCTGGTTATCTTTCTCCTCTAGAAAATGAGAATCATAAAAACCTTTTTCTACTAATATACTATAAATGAAGTTAGCATAAAATGGTAATATATTTTAAATTCATATTTATAAAATTTTGATAGTCATGTATTGCGTGACAATAGTAAAAAATAGATTACACATGAGAGATATAATACTTTAGGTAATAAAAATACTAATCGTTTGCAATATTTTAGAAGCCTGCATAGGGGGGATGTGGTATTTTAAGTAAGAATTCCAATTTCTTTTTGTGATATATACAGAAATAACAAGTAGTGGATGTTATACTCTATATACCAAATACTAATTGTTTGAAATACTTTATAAATTACTTAGAGGGATGTAATATTTTAGAAGTATCATAGGGGGGATGTGATATTTTAAGTAAAAATTTCAGTTTCTTTTTGTGGTACATACAGAACTTACAAGTGATGGATGTGATATTTTTGTACCAAATACTAGTCGTTTTAAATATTGTATAAATCATTTAGGGGGATGGAATATTTTAGAAGTAGGGGGGATGTGATATTTTAAGTAAGAATTTTATTTTCTTTTTGTGACGTATACAGTAAATAAACCGAGGGCATGTGATATTCTAGATACCAAATACTAATCGTTTGAACTATTGTATGAATTGCCTAGGGAATATAAAATTTTAAGGGTAAACATAGAAGGGAAGTGATATTTTAAATACCAAATATTATTCGTTTAAAATATTGTAGGAATTACTTAGGGGGATGTATTATTTTAAAAGTAAAAATGGAGGGGATGTAAAATTTTAAGTAAGAATTTAAGTTTTATTTTGTGGTACATACAGAACTTACAAGTGATGGATGTGATATTCTAGGTACCAAATACTAATTGTTAAAAATATTTTGTAAATTAGTTAGTAATTTACAAAATATTTTTAACGAATTTTGTAATTTCATCCCCCCTATGTATACTTGCAGAGACTCCACAGGGGAGATCTGATATTTTAAATACCAAATACGAATTGTTTGAAATATTGTAAAGAAATACTTAGGGGGATCTAATATTTTAAAAGTATACATAGGGGGGAATGTGGTATTTTAAGTAAGAATTTTAGTTTCTTTTTGTGGTACAAACAGAATTTACAAGTGATGGATGTGATATTCAATATAGCAATTACTACTCATTTGAAAAATTTTATGAATTACTTAGAGGATGTAATATTTTAAAGATATACATAGGAGGATGTGATATTTTAAGTTTTTTTTTTGCTCATTTTTGTGATATATATAGAGCTTACACAGGGGGGTTGTGTTACTCCAGAAAGCAAACACAATTATTTTGAAACATGGTATTAGTTATGTTGGGGAATATTTGAGAAGCTTGCATAGGGAGATTTGATATTTTAATTTGGAATTTTAGGTGTTATTAGCAAAATATGTAGAAATTGCTCAAACAGTCTTTTTTCATTTCTTTTTAAATTTAATTGAGCTAACAAATTAAAAATGTATTATTGTTCAATCAATTCATATGTGTGGCTTTCGACAAGTTAAAGTTTTATAACAATAAAAGAAGTAACTAAAACTAAGAAGAAAAAAATATCAATTATTTGTGTATTTATTTCTTACTGCATAAACATTTAAATTGGTTTATTTTACGAAAAATTTGAAGAAAAAGAAATTACTGTAATTTTTAAAGTTTCATTTACTACTACATTTATGTATAAATATGTTCACAACAAAATAAAGTTTCATTTCTTAAAACAATGCATTAACTTCTTCATGTGGAAAGACACGCGCCAATTTTCTCCATTTATATAACTTTGAGCAAACTGAAATATTTAAGTTCATATATATATATATATATATATATATATATATATATATATATATATATATATATATATATATATATATATATCCATTACAGTTAAGAGTCTTAAAGTTACCTTTAGGCAGAATACTCCACATGATATACCATATGTAAATACTCTATAATTAAATTAATGAACCATTAATTTTTTTAGATAAAAATTTTTGAATACCTTATACCGTCTTCGCATTAAATCAGTTTTAATTAGCAGTTCATCTAGTGAGAGCTGGCAAAAGTACTTCGATTCGATTCTTCAAACCATCAATATATGGAATGGCATTCAATATATTATTTTATATTTAGAATTGAAATTTTATTTAAATGAAGACAAAAAAAAAAAAAAAATGCAACATTGTTTTTTGTACAAAGAATTTATTTTGAAGTACATCAATTAATCATACCTTTTCTTTACTGTTTTTCTTTACTAATATTTTGAGATAAATATAAACAGCTTCGTCACTGAGACATTCGTTTAAAATGTCTAGTAACGAATAATCGTATACCTTGCAGCCACCTAAATCTGGATATATACCCATAATGACTTTTACAAGGTTTATAATACGGAGACATTTTATTATTCCGTGACCTATTTATGAAATGCAATTTAAGCATAATTTCATCAAATTTTAAGCATAAGCGTTTCATCTAATAAAATAAAGACTATAACATTATTTGAAGATTACCTGTTTTAAAATTCTACACCTACTTTTTCACCAGGTGGGATAATGTTTAAATTAATTCTTTAAATAGGTTTACATAAAAATCGCCACTGAATAATACATAATGCGCCACTGAATAATACATACCTTCTGTATCATCAACTATGCAGTTTTTTCTTGTATTTACTATCTCTAGAATATTAAAATAAATTAAAACAAATTAAAATAAAACGCTAACAATTATAAATGATTAGGTAAGATTTTAATACATACCTTTACTGTTTTTAACTAAAAAGTTTTGTATTGTCTCTGCCTTCTCTAAAAAACAAGCAATACTTTAAAATAAAATAGTATTATTTATAAATGAAAAGTAACTTTTTAAATCCTACTTTTACCATTTTAACTACGAAACTTTTTTTTGTATCTCCCACCTCTAGAAAAAACAATACATTACAATAAAAAGGTAACACTAACAAAATGTAAAAGTAATTTATTATTATATACCTTGACTGTCTTTAACTGCAAAAGTTTTTATATATTATCTGCCTCCTCTAGAAAATAAATTGTAAATAAAATAAAACGCTAACAATTACAAATGAATAGGTAAGTTTTTAATACATACCTTCTCTATCTTTAACTTCAAAGCTTTTTATTGGTGTCTCTGCCTTCTCTTGAAAATAAACCATAAAATAAAATAATGAAAAAATATATGTTTAAATTATAAATTAAAATAAGAAAACAAATATTTCACCCGTGTATAAATTAAAATACAATAAAAATTGTTTTCATATTAGTATTACTCATAGAAAGTTAAACCAATATTAGGTTTGAAGAAAAAATAAAATATTTTATAAATAGAATGAAAACTTTATCGAAGTAACAGGTATACTAGTAACTTCTACAGAGTAACATTTAAAAAAAGTATATGTATATATATATATATATATATATATATATATTATATATATATATATATATATATATATATATACATATATATATATATATATATATATATATATATATATATATATATATATATATATATATATAAAATATGTGATGTGAATATATGACGATATATAAATATACATACATATATATATATATATATATATATATATATATATATATATATATATATATATATATATATATATATATATATATATATATATATATATATATATATATATATATATATACAAAATATGTAAATTGATTTTAACAAAAAGGCAGCATATAACTATTTTAAATATATTTTGATGTTGTGTTAACATATGATGGAATATATGACGATATATATATATATATATATATATATATATATATATATATATATATATATATATATATATATATATATATATATATATATATATATATATATATATATATATATATATATCGTCATATATTCCATCAAATGTTAACACAACATGTTTGTAAAAATAAAAATTTTGGAAAAAATACTATTGAGCAATTATACTCTATTTATTCTTCCATACTAAGAATATTCTGTTTTTGTTAGGTCTTCCTATTTTCTTAATGACACAAATATATATATATATATATATATATATATATATATATATATATATATATATATATATATATATATATATATATATATATATATATATATATATAAAACAAAAAAAATAGAATTGTCCACATAAATATAAGAAGCAGGGCCGGCGCTAGTATTTTTTGGTTTTTGAGATAGCAAACTTCCAGACATGGAGCAAACTCCAAACATATATATATATTTATACTTATGTCAAATAAGGATGCTTTGCAAGAAATTGCGATAATTGGAGCTTGGAAACAACATAGCCCCAAAATTTTTGCCTAGTCTGCTCCAAACGTGAGAGCAACAAGTTGATAAAATATTTTTTGTACTATTTTCAACTAGACTAATATTCATCGATAAATTTTAAGTTTTATAGTATAATTTCTTAGTGTTCAAAAATTATAACAATATAAAATTTGCAACCCCCTCAGATTGAGGGGGGTTTAAACATTATATAGTCATAATTTTTGAACGCTAAAGTATTTTACTATGAAACTTAAAATTTATCGATGAATATTAGTCTAGTTAAAAATAGTACAAAAAATATTTTATCAACTTGTTGCTCTCACGTTTGGGGCAGTCTAGGCAAAAATTTTGGGGCTATGTTGTTTCCAAGCTCCAATTATCACAATTTTTTGCAAAGCATCCTTATTTGACATAAGTATAAATATATATATGTTTGGAGTTTGCTCCATGTTTGGAAGTTAGCTATCTAAAAAACCAAAAAATACTAGCGCCGGCCCTGATAAGAAGTATGAACAAAAATTTAGAAAATCTTCGACATTTTATAGAAGAAACTAAAAACTATTTTGATATTATTTGCTTAACGGAAACTTGGTGTTCACAAAATGAGCTTAATAATAACTCAAATTTCCATCTTCCTAATTTTGTAACAATTTTATTAGAAAGACAGTTAAATAAACGCGGTGGAGGAATTCTGATTTACGTAAAACAAAACATTGCGCATAACGTTAGGAACGATTTGTGCGTTTCTGATGGCTATAAAGAAATCGTTACAATTGAAATTTTAAACGATAAAAGCGAAAAGTTAAAAAGCAAAAGCATTCTACTAAGTTGTTGTTATAGACTACCTGGTGGTGCGTCAGAAAATATAAGCTTATACTTAAAGCACAACGTTTTTCATAAAGGTAACAAAGAAAAGAAAAAAAACTTTGTAATTGGCGATTTAAATATGGATTGCTTACGATATCACGGCTGTTTCAAACAAAGCTTAACGGCTTCTTGTTATTTTTTGAAAACATTGACTTAAGGGGTGTTACTAAAACTTCTATAATTTTTAAAATATTAAAGATAATATTGTTTTGTAAAAAGAATAAAAACACCAATAAAATGTTTTATCTTACGACATTTAATGCATTAGTAAAAAAACTTCTTTAAATTTAAAAAAAAACGCGACAAATGATGAAGTTGGCTGAATTCAAGTAATTTGATGTTACTTTTTATCAAAAAAAAGTCAGAAAAATTTGTTTCTGATAGTTATTCTCAAATATACCCATTGTTTGACTATTATAAAAATAAAAAAACTTTACTTAATTGTTTAAGGATAGCTAAAACAGACTTTATTGAGGTCTGAAAGCAAACCGCACTTTTCGCAATGTTATGAAAAATGTAGTTAAAAGGGGGATTAACTGTTAAAAGAGTACATTTTTAAACCTAGGAGTTCTTGTTTTAGAAACTTATTTTTAATAATAAGTTTCTAAAACAAGATAAGTTCATTGCATTGCAATGAAAAGCCAGATTTCGATTTTGGAATATTTAGTCAAAACATTTAAAACTTAAGCATTTATTTTTTTCGGTGCATACAGTTCTGCACCGAAAAAAATAAAGCATTTATTTTTTTCGGTGCATAGTATGGTGTTAAGTTGTTAATAGATAAAGACTCACCAAGTCTAATAAAATAATTTATGACCAAATTTGAGTGTAAGTTTTTGAATTAACCTCGCTTTTGGTAGTAAAATTATTTTATAGCACTTGAATCTATAGTCTCTTCTCTCAGTAAATAAAGTGTTTGAATATACAAGTAGCTATTTGAAATCTTTTGAAAATTTGTTTTTATTCCCATTAAAAACTGTTTTATAATCAGTTGGTTTACTGATAGGTTTTTTAACAAGTAAACTATCTTTGTACATCCAATTGATATCAGATTCATACTCATGCTAAACCAGAAAAAAAATTGCTCCACTCAAAATTTTGATAACGTTTACAAATTCTTAATTTATTGAACTAAATTTTTACACCAACTTGATATGAGATTTATATTCCATTCTTTAACCAGCGAGGAGGTATGTAGAGCAGAAGTACTGCAAAGGTAGAACTAACTTCTGGTGATAAACATCGAATGGATATGTAATATATCTATAAAAAAATGTTACATATAATGAAGGGCAATACATTTTTTAAATTAAATACACAAACATACAAGATGATACCCAACCAACATACCAGTTGCTCTGATCACAAGTTAATATATAAAAGCTAGATTTTTACATACATTTAATGCAAGACTAGTATTCCATTCTTTAACCTGAGCGAAGGTATTGCATAGGAATAAATAACTTCTGAAGATAGGAACAGAATCGGCACCTACTTAATATATAAAATCAATATATTAAAAAATAATATTTTAAACTAACATTACACAGATATTAGAACAGAATAAAATTATCTTATATACAAATTAAAGATCTCATATAATTTATCTTACTTGTAAATAGTTTTTTATTTGTTGTTGTTTTTAATTTTTTAAATATTTTAACTAAATTTGATGAAGTTGCACATTAAAAATAAGTTCATGCATTTTTCGTGTGATACTTTCATTTGGAAAGCAAGCATGAAACTCAATAGCAAATAAATTTATATATTGTTGAAGCTCAGTTATTTCAGCATCGGAAAGAAATTTTCGCCAAAAAAGAATAGGTTGCAACTTGTTAAAAACACTAAACACACGTACAAATCTATTTTTAATTGCTTCATCATCAATAACACTACAAAGTTTATAGTTGTTTCTTAATACTATTTTGCAATGATTACCTACAAATACATTACCATGGTAAGCTTGTCGCTCAACCTTCATATCTTCAAGGGCCTTATAAAGAGATTTTGTAATTAAACACCTATACTATCACACATTTCTTGCTGTTTACAGGTTATTTTTTTATTGGAGGAGTTTAGAGATAATTTTAGAAATATTTTTATTTAAAGCTAACTAACGCGCCTGTAGATTTGCAATGTCTACAAATTGATTTCCTAATAAACATAAAGCTTCTGCTGTTTTACAACATTCAACGCTTTTAGCAGCCCACAATTCATTCGTTCTCACATTCTCATTATGCGACAAAGACGAAACAGCTTGACAATCTAAAGTCTTACACTCCCTCAACAATAACTTATACAGTTTTAACACAACTCCTAACATAATATGCAAAACAGGTGGCACTACATTATCTAAAGTTATTATGGGGAAAATCACAGGAGCAATAATTGAATTATGAAACTTACCTAAAGTTCTTAGGTTTCCACCTTGTCTATTTTCACACAAGTTCTCATTGTAAGCACTTTCCAGAGATTGTATTGTCCTCCTTAAGATGTTACAGTTAGCAGGTGTGTGAGGCATCCGAATTAAGGTGGTTGCGTACATAAAGATTATTAAAAACCTCTTCAATATAAGTTGTCAAATTCTTGACCATCAGTACAGATACTAAACAAGGTGCTTCATTTGCAGATGGATAACGTAACATGGAGTTTACAGTAACATGTTCTTTATTGACATGCATTGTCCGCATTTCTTGTTCTTGTCTTATCTTGGGCTCAGATGGGAGAATCCTTGCACCAAGATTACACAGAATATGTCTTAGTCTACGGAATTCAGCCGTGGGCATCCTTAATTGGCTCTGTAGCTCTACAGCATCAGAAACACTTAACTGCTTAACTAAACCCAACTTATTTGCAACACAACAAAATATTGACTTTTCACAAGACATAGAATCACAAAACAACATAGACAAATCACTTTCTAAATCTGAACGAGCTAATAATCGAAGGAATATAAAAGCAAGTTTAGATCGTCTAGCTGCAGCATGCCTACCTAACTTAGAATAAGGTTTACCATTTCCTAACTTAATGTAAGTATATTTTTTACTAACTATTGGCTTTTTAACTGATATATTCTGTGGATTACTTAATTTAAACCCAAAAAATAATTCAGAGGAACCAATGTTGTCGTAGTCTAAATAAGAATCAACCACAACTAAATCCTTATCGCTACTAGCAAAACATTTGCAAATTTGGCAACTGTTCTAAATCACTAATTTTTGCAATTTTTTTTTCAATATTAATTTTTTTTAACAATCTTACATTTTTGGCACGAGCAGATGTGAGTTTACGCTGTGCTGTTTTATTTTATTTATTTTTTTTTTAAAGTTGGAACTGCTCCTCCTGTTTTAGCCTAATACTCATAGTCTCTAATTAAGAACTTAATGAGTTACAATGTGTGTTGAGAGCCCTATTTTTAGAATTTAAATCTGTAATTTTAGCTTCCAACTTAAATACTTGCATTTAAAATTTTTCTATTTGCTCGATATTTGTTTTATTTTAAGAAGTTAATTGATCAATTTGATTCAGTAGCTCCTGACTGTTATTTAAGTGAAAAAGTCATCTGCATCTGCTGATTTTTTTTTTTTTTTTGGGTGAAGCTTGCGACAGTTGCATTTTAAAAAATTCTTCTTTTTTTAAAGCTTTAAAATTTTTTTTATATTTCTTTTTTTTGGCGTGTTAACTTTAGGCACATTTTATCAAACTCGTCAATACTAGGCATATCAAAATCAATTGGCAAAAGAAAACTCATAAAACTAAATAAATCACTTCTTATTTTAAAGACTGTCATTAAAATGGAAATGACATTGTTACTGATCTTATCTGTCCTAATTAATCGCTTAACAAAAGGAAAGTTACACCTATCTTCCCAACCATTTTTCCATCCAATATGTTGTTTTAGAATTTCCCTCTCAGTTGAATACATAGTTATCAAAATAATATTGACTTATTAATCAATATAATAAAAACAAATAAAATAATATTAATTAACAAATATATGCACTAGATAAAAGTGGATTTAACAACTTATCTGATAATCTAAAGAGAAAAATTCCGCGTAATTTTGTTTACTTTATACTTCAAAAATTGACTCGTCGAAACAGTTGTTTGGAGAATATTCGTTAATAAATAGTTTGGGACGTAACGCTTAAAGGTTACGTCATCGCAAAAAAACGTCAACACAAATGTACGCCTAAAACTAACAAGATTAGTTGTAAAACATTGAATTTTTGAAAACATATTTCATAACATAGGTGAAGGCAAGTAAAATAATTTTTTTATTTTCATTTGCATAAAAGGTTGGAATTTTATTAATTTACGTCATCCATCAAAAAAAGTTACGTTTTGCATTTAAAAACGATTAATTAAAAAATATAAATGCTTTAAAAACAGTCTTTTTGTAAAAAAATCTCTAGTATGATGCAGGAATCTGATAGAATGGGCATTTAGGGTTAAGTGTTTCAAATTTCAACTATCAAGCACTGAGCTATGTTATAAAATCTTAGTTGGTCCAACACATGTTTTCCGGAAAACATGCGAAAATTAGAAAAGTGGTTCTAAATTATTAAAAATATTTTAGCAATATTTATTTTTATACCAATTAATGTAAACATTTATTTAACAAGGAAAGTTAGATCTTTTATATTTTTTAATTGCGAGATGAAAGCATTTATATAAAAAAGTTACTATTAATTTAAAGTTTGTGAATTTTTATATTATTTATGCGGAAATACTTTTTTTTTTAAAAACTCATGACGTCACGCTCGTTTTTATATTGAGTGAAACAGCCTTGATATAGCGAAAACAAAAAAATAAAAAAATTTTATCATGAAATATTTGTATCAGGAGCAATACCGCTTATCAACCGGCCTACTCGAATAACAGAAAACTCAACCACCCTTATAAACAATATTTTAACAACAAATATATATAACAATGACATTCAAATAGGCATTATAAAATCAGATATATTAGACCATTTCCCCATTTTTCTAACAATTAACACAATTTCAACTCCTAACATTAAAAAAAGCCAAACTATAAGAAAACGTATTTTTTAAAAAAAAAATTTAGAAGCATTTAAATATCAATTATCATTGTTAAACTGGAAGCATATAAATTTTAATGAAGACATAAATGTAATCTATAATAAGTTCTATAATACATTCTTCTTGGTGTACGATGCGAATTTTCCCGTTTCCGAAATAACCTTAAAATCAAAAACCTTAAGTAGTCCTTGGATTACCAAGGGTCTCAAAAAATCTTCAAAAATTAAACAAAAATTGTATATAAAATATTTAAAAACAAAATCTCATTCTAATTTACGCATATATAAAAATTACAAAACTCTATTTGAAAAAATTCGCAAAAACCTAAAAAAAAATTATTACTCTAATTTAATCACTAAATATAAAAATGACTCAAAACAAATATGGAAAATATTCAAAGAAATAACGGGAAAACAGAAAACCTGTTCAAATTTCCTTCCGAAAATGATTAAGATAAACAATGTATGTGTATATGAACCAAATAAAATAGCGAAAGAATTTAACAAATACTTTACTGATATCGGAAGTAGGTTGGCTGATAGGATTCCATCTACAAATATTTCCTTTAATGATTTTTTGAAAACTTCAAATAATTTACTTTCTTCCCATGACTTATTCCTAGACTTATCGATTGAAGAGTTTGAAAGAGCCTTCAAATCTTAAAAAAAAAACAAAGCAACCGGTGCGGATGGAATAAACGGGAACATTATTACAGATTGCTATGAAAGTTTGAAAAATATTTTATTTAAAGTTTTCCAAATATCTATACAACAAGGGGTTTTCCCTGATCTATTAAAAATTGCAAAAGTTATCCCGATTTATAAAGAAGGAGAAAAATCAAATGTAAATAATTATCGCCCTATTTCTATCCTTCCTACGTTTTCAAAAATATTAGAAAAAATTATCTTCGAAAAAACATACAACTACCTGGTTTCAAATAATTTACTATATAAAAATCAGTTCGGCTTTAAAAAAAATAGTTCAACTGAACAAGCCATTATTCAATTTACACGTGAAGTCTCAAATTCTTTTGATAAATCACAATATACACTTAATGTTTTTGTCGATTTATCAAAGGCTTTTGATACAGTCAATCATGATATCTTACTTAAAAAACTTGAGTTTTACGGAATAACTGGTAAAATGATCAAATGGTATAAAAGCTACTTGTCAAATAGAAAGCAATTCGTCTACCACGGAGAAGAATTGCTTCCTATTAATCTTCAAAATAAAACATTAATTGAAATAAAATGTGGTGTTCCACAGGGTTCTATCCTTGGCCAACTTCTCTTTTTAGTATACGTCAACGATCTAAATAAAGCCTCGAATCTTATAAGCATCATGTTTGCCGACGATACCAATTTATTTTTGTCAAACAAAGAGATTAACAAATTTTTTTTAGATATGAATAAAGAACTTAATCAAGTTTCTAACTGGTTTAAATGCAATAAATTAACCTTAAATATTGAGAAAACAAAGTGGATCCTTTTCCACTCCTCAACAAAAAAACGCTTTTTGCCTTATGATTTCCTAAACTTTATATTGACAAAGTAGAAATAAAAAAAGATTCCGTTTTAACGTTTTAAAATTTCTAGGTATTTATCTTGACAAAAATATGTCATGGAAAGCTCATATTGATTATATATCAACAAAAGTTGCGAAAAGTATTGGTATCCTCTATAAGGTCAGAAATTATCTAAATAAAAATAATTTAAAACAACTATACTACTCATTTATTCATAGCTATATAAACTATGCAAATATTGCCTGGAGAAGTACAGGTAAAAGTAAGTTGCAACGTCTTAACCGCCATCAGAAACATGCAATGCGAATAATATATTTTTTAAATCGTTTTTCAAATACAACCTCTATTTAAAGATATGAATGTATTAAATGTTCATGAACTTAACTTGTACAATATTTTATGTTTTACGTTTTGTTGTATGAATAACCCCTTATTTCATGTTTTTAAAGATCTATTTACCTTTAAAGTAAAGAGTATATATAGTTTGCGAAATAATAACTATTTAAAAGAACCCTTTTGTCAAACAAAGTTTAATCAATTTTGTATAGATTATTGAGCACCTTATATCTGGAATAAAATTGTACAGCCTAATTTAGATTCATCTATCTCTTTTTCTGTTTTTAAAAACAACTTAAAGAATATTATTTTTTCTACGGATAATATATTGAGATATTTTTGAGATATTATTTTAACCATTTCTTATTTCAAATGGTTTGGATTCTTATTTTGTTATAAACTACCTGTATTATACTACATTATATTTATATTGTAGTTTTTATATGGTTCTGGCGACAAGATCGATATGATCTTCTTCCAGACTCCAAGTTTATATGCTTATATTACTTGGAAATCACGACATGTAAATAATGTAAACTAAAAAAAAAAAAAATATATATATATATATATATATATATATATATATATATATATAAATATATATATATATATATATATATATATATATATATATATATATATATTTATATATATATATATATATATATATATATATATATATAATATGTAGATTGATTTTAACAAAAAGGCAGCATATAACTATTTTTAAATATATTTTGATGTAAAAATATATTAACGATATTTCGATGACCTATTGTTGTCAGCGTCATCAGGTAATAATAAAACATTACAAATTAACATAAAACAAACCGTTTAAAAGACATTAAAAAGCGTCAAATATAAAAACCAATTAAATAATATAATAATAACGTCAGTTAAATTTTTGTTAAAATGGGTCCCCAAGTTCGTGTTTTAACCTTATCTTCGTCATCTCGATTTAGAACACCTTCCCCAATACCTATTTCATATCAAACTTTCGCTTTGTTAATCTCCAGGGATTCTCTAATTTTTCGTATCCTGTATTCTTGAACAACTGCCAAGGTCTTAGGGTTTCATCAATCAAAGTTACAACGGCATGTTCTAGAATGTTCCGTGGCTCCTGAACTTGACCATTTTAGGTTTACAACTGATCCATTAAAGAAAACTTTTAGTAAGCTTCGCCAGGGTTCTAGAGGAACCTATTTTATTACTGCTCAATCTGTCATAGAAAAAGTTAGAATCCAACATGCAATACTTTCTTTACAGTTAGAAATAGATAGCTTTGATGATTGTACCGATGGTCATTCCTGTAAAAACTGTTTTCGAAGTTTAAATGAGCAGGAGTGCGAAATTTTTGATAACTTGCCAGAACTAGAGGATAAAGTTCAAGCAGAATCATTACTTTCAATAATAAATATTGGTGGTTATGTTCAAAGAAAAAATTGCTATGATCAAACTGATGCACAATTTTATTATAAAAAATGTGGTGCCTACTTTGATGACTTGAATTGAGTAGGTCTTGTTATTCCCTTTGACAATATTGTTTCAAGGTGCATATTTTGTTTTATTTTAATTGAGCAGTTATCAGATGAATTTTGTCGAACATTTTTGATGAAGCAATTCTTATCTGTATCAAACAAGTTTCAATTTGGCATTTATGACCGACATTTTTGCACTTTAGCAAATATATTTCTTTAAAATCTAGCAATAATAAAATCTCCAAAATGCTCCAAGGAGTCGGTACAAAATGTTTTAAAACTGTCATGAAAATGAGTTTCTATTCAAATTTTATTATAATACATAAGAAGTATATTATAGCTTATTAACTTTACTGTAGTTTTACTTTTAAGACAGCTCTTATATATTGTTATTGTTATAGTTTTTTGCTCTCCTTGTCCGCATCCGCTTTACTTATTAGCGCTTCGCTCGGTCAATAAAAATTTCGGCGCGTTGTCAAGACCTGTATTTCTAGAAGGCCATGGTACACAGCTATTTAAAACACAAGCCTATTAATCGTGCGGTTGTGTTTAGATCATATCCCATTCGAAACGATTATTTTTGTTTGCGTATTTTTATAGCAAGGTAGATAAAAGATTAAAAAGCAAGTTAGATAAAAACAAAAGTAAATATTTCGTAGGGGGTAGTGCAAATCTGCGTAACTTACTTGGATATTTGGATATTATTAATTTTAACACCAAATATTTATTGTTAAGATTACAAAAAACATGAATAATACCCTTTATACTAAAATGAACCCAAAACCAGTTAAAATAAAAAATATATAAAGTTTTAAACTTCTCTAGTAAAAAAAACGTACTGTAGATACGCCGTATTATCCAATGCTAGTTACGCGGTTTTATACTATCCTCGACGATTTAGTTTTTTAAATGACATTGAATTTGCCTTTAAATTTTTAAATTTATCTTACACTTAAATAACGGTACTATTCAATAAAAATATTGAAATAAAAAAATCATTGCCATTGCGAACTTATTCCTGGCCATTACGTTTTACGATGTAAAAGTAGTGATAATATTTTAAATTAACAACAAAACAAATTTATTGTAAAGAGTTTAAAAAAAGAAGTTCTGCGTAAATTTTTACTTGTGTAAATTTAATTCTTTTTTTTAACAGGTAAACTAACAATAGATTTAAAAGCGCTTCGCAACATTTAAAGTTTTCAAATTAGCAAATGTTTTAAAATAAAAAAAAAACGACTCTCCGTTTCCAACTTCACCGATAACGTTTTAATGAGCAGAAGGTGAAGCTCCATGTGGGATGAACTCCAAAATCAGTGCTTGATCAGGACCAAAGATTAAAGGACAGCATTTTGGAACTCCTTGGATATTTTTACTGAGACTGGATGCCACAAACAATGTTTGCAAGTTTCATATCGCAAGAAATTACTGCAGCTTCTGATGGGATTAGTTCTTGAAGCTTGATGAGTCGAAAAATCACATTCCAATAATTTTCAGGAGTGCCATCAGCAACAGCCACAAGAAATTGCTTTTTCACAATAGTTTGCTTTGAGACTTGTGTCGTGAGTTTGGAAGATTTTTGGACAGGACTGTGAGGCTCTAGGTTGTTTTCTTCCTCATCAATAACTCCAATGCTCACTTTTAAGAATGACCCTCCTTCATCAATACCTATCTTTACAAAGGCAGTCTTTGAGGAGCCAATTTCTTCTTCAATCCTGTCTTTCAAGTCCTTAATGCTTTTGCAATGAACCACAACCCTGTTTTCTCCAGAATCCGAAATCTTCAAGCTGCTGAAAGTAAAAAAGTCCTGCAATTTTTGTCCAGACTCAGCAAACTTTTTTTGAAATTTTGGTTCAACTAATCTTGTTGGGCTGATATGATTGATGACCGATTCAAGTTTCCTCATTCCGTTGTTAGACAATCCTTTATTCTGTTGAATTTGAACCATATCCCCTGTTGAAAATCTGGAAGGAAAAAGCTCTTGAGCAACAACACCACCTAATAAAACGAAACCTATTAGCATTCTCTAAAGAAGAATGTGGTAAGTATACATTTTACCTTTTCTGATTGGAAAATGCATCCCGCTCGATTGAATTGAAGTTGAATTGTTCCTCCATGAGATACTTCCTTGGATGCAACAATGGAAGATGCAACTTGTTCAGCTCCTTTAGGATCTGACAATACCAGTTGCTTCAAGTTTTCATGGCGTGAACCAATTGTGCAATCATGAGAAAGGCCTTGTGAGAGAACAGACAAACATTTTGTACAACGTTTTTCTAAACTTTTAGGTGGTTGACTGGTTGTTGCAGGCTGGTCTTTTTGCTCAAGTGGATGAGTTTCTTTACTTTTGAGCCTCCCAATTTGGCAGATCAAACAATCACAGGTGTTTGAACTTCGAGTTGCCGGTTTTATTTGGATGTCTTCAAACCTGTACAATCTTGGTTTACACGTCTTAGGATCCCCATCTTAAAACTTTTTTAGTTTAAAACGACATGTCTGACATGAGGCAAGAGGAACTCTGCAGTCATTGAAGCTCAGATCATTCTTGATGAGGCGCTGAATCCTTTGCTTTAAAAAGTCTGTCAGAACTTGGTCTCCTTTCTTCATGCAGATAATGCACACAGATTTTTGACAACCCTTATAGGTTTTTGCTGAATTGGGCATTTTTGATGCACATTCTACGAATTTTCTTCAAAACTATGATATTTATACAGGCCTTTCCCGGAAAACAATCGTAATTTGGTTGACATTATTTTAGTGATAAGAATTTAAAAAAATCACACTGGTGTTTTAAAATACACCAAATACCATCAAGTAACACTTTCTTAACCTTTTGATTTTGTTATATTTGGAAAAGTTGTGTAAACTTGTGTCAGAAAAATTTTTCAGTAAAAGTCACAGCGTTTCATTAAGATAAAACTAATAAAGTCAAATAAGTCTTGCGGACGGTAATCCCTGATTTCAAAATTACTTGTTATGAGATCCCTATCATATGTACTAACACCCCTCAAAGGGTATTAGAGTCCAAAATTTTCAAACTGTGCAAACATCCTCTATACTCCAGTTCAAATAAGCTGTCATTTTTTAAATTTTAACAAATGATATATATTTGTTTATCTAAATAAACCCATTCGCAATAATAAAATTCCCATGATAAAAGCATATAGGAATAAGAAAAATGCTCAAAAAAAAACGTGTTACTTTTATAATCGCTGTTGATGGTAATAACGTTAATAAAAACATCTAAAATGTTTAAAGCGCAAATCAAATATTGTCATGATAATCATTTTCTATTGTTACTATATCACTCTTTATAAATTCATACTAGTCTACTTATATAAAAAAAGTTAACAACCTCTTAGAAAAATAAAACAGCGTTTATAAAAGATTTGAAAAACCCTAAATTAAGGTTCTTCAAGGGTTTCTGTAAAGCGATTAGTAGATCCTTGTGGGTTTTTTGTATTACTTTGTGAATAAGCCGCCGGTTCTTCAAAAAACCATTAAAGGATATTAGGAACCCAAAGTTTCTTTGAAGAACCTTAAAATTTCTCCAAGAACCTTTAGGTTCTTCAAAGAACTGGCAAAGAACCCCGAAGAACCCTTTAGATTTAGTGTAGGTCAGAAATAAACTTTATTTATTTGAGCTTACCATCTTTTGAAAAATCTTTTGATTCCTTTGCGACACGATACTTTGTAATCATTTTTTCTTTGTATGTCTGTATTAAGCCACTACCAAGTTAAAGTCAATACTCGGCTCACTTTGGGAAATGTTCTATTTATATTCAATAAAATTATTATCAATTTAAAAAATTTCAAAAATTTGTCATTTTTTTGGGAAAAACAAAACAAGTGACATTTTTATGGTTCCATTCAATTATTGCGAAATTGGACAGAACGACACATAAAATGTTATTTTTGCGTCATAAATTGGTACAAAAACAACAAGTTTGCCATTTTTAAATGCGTTTCCATTTTTTCTGTTGGGAAAAAATTACTTTTTACAATGTTTTAAGATATAAAGTGTTATATAAAATCTAACATAGATAAAGTATAGAAATATTAGCTATATATTTAGCTTCTGTATTTTATAGTATTTTCACTTGATATTATCTTATATAACAAGTTTATAAAAAATCTTTTTCAGACTGAATTTAAATATTAAAAATGAATAACAAATGTGGTTCTGGGCGACCACCAAGAAAAAGAACACATAATATTATAACTAGACATCAAAGTGAAAGATATGCTGGACAACCAAATGAACTACCTGTTAGTGACCTCCCAACATATAAACAGATTATTCAATATGCCTATAAGGTCGAAAATGAAATAACTACAACTGAAAAAATTGACTCTCCAGCCGTAGTTTTAAAAGTGAGTAAAGAAATTTTAAAAATTTGGAAAAACGTTAATCCAAATCTTCCACTAATGAAAGAGAAACCTCTAAGAAATAAGGTACAAAGAACATTTCAAAAAGTAATTGCAGCTGAACGATCTAAAGCTTCAAAACATAAAAATAGTGTTTGTTGGTTGGAAAATAACCTTTTAAAGTTATTTGATATATCAGCATGCAGATGTGAACTTCCTCTTTTAAATTGTGATGACAGGTTTGAAGTTATACATTTTTAAAAAACCACAATATTAAACAATTTTGTTTAAACAAATTTGTGACTAAACTGCCATATATTTTACTGTATATATTACTGTGTATTACCCTTTAGAAATGTTCGATTAAATGTATATTTTTTTAAAAGTAAGGTTCCAGTTCTAGAACGAGAGTATTTAAAGGACCAGAAAGATAAGCAAGGGCCCTTTGGAACCTGGCAGATAGGCCGAATTGATAAGAAAGAAACAGCCATGACTGCAAGAAAAAGAAATAAGGAGAAAATTAATATGAAAAGTGACACAACACTCCATTCAGATAATGATTATATTAGTGAAACTGATATGGAAATAGATAATGACGATGATTATAAAAAGCAGAATTGTGAGTTTTTTGCAAAACCACTGTGTGAAAAAAATTTCACAGATTTAACTAACATTGCCAAAGCTGCCATTAGGTTCCAAGTTAGTGATGCTGCAACATCTGCCATAGCAACTGCTACCTTGATAGACTATCAAATTATAACTCAGAATGACAGATCACAAATTATCACTGAAAAAAAGATATTTGACACTAAAAAGCGTGTTTCAATCATGTTTAGAGAAAAACACTGTTCAGAAGTTTTCCATTTGAAAGTAATTGGAGTAGATAGTAAAAAAGAAAAAAATACATTAGCACATATATTAGGATATGATCATAATGCTGAACCTATTGTTAATAGAACAGTAAAGGATGAACATCGCTTAACTTTTACTGCAGAAAGTGGACCTTTTTCTAAGAAATATTTAAATCATATTGAAATAAAAAATGGAACAGGAATTACAATGGCAACCGAAACACTAAAAATACTTGAAAAAAACAACAACATTAGTAGTTTGGAAGCCATTGTTCTTGATAATACTTCTGCTAATACCGGTGTAGATAATGGCTTAGTTGTGACATTAAAAAAGCTTTTAAATCGAGGAATCCATTTAATAGGATGTGTACTTCATCAAAACGAGTTACCACTTCGCCATGTCATAGCTGAAGTAGATGGTAAAAGTAATGATCCAAAGAAATATAAGGGCCCTATTGGTCAAAAAGCTTCTGCAGATGATTTGCATGATTTACCAATAGTTGATTTTATTCCAATTCAATCAGAGATTGATTCATATGTAAACTCTAATATTTTATCTGATCTTAGCACAGATCAACATAAACTTTACGAATACTGTATTGGAATATCTAGAGGTTTTATATCCCCAAAATATTCAATGAAAAAACCAGGACCTTTTTACCATGCCAGATGGCTAACTCTAGCTTTAAGGATAATGATGGTTTATGCGAGAGTGAAGAATCCTACAGCTGAGTTGTGCATAATTACAAAGTATATTGTCCAAGTATATTGCCCCATGTGGTTTGCCCATAAAAAGTCTGGTCTTTATAAAGATGCTCCAAGACTTCTTCATAAAACAATAGAGCTTGTTAAAAATCAAACAGACAATGTACAACAAATTGTTTTTCAAAATCTTCAAGGAAACTCTTATTGCTGTCTTCAAGAAAACTTTTTATATTCTATGTTGCAAGATGATGAAAAAGATATAAGAGCTCAAGCTATTAAGCAAATTTTGTACATAAGGCATTCAAGAGAAGTAAATCCTGAAGTTAAACCAAAAATCAAAGCAAAATCAATTATGTCTATTAACTTTAACGCTGATACATGGAGTGGTTTAGTTGATGTTTCTTTAATTGAGGTCGAACCTCTATCCTAATTTCATCATTTGAATTAGAGAATGCTTTGCAAACATCTAAAAAGCCTATTCTTACAGATTTACCCAACAATTCACAATCAGTGGAAAGGTCTGTGAAACTTGTATTAGAGGCATCAAAGATAGTTTATGGTTAAATAAAGAGACACAACTTTATCTTAACTAAAAATCAAAGCAGAGCAGAAAATAAATGTAATTTATCTAAAACTGATTACTTTATACCTTTTTCTTGAAAAATGTTTTTTTTTTTAATTTTAAATTTGGTTTACATCCCTATGTCCAAAGGCATCCTTGACTTGACTACTGTCAAGAGTTATTTTAATTGCAAGACTCTCAACCCTTAACTCTGGAATTACCCTTTCGCAGAGAAACATGTCGAACGCGGTAATTCCAGAAGCATCAGGTTGGCTTGAGCCAGAAGCTTTACTTATAAGGCGAGCGCTTTACCACAAGTCTATTACAGAACGTTTATTACTGTGTTATTAAAGTAAATTACGACGCATAAAATATTTAAGATCAGTCGCGTAGGAAGGTCAAGAAAGATGGGGGTTGAAACGGATAGAAACAGGGGCTAAGGCAGCCGTAATCGGAATTTGAGTAGAAGTCTTTACATAGTTGGGGGGGGGGTTGCTTTCTCCTCCCCCTGTTCCTACACTAGTGTTTAAGATTATGTGGTAAATACTCATTCAATTATATTCAAGTATTCTAATGGAAAGAATATTTGTATTAAAGTTAGTAATAAAGTATACAAATAATAAAAATGCCAGAAAAATGAATGTTTCATAAAAAACAAGAAAATACTTTAAAACTTTAAAACCGTTTCTCAAAATTACCCTTACTCAAATCGATCTGAAATTTTTAGGATAGTCTTAAAATGGTATGTACAACAAATCCCAAAGTGAGCCAATATGATCTAAGAAAAAAAGTATATTTTGGTAGTGGTTTAGTCTGAATAGCATCTAACAATGAACTATACGTCATAAACTGCAAAACATCTAAATTGAAATTGAAAAAGAGTTTTTTTTATATACTTATAGAAGTGTTCAAGATTGTGCATAGTAGTGTCCAGTGGTAGTAGTGGATTATCGTTGATAGCAAATTTTGGAGAATATATTCGGCTGTTATTCCCACAATCTATTTCTATTTTGTTTTTTGTGCAACTTCTGTGCTTCAATTGAACTTAACAGCAACTAATTATAAAACAGTATATTAAAAGTACATTAAGAACCCACATTATCTGGTTTATAAACAAAAGGGATGAACCCAGACTTTTTTAGGTTATATTAAAGTGGTAAGGGCACCCGATAAGTTGATTATTACAAAATGGCCTAATCGACCTAAAGATACATCCTAATTAAATCTACTAAAAAATAGATCCTAGTTAAATCCGTTGAACTTAAATCCTGCCAGATAACTAAAAATTGAAATTATATGTTCTACTACTATATAGGATACACTATCTCGTTTCTTAACCCTTAAACTAAACAGAATGAAGTATTCTAATAAATTGAGACTTAACTAGATTCCCTGCACAGATTGACACCATGCTTATAAAAACTACATAAAACTATATAAATGAAATAACAGTTTATAAAAATTGAATTGTGACCCTTGATTACCATTATATGATTATTTTTTTAATGATAAACATCTTGCCATAGCTAATAGCTTTTTTTCTAAATATTTCTTTACTTTTGTTAGTGAGACAGAAATCAGTAAACTTGTTGAATTGATTGCTGTATTGTTCTTTAAAGTTCTCGATGTTTTGTTTTTAACTTCATTATAATTTAGTCAACCAGTTTATCTGACTTATTTAAAATTGATTTCTCATCCGAATCTATTGCTCACCCAATTCAATATATTGAAATAACATGAATAAGATTGAGGTAGTTAACTGTAGAAATCTCTATTGTAATTTACATGAGTATATTAGGCAGATTAATTGGCTGTACAATATAAGCAATGTCTGTCCTACTCAATTTTAATGTTAGTGTCTTAATACTTTTAAATGAAGTAATAAAAATCAACATATACAAAACTGGCCGGATTATGTAAGCTCATAAGACTGCTAAATACGCATTCTGTCTATGACAAGCTTTACAAAAATCTTTAATCTCTTTGAAAATGCTTTTATTTAATGCTTTAAAAAGAGCTTCATATAAATATGCCATTTGTCACTTTAAAAAAAACAAGAAGATATTAAAAATAAAGAAAAGCTGGCAAACAGTTTAGCAAAGGAGAACTATACTAGTTTATGGTATACCCTATTGACTATGCCTCAGGTCCTCCTAACGTATGTTACACATAGTATAACAACTGTCGCATCTTGTCTAGCTCAATGTAGCCAACATGGTAACATGTTCCTACCATGCAACATATTTGTATCCTACCCTACATAGGATACAAATATCTCCTAGTTTTTTCAGGCAAAGGCTAGGAGAAGCCAACTTTGACATAAAAAAACACTTATGGGGCTCTTGGTTGAGTAAAAGCTAGAGATAAAAGTGTCTCGATAAAAAACTCACCTTGGGCAGACATTTAATGCATCCAGCTACTGTGTAGTAGAAAGCCTCCTAGGCAAAGACAAAGAGGTAACATATTCTATGTTGACCAGCTTCGCACCCGTCTTCATCTATTAGGCTGGCGTAGATGAATTTGCAATACATTGTTTCCAATTTAAGACATTGAATGCTGGAGCCTCATGACTCAATGCATGGGTTTTAGGTTTTAGTCAGTGCTAGAATCTTACTTCTGCTACAGCATGAGGGTCTCAATGGCTGGTGAACTTTAACTCAGATAAGACTCAATAGTTTTTAGCTAATCGTTATCACAATAATCGAATAATTTATGAACAGTAATATATTTGATGAATCATCTACACTTTTGCTTCTAGAATTAACTCTTACTTTTGATCATTCTCAAAAACCATATATCAAATCCATTTCAAAATAAATTAGCATGCATCTTCTTATCGTCCTTGCCACCTGCTTACTTCTGAATTTGTCTGTACTTTTATGGAATAGTTGCCATATATAAGATGGATCTTCCAATGATACCCTTTCTCTTTTAGACAAGGTGCAAAAGCGTAAACGTAGTTGGACCTGTTCTTGCAGCCAAACTTCAATCATTGCCACATTCTTTTATTTTTGCTTCTCTTTCTCTTTTCTACAAATACTATGATAGGCGCTAGTGTCTCTTGTCCCATATACTAAAATTCATTGTCATGTTATACTTCATTCAATGAAGTCTTATTCCTTTACTGTGACTGTTCTTAAGTTTACTAAGTTTACTAAGTTACCCTAAATTTACTAAAGAGGAAGATGTTGATTGCAAATTGAACTTTATTGATGTAATTATTAACTCTGTAAATTATAAATTTAATACTTCAACATTTTACAAAAAAAAAAAATACACAGTTTTACAAACAAATTTTAAAAGTTTCACTAATATTAATTATGAACTAGGACTCATTAAAATTCTGATCAAAAGGGCCTTCAAAAAACAGCAAGTTTTCATCTAGATATTGTAAAAATTAAACAAACTCTCCAATAAAACTCTTCTCTCTTCAACTTAATTGACAAAACCTTCAAAGGTTTACTAAACAATCTTGTCTCTCCTAAAGAAAACATGTCATCTGAAAAACCATCTGATATACATTACTTTAAACTCCCTTATATTGGAAAATTTTCAAATACATTTCATCACCAATTAATTAAATACATTTAAAATATTGTAAAGATAATATAAAAGCAAGACTAGTTTTTACAACTTTTAAAATATGTAGTATGCTTTCATCAAAAGACCCCTTACCCCTAAATTTAAAATTCTTTGTTGTCTATAAATTTGTTTGTTCCAGCTGTAATGCTGAGTACATTGGTGAAACTACCAGACAGTAATTATTTATCTTATAAAATGTAATTATGCTAACTATTATAAAACTATTAAATTTGTAATGCAGCCAAATAAATTGTTTGTATATAGAAATTGTAATTTTTTTTTACCTGATGATATCAATTGATATTGATGAAAGATGTAGTTAAATTTTTTTCTTAATAGTTATTCATTTGAAATATATATATATATATATATATATATATATATATATATATATATATATATATATATATATATATATATATATATATATATATATATATATATATATATATATATATATATATATATATATATATATATATATATATATATATATATATATATATATATATATATATATATATATATGTATATATATATTAGGGTAGGTCGATTTTAATTCCGCATATTGCGTAATATTGCAGTAGTTGTAGACAGTTAAAATACGATTACTCTCAAATTTGAGAGATTTTGGATAAAGAATCGCTTGCGGATTTAATTTTTAAGATTTGTTGGATTATGTAAAAAAACACCTTAAAAAGCGTTATATGCAAAACTTGACGTTTTAACTAAGTTCATATTTAAATGTTTTTCAATACTATTTGCTTTGCTGTATGATTTAAGTTTATAACAGTTTATAACAATTAAGCTAAATTTATAACAACTTGTTAACTATTTGAAGATTTAAATAGTGAAACTTTTATTCTTATATTTACATAAGAATATCAAAATAAACATTATTTTCACAATTTAAAAACATTTTGGCTATGGATATATATATTTTAGGAAAACAAATTTTAGGAAAGCGTAAACCTGAACTATAAAACATACGAGTTTTTTTAAAGAAACAGTTGATTGATTGTCTCTAGTATACAAACAGAGAAGGCGAATAACTATAGTTACCTTGCGTGTAACCACCTTGCGTGGTTAAGCGGTCCAATTTTATAGGCGGCCCATTTATCAGAAACTTTACCAAAAGCCTATTCCTTTGCAATATTCAAATAAAAGTCTTTGATCGCAACTAAGGTCTACTAGTATTTCTTTTGGAATATATCCATCTACAATTGGGTTTTCAATACGATTAAACAAAACTTGATTTTTATCCTGAATATTTTCAGCACATCTTTTGCCAAGTAAACCACTAAAGCTTCTTGGCCCAGTTGTGTCACCATCAAGTTTTACAAAAAAAGCTCGTAACGGAAGTTCATTTTGATGTAATGCGCATTCAATTAGATGTAGTTTTCTTTTTAAAAACTCTTCTAGTTTTACCACTAAGCCACTTATTGGTCCAGTATTGGCAGCAGTATTATCAAGAAGAACAGCTTGTATACTTTCCAAACTGTTATGTTCTTGTAAAACACTAAACGTTTCGGTAGCAAGAACTAAACCTGTAGCACCGGTGACAGGAATCGTCCTATGAGTCAAATAATTTCCACTCGATTTTCCATCTACATAAGTAAATGTGAGGTGATGTTCAAGTTCAATGCATTTCTTTAGTACTTCTCCTTGAGGTAAGTTTATTACTATACTTGTTTTAGTTATTTGATCGAGCTTGCTGTCAACCCCAAGACAAATTAACTATTTTTTTTTGTTCTGAGTCCACCTCTTCACTAACGATTTTTACTTTTGACTTGGCCCTATCTAACTTGCATTTATCAATCAAAATATCTTTAATATCAACGTCATTTTTCAAGAGATGTTTTATGTCATGTAGTAAAGCATTTGCAAGGGCTGCACCTACGTTTGACGAACACTCATTTTTGACTAATTCCATTGCAAATCTTGGAAGTTTAACTAAGTTGTATTTTCCAATAGGATTATTTACTGGTTTCCATTCACCTTCATCCTAAAAAAAGTTAATAAAATAAAACGCTTTCTGTTTCATCTGTTACAAATATTTCATGTATTTATAAAATATTTACCTCCGTATTGGTCAAACCACTTGTTTCTTCAATTAAGTTTACTTTTGCTATGAGGGATTCATCTTCATTAACTAGCTTATGAGATATTTTTTGTCGTTCTTTATCAAGTCTTTGAATCTATTTGACAGATAATCTATCGACGGAAGAAAGTTGATATGCACCTTTTGGACCAATTTTTTTCCTCTGATCACGAAGATAAGCTCTGTCTTCCAGAGGCACTTTATTACTTTGAGAACAAAGGCATACAATATGTTCTTCGATGCAATTTTATTTATTACATGAAACTTTTCTGTCACTACAGGGAAACACATCTAATGAACAGGAACACGCAGAAATATCAAAAAGTTTGTCCAAGTTTGCATCAAGATTTCTTTTAGCGCTTGCTTTTCCGTGCTTGCGATTAATATCCTTAACAAGTACGAGAAGATCTTTAACTTTCTTATTAATAGATTTGTCAGTTTTAAGAGGTAATCTTGGGTTTACTGTAGCCCAAATTGATTTTATATTATTGCTAATTTGCTGAGTCACTAATAAGATATCTGCATTTGGATTTATATGAATAAGATAGTAATAATACTGAATAACCTGTCTAAAAGTGCTTGGATCTGTCGTTGATAGTTCACATGGGCCACCACAATATTTTTTCTCACTTTTCATCCATGTAATTGCAATCTTTACTTTCGGCATTTTTGTAAATTAATTATATATGTAAACTGTATTAAAGTATTACACTTAGAGTAATGGGCAACAGCGTGAGTTTTTAGTGGGGGCCTATGCATCAAAAAAACCTAAAATATTAAAACTTACTATTAAAAACCTGCTTTGATAAAAATAAAGAAATAAAACTCTTTTGAAAAGATTTGGGGGCCATGAATTCAGGAAACTCAGGAATTGAGTAAAACCATTAGTTCCATCGAAAAGTTTTATATTTTAATCTACTTCAGAAATTGCAAATCAAAAGTTATGTAATATAAACAGTTTAAAACATTACTCTAGATATAATAACCATAAGTATTTACCTTTGATATTAAAAGATTTCTTTAAACTGCAGTTTTATTTTTGAACCTACTTTTTAATAAATTTAACCTTAAAACTAACTTTAAAATACAAACAAGAAATATAAATACAAAAAAGATTTGCTAAGTTTAAATGCGTGTAAACGATTTAGCGAAACTTTATTGGCTTCTTAAAACAATTGCGCTTGTTTATTGGTTACTTTATATACTCAAAACGAGGTATTTTAAAACGAGATTTCTAGACTTAAAATAAAATTTTGCAACGTTTGAAATAAACAATCTAACAAAACTAGTTCAAAATTAAGACTTAAAATGCAAATCCGCAAGCCATTTTTAAACCAGGATACTTGAGATTTGGTAAAACCTCATTTCTAACCAAGACACAGTTACTGCAACATTACGCAACTCAAAATTCAAAAAAAAAGCTAAAATCGACCTACCCTAATATATATATATATATATATATATATATATATATATATATATATATATATATATATATATATATATATATATATATATATATATATATATATATATATATATATATATATATATATATATATATATATATATATATATATATATATATATATATATATATATATATATATATATATATATATATATATATATATATACATATATATAAATATATATATATATATAGTTCTTTTTTAAAAAACAAAAAATTGCCGGAACTCACATGTATTTTCCTTTATATTTCAAAAATAAGGCAGAAATCAGTAATTTAATTTGTGAATAAATTTTATATGTATAACCTTTGGTAGGCTCCCCCGTATATCATACCCATAAAGGAAGGAACAAATATAAGAAACCGTTTTCCAATAAATGAAGCTTTTTTTCTAAATAATGACAGTTTTTTTTTTTTGGGTAGGGGGTGAGTAGAGTGAGGGGTCATGTCACGGTATATAAAATACAAACTTTACAAAACTATAAACTTCTATAACAAATCCCATAGTTTTTTCAAATTTTCGTTGTACATATCCTCTCATCTCCTTTCCTTGCTCTTAGTGTCTAATGCTGAATGCCTTCCACTAAGTAACCACAAATCAACGTACTTTGAAGGATCGAAGCTTGTTAGCGGTGGTCCCATTAATTTAATGAATAACAACATTGACACTGTTTTTGTCATTAATGAAGCCCTTGTTTGTGTGATGATCAGACTCATCTGTGAAAACCCTCATTCGCATTCACTTGAGGAAATGGGAATAGTACGTAGAGCGTGTGCTAAATAAACTAAATTTTCAGGATATATTTGTTCTGCAAGGTATTCACAAAATCTACGAATCATTTCTCTTTTATTTAACTGTAGTCTTAATGACAGGTTTCTGATTTCAGTTTCTCCAAATGTCACCTGAGTGTTTATGTTTTCAGGCCAATGATTTTGGACTAAGATGCGAGCCCATTGGGCTAAATTAACATCTTTATCAGCAAGCAACATTTTCTCAATTGACTCTTTTAGTTTCATGTAAAAAGGCGTTTGGATCAATAGCTGAATCAATAGCTAAAATTTTTATTGTGAACGGAAACTCCAAAAAAAAAGGATATTCAAATTTGCTTCTTTCTTCGAATACTTGAACAAGAGCATTAACTTTTTGAATATATATATATATATATATATATATATATATATATATATATATATATATATATATATATATATATATATATATATATATATATATATATTTAAAAAAAAAAAAAATAAATATACATAATTCTTAATAATATAATAACAATAGTTATATATATACAATATATATATATATCTATTGTTATTATATTATTAAGAATTATGTATATGAAAGAAACACTAACTCTAAAGAACTATTACATCCATGAATTAATAGAGTAACCCACTGTAAAAGCAATGAAGTTAACGAAATGAAGACGACGTAATAAAGTTATTTTAGTAACAAATAATAATATATCTATCAAACAAGGCACGTGTGTTGTGTCGTTATTAATATTGCTCCGTAAATTTTTTTAAATGTTGTTCGGCAAAATACGCAAATAAAAATAATCGTTCCAAATGGGATATGATCTAAACACAACCTAATCGTGCAAACCGTAAAAATAACTGGAGGCCGATAACAAAAAAATTTGTTACAAGTTTGTCTAAAAATCATGTAACTGTTTTAGACAAATGGTTGAATTTAGCTGAAGCTATAAGATATTTAACTAATATTGAGTTATTTATATAAAAACAAGTTGTTATAGAAAGTTTATCTTCTTTGAAAATTTTAAGTATTGGTGACACTATACACTGTATGACACTATACAAAAACTATTGTTCAAGCTTTTGAATATTTTTCTGTTTCAAGAGCACTGTATAAGCGAATTAAAATGATTATCAGCTTGTCAGTGTGTCTACTCTACAAAAATTAACATCAAAAGCCTCAAAATTAATCAATGATGAATTTATTTTGCATGTTTTTTGCAAACTTACTATCCAAGAACAACAGTGCATTTTAATAATTGATGAAATATATGTTAAAGCTTCATTAACTTATCACAGTGGAGAACTTTTTGGGAAATCTGTTAATCAACCAGACAAATTAACAAAAACAATATTAGCTGGTATGATTAAATGTCTTTTGGATGGACCCACTTTTATAGTATACATGATTCCAGTATGTTGTCTTGATTCAGATTTTCAGTTTGAAGTAGTTGATTCTATACTTGAATCAATTTCAAATGCAAATGGAAGGTCTGTTGTGATTATATGTGACAATAATAAATTCAATGTAATTTTTTTTTCTCTCTGAAACTTTTGAAGGGAAACCATGGCTGACTAAAAATAACATTTTTTTACTTTATGATTATGTTCATATATGGAAAAACATAAGAAATAATTGGATTACTGAAAAAACTCAAGAAATTCAGTTTAAGGACAATGATGATAATTTAATTGCAAGGTGGGATAATCTTAAGAACTTTTACAGCTTAGAAAGACACTTGTGACTCTTTCACATTTAAATACATCTTCAATCTTTCCAAAACCTGTTGAGAGACAAAATGTTTTTTTGTGTTTGAGAGTTTTTTGTGACGAAACACTTTTTGCTTTATCAACACATCCTAAAATAGACCAAACCAATATAAAAGGAACTGTTGTATTTCTAAAAAAGTTTATAGATGTATGGAAAATTTTTAGTCTTTACAAACTGGGTGATGACCCAAAGGTTGAGAGACCCATTTCGCTCTGTCATTGAATCACCAGATGATCTTCGTCTGCAACAGCTACTTTCATTATCGCAAATCTATGAAGATATGGATTGCCATAATGGAAAAATTAAAAGAATTAAAACACTGACTGTTGAAACATCGAAAGCAATAGTCCATACCTTAAAAGGAATAGTTAAGTTAACAAAATATTTGTTAAGTAGATCTCACGAGTTTGTAAAACTTGGTGACTTTACATCTGACCCTATTTAAAAAGCATTTAGTAAGTAGCAACAAGGTACTGGTGGTGCTTATTTTATTTCGGCTCAACAAGTTTTAGAAGAAGCTAAAATTGAGCAAAAAACAAAAGGAAAGTGAAATATTCTTTAAAAATATTAGAGTCTAGTTTAACTGATGCTGTTAAAATGGCTTTAGTATATGTTATTTTTAGTCAGCCGCGGTTTCTCTTCAAAAGTTTCAAAGAGAGAGAGAAAAAGTTTACAATGACTTTATTATTGTCACATATAATTGCAACACATCTTCCATTTGCATTTCTGGTTATCTTCAATTTGAGATTGGTTATGAAGATCTTGAGTCTGATATTATTCATAGGTGGTTTGACAAAGCCAACTGACATTCTATGTCAATTTACTTTCTTTTATTATGTACTTTTTATTGCACTGGATCTGACTTAGCCAGTTTGTTTGCATTCCTTATCTTACCTTATTCCTTATCTTACTTATAATTTTGTTGTTGAATTACTGATATTTTTTTATTTGCTCCTTTAATAACAGGATCCCAATCTGTACACTAAAATATACCAATGGGCTTCAACAATTATTTCAAGTTTACTGGTAATATTCGCAACCACAATCCTAAATCAGTATCTTGCAACAACTTATCAATCCCATCAAAGCAGACATATAAGTATGGTATCAAATCAATAAAAAATCATTCAATTCATTCAATTCATTCAATTCATTCCTGGAACTCCCTAGTGAAATTAAAAAATCTACCAATCAAGTAAATAAAAATAGGTTTATTAAACAAGCAAAAGAGTTTATCATGAAAATGCAAGATGACACTAAAAAATAAGTATATGAGTATTTGTGTATGTATATGTGTATTTGTGTGTATGTATGTTTGAATTTCTGTATGTGTATGTATACATATGTATGTATGTGTATATTTGTATATACATGTCTATAATGCACATGCAATGTAATGGTATGGTTATATATGTAGGTATGTGTATACATGCGTTTTATATAACAATAACAAAAGATTCTGAAGAAAAAAATACATACTGAAATGAAATTAATAAAAAAATCATTAAAAATGAAATTGTTAAAAAAATCAAAATATACTTAAATTTTTTAAAAATTTAATATATTTAATACATTAAATAATACATTAAATTTAATCTATAAAGTAAAAATACATTTAAACAAAAATTTAAATATATATATATATATATATATATATATATATATATATATATATATATATATATATATATATATATGCATATATATATATATATGCATATATATATATATATATATATATATATATATATATATATATATATACATATGTACATACACACACATACATAAATATACATACATATATATGCACATACGTACATACACACATACACATGTATATATATACATACATACATATACATATATACATACACACATATATACATACACACACACATACACATAAATATACATACATATATATACATATACGTACATACACTTATGTACACACACAAATATACATACACACATGCACATGTGCACACACACATATGTATACATACACACATATATATACATATATGTATATATATATATATATATATATATATATATATATATATATATATATATATATATATATATATATATATATCAGTAACGTAGCGAAAGGGCCCGCTGCCGCGGGGAGGCCCAGAGTTATTAGGGGCCCAAGGCAACAAAGAAAAAATTAAAAAAAAAGTGTCAGTACAATAAATAACATGCGTATCATTTAACATAAATACAAAACATATATTTTACACAGGAAGGTAAAGGCAAGGTGGTTGGGGGGGGAAGGGAATAGAAAAGAAGTAATTTAGGGGCCCGGATTAAATTTTTGCGGGAGGGGCGGGCAATTTTTTGTCGCTACGCTACTGATATATATATATATATATATATATATATATATATATATATATATATATATATATATATATATATATATATATATATATATATATATATACTCAAAATTTAATTTTAATATTGCATTAAACCTTAAAGTTAATATGCATATATAAAACAAAACTATACGGATAAAGAATAAAAATTAAAAACAAAAATCTTTTATTTACTTAACTTTCTACTAACTTTGTCTTCCTTCTTACTAATAATGCAATATTATCTTATCTTTGATATCATTATTTTGCTTATTATTATACCTAACTTTGAGATTATTATTGCTTCTAATTCACTATCATTATTACTTTTGACTACTAATTATTAATTTAATATACTACTTTGTTATGATAGCCTTTTATGTTATCTGTTATCATTACTATTAGTATTAATATAGTTATATTTATTATTGCCATGATTTTACAATAATTGTTTTATATTATCGTAGTCTTTACGCATCATCAGTTTTTAACTGTTTGTAAATGTCCCTTACTATTGTATATATATATGCAGTTATTAAGTAGAAATATATTGATTGATTGATTGATTACCACTTTGAATCAATCGACAATTTATATGTTTTGGGTTATTCTAAGAATAAAAAGTTTTAAAATTTTGTCAAATATTTTTTTAAATAATTATTCAAAGCCAAACACTCCACATTGTTTTTATTGATTGTTGCGGTGTTTTATATGAATGTCATGGTTGTTTTAAATGGTTGTCATGATTGTTTAAAATGGATTTAAAAACCGGTATTTGCTATTCTTATAATTAAAAAAAAATCAGTTAGAACCTTGTCAAATCAACGCGAAGAACTGTTATGAGTAATATATGGTGAGTAGTAAAGGTGAGTTACGGGAACGGGATAGGAAAGGAAAAAACAATCACGTGAGCATGCGTAGTTTTCCTTCCGACATATTAAAACTTATACTACGCATGCCCACGTGATTACTTTTCCCGTCTCTTTCCCGTTCCTGTGAAAAAACGGATAAGTGGAAACTCGCCTTAACTCATAAACAGTTCCTAAACTTACCTTTGGATTTTAGCTATTCAATTGTATTCACTGTAGAATTCTTTTTTGCCAGCCGTCAAGAATTGTTTATCTAAATAAACAGATGAGCAACTCTTGACGGCTGGTAAAAATGAATTTTACTGTCAATTAAAGCTATTGCAAACGATTTAAGCCATAAAACTTATTTAGAATTAATATTATATTACAGTATCTTCCACAATTATTTTCGTCGCGTCCACAATTATTTTCGTCGCGTTCACAATTATTTTCGTCGCGTCCACAATTATTTTCGTTTGTCCATAATTATTTTTAAATCAAAACACTTTAAGCCATAATGACTAACAAGAACTCAATAATCCAAATATCGAAATGGCTGAACAAACAAAAAACAAAACAGCAACGGAAGAAAATATTGCTGCAATAAAAAGAATGTTGATTGGCAACGAATCAAGTCTATCTATTGCAAATGCAACAGGTCTTTCAATTAGGACAATACAAAACTGGATACGAAAGCTTGAAGCAGACCAAAATATAATACAAAAAAAACGTGGCAGAGCTGCACGAAATAATATTGAAAGAAAGAGAGAAATTGAGTTATTAATTAATGCAAATAATGCATTAACTACTATTGACATTGCAGAGTTAATGCCAGAAGAACATAAATGCTCGACAACTACAATCAAAAGAGAATTAAAACAAGTGGGATATACCCGTAAAAAGCTTAAATCGACATTTCGAGAAAGTAATTGTACTATCCAGTTTTTACCACCTTACAGTCCTCAACTTAATCCTATCGAGGAGTTTTTTGGCGTGGTTAAAAATTTATTTAAAGGAATACAACCGCGGCCTAACAATTCACAAGAAATGATTAGAATTATTACTGAGATTTTATCAGGTTTTACCGAATATTCTTTTGAGAATTATTATTCTCACATGCGTGAGTGGATGCTAAAAGGAATTCAACGTAATGAATTTATTTGATTAAATTATACTTGGATTTTTTTCTTGATTTCAAAAATTTTTAAAAATAAAGTGTTTTGATTTAAAAATAATTATGGACAAACGAAAATAATTGTGGACGCGACGAAAATAATTGTGGACGCGACGAAAATAATTGTGGACGCGACGAAAATAATTGTGGACGATACTGTAATACAGAAACGCAACCATTTTCATTACCAACATTCAAAAGTAAGCTAAATAATAAGCGAACGCTCCCGGGTGGGCTTGAACCACCAACCTTTCGGTTAACAGCCGAACGCGCTAACCAATTGCGCCACGGAAGCACATTTTTTAGTTAAACATTGTAATTATTTATTAACTTAAAAATTACATTTAAAATAGATATCAAACTTACATGTTTTAGATATATATTTTTTAAGTTTATAAATTGTCATTAATCATTATTTAATAACTAAAACATAATAAGGAAGAGCGGGGCTAGTTGGCAGCAAAGGTAAGTTGATGAACTGCGTTTATCTTTAGAGCCTTTCATCAAAAAGTGAAAATAATTACACAGAACCTTCCTAATTGACCATTTCATCATTCACTATAGTATTGTTAGGATTCGCTCATGCGCTTGGGAGATAATACGATCTATGTGTTTTTTGGACAAAACGTAACTTTCGGAACATCCCTTCCTTTTTTAGTTTACAAAGAAAATAGTCGTATGAAAAAAAAAATTATAGTAAAAACTCCAGTCACAATTGGCCATTTATTTCTAGTCAGACTTTGTTCAATAGTTGCCGTTTTTCAGGATAACCCAAACCCTGTTACATACGTACACATGAACAAATAACCTTGTTACTTGTCCATTAATAACGTCAACAAAATAAGGGGGAGGGAAGTCCGAACTTTTTGACAAAATAAGGGGGAGGGGGGAGTTTAATTAAATTGGATGTTAACAATCTTTTTAGAGTTTTATTGCTTAAATAACTTAAAATTTGTAGCGTAGCTTCTTTGTTTAGGGGGGGGGGGGGGTAATCAAGAATTGACGTAACTTTGAAGGGGGGTCTCTGGAAATTTGACAAATTGTTGACAAGGGGAGGGAGCAGGTAAAAATTTCAAAACAATTGATGACGTATCTAATGGGCAGCTCCTAGTCACTTCACACGATTTTACTATTATCATTATCTCTTGTTATAATTAATACCAACGTATGCGGATAATAAAGACGTTTTCAGAATGAGTTTTTTTTTTGAATTTGGATAACTGGTTTCCAAGTTATGACAATTTATGTTGGGCTCAATAACGCCTATTTTGCGTCAAGATTTGTTGAGTTTTCCTTAAGGATTTATGGGATAATACATTTTTTTTTCAAATGCTATCATTGAGAAGAAGTTTCATTGAAGTACTTATGCTGAATTATTTTTATTGTTTTCTTTTTTACTAAAGAATCAAAGCATTCAATTCTACAAGTTATCATTCTCATATTAGGGGCCCCTTGGTAAAGATTCCACTGCTCCTTTGCCCCATTTAAGGCAATTGGATCAAAAGCTATAAAAGCTTTGTTAAAAACGTAAAAATTAACTTTACATAAAAAATAGAGTTTTTTCAAACTGTCAGAGTAAACATTTACAAAATCTTAGGGCTAATTTCCCCCATCAGGGCAATTGGGCCAAGAACAATCAAAAATATGTGCAAACAATAAAAATTAATTTTAGTTAAAAAAAAAGATTCCACGGCCTGGGTTTTTTCGCTAAAAACATTTATATTTTATGTTACCACAAAATTTATTATTTTAGTTTTTTTCGTCTTTTCATAATTCACAGACCAGACCATTTCACGGAAATATGTTATAATCAACAAAATATCATACAGACGCTATAATATTTTAAAAGTGCCTTAACTACACCGATTAGTTAAAGAAAAAGACTGTCAGAGTGAACAAATTCATTTACATTTTTAAATTTTTCATTCTGACAGTTTTCAAACTGTCCGAGTGATTTTTGTTCACTCAATGTCAATGTCAGAGTGAAATTTGTTCACCCTGACAGTTTTCAAACTGTCAGAGTGAACAAATTCATTTACATTTATAAATATTAAAAATATGTGTAAAAAGTTCAGGTCTAATTTCCCGAATCGAGGTGATTGGGTCGGAAATAATTAAGGCTCTGTTAAAATAATAACTTCAGTTAATAAATTAATAATTAATAAATTAACTTTAGTTAAAGAACAAGTGCTTTTTCATATTGTCAGAGTAAACAAGTTTATGCGCATTTATAAAAACTTAAAATATATGTAAGAATTCCAGTGCTTGTTTGTCCCATTTGGGGCAATGGGGTCTTTGTAAACCATAGAAATGCAACACCTTGCTTCGTCCAAACACTGTGTAAAACACTCCATATACTTTGTTCTGGTTATTTTCCGTTAACACATTTTTAAAAATGGAAAAATATTTTGAAACTTTACAAACATTCAAACACTGATATCTAATAGCTGCTGTACCTTCTGGTTGACATCAAGTTATAACTTTGTGCCTTTATCAAATCCCACGCCACCATTCTTTTATAGGATTCCATTCTTGAATGCTTTTTATGTTTTAAAGTAAAATTTTCAGCATATTTTAGAAATTTCAATCGATCAAATTCCTAAAGCTGCACAATTATATGCAAAATCAATTAATTTCTTTTCATCTAAAATAGTTTGATGTCCAGGTTTGGCTCCCATTTCAATTACTCAAGAATGTCAAACTTGTAAGAAACATCTTAAAATGTTGAAAACTTTACATGCTGTTCACTGTGAATCTCCATTTGTAACAGCTTTAACTGCTGATATCATCGGTTCATCATTCCATAAACGGTGTTTTCTGTGTTTGCTTCTCTGTTTTTGAATTTTCGTTGAATTTTCTGTTTTTTTAGTTTTATTTTGTTTTTTCATTCTAAAGTAAAATACTAAATAATGCCATAAAAATTTAATTGTAAAATGGTTACGACTGTCTAAAAATAAATGTCTATATTTTTATAATTATATCATAAAAATGTATCAAGTAGTTTAAGTTGGTCGTTCTCTCTCTCTCTCTTTATATATATATATATATATATATATATATATATATATATATATATATATATATATATATATATATATATATATATATATATATATATATATATATATATATATATATATATATATACATATATATATATATATATATATATATATATATATATATATATATATATATATATATATATATATATATATATATATATATATAATATATAAGGAGCTTCACTTCTCTCCTATAAATCCTGCAATAAGCTAACGGCTAGTTAACTGTCTTTTATCAGTTTGTTTTTGCAACTAACAAGTTTTCTTTTATGATAAATGATAACTTTTTTTTCATTACAAAAACGTTATTGTATATAAATTAATTATAATTAATTAATATACATTAACGCTTTTGGGACAGGTCAACAAAACAACAAAAGGTCCACAAAACAAAAAAAATTTCTGGTCCCGAGCAAACAATTTATTTTCTTGTATAGCATTTCTCATTTTATTTTAAAAATCTCTATGAAAATACGCTTTTTTTGAAACCCAGGTTGACATACTTTTGAATAATTTTGAAGGAATTTTACCCCAAAGGCTAAAGATTTGAATCCAAATATCTTTACAACTTGACGTGATGGTGAAAAATTAGTTGCATATTTGAAATCAAAATGAGAAATGCTATACAAAATTGTTTGTTCAGCACTAGCAAAAAATTGTTTTCTGTTGACCTGCATTTTACATTTTACATTTTAAATTTGAAAATTTTCATATTTTTGAACTTTGGGATACAAGTTTATCTTACATTTATATAATCGCAGCTCTTAAGATATTTGACATTACCCGTTAGCTTTGTAATTAAAAGATAATCTTTTAGCACATTAAAAAAAATTAAAACTTATTCTAGAAAACTTTTTTTCTACGCTAAGCTATTGAAGCAGAATAAGCAGTTCAACTAAATTGACAGTAATAATGACTGTATACCCCAAAATGGGGTAAGTAGGGCCAGTTTTTATGTTTTTTTAGTACAACTGGCTGAGATATAATTTTTTGATTGCATTTTTAAGTACTAAATGGGGCCATTTATTGCTCCCTTGAAGTTATGCATTTTTTTGACAAATAAAGTTAATCACTGTCCTTATTTATTTTATTCTAAGTTTACTTTTTGATTTTTAATATTACAAAAAAGTATTTATATAATAAAGATTCATTAACAATGAAACAATGAATATATAACTTTAACAAAATATTGCAAAGTGGTTTTACAAAAATAATAAATTAACTGTAACACTGTAAAAAGAACGCGGAAAACTTGCAGAAGACCAAATGCTCTTATCATCAAGAACCGCTTTATATTTCCATAAATATAAAAACATATTCATAAATTTTTTACATAAAATCATTACATTATAATGGTATTAAAATGTCAGATATCAAGTTACAAATATATTTATCTTTTTTTTTTTTTTTTTTTTAATGTTTACACATTTATTACTTATGCAATATTTATAATATATTTATATATAATAAAAAACTATTTAAGAAGTTGCAGAGAATAAATTTAGAAAAAACCAGTAACTTAATATTAATACTTTAAAATACACTTTTTAAAAGTTTTTTTAAAGCAATTTAAGTTTTTTTCAAATCATTGTTATTTAAATTAATTAGTAAATACTTTTTCCAGATATGAGGCGCATGATAAGTTTTTTGAATTTCTCAAGTTACTTATGCATAAAGACTCTAACAGAGTACTGTTTGTACGCAATAAATATAGAAAAATATACTCTGGTTTTGTTTATAAAGACTATAGAAATTGAAGGACTTTTTTGCATTTGGCTATTATACATAAGTCTTAAAACATCATATACAGTTAGTTCAAACAATGTTAATAAAGACATTTGTTCAAAAAGAGGTTTTTTATGTTTTTTTTTATTTTTAAGATTTGGGATCGTCCATAAATTACTTATTGCAAAATTTATTTTAAAAATATAAGAGATCATTTTGCTCTTTTGCGCAGTGGTTTTTGCTGGATTTAAAGGGTTGTTTATTTACTTGGTTTAAATAAAGAATCTGCCAGGGAAAACTTTTAATCCTTTTTCTTTTGTCTATTAGTTTAATTTCGCGCTACGCAATTTATGGACAATCCCTTAGTATAGCATGTTTCTGTTTACGATAGAGTGGTTCTAGTTTCGTTTTATAGGTACTACTCCATGGTATATTACCTTAGTTTAGGTAATTTTGAAAAAAGCAATTGTAGATTTGTTTAAGTAGATTTATTTTTAATAAGTAACGTGACTGATATACTATTCTGATGTTTTTGTATATTTACTTCTTAAATAGATGTTTGTTTCAATATTTCACTTGATTTTTGTCAATAAAAACATCCAAAAAGTTTGTAACAGTATCCCTTATCATTTTTTTTTTTCTGTCTGTCCCTAATGATCCCATAAGTGGAGTGATAAAAGACACTAATTGTTTTAAATGTTTATCTTTATTCTACCTCTACGTTGTCTCCATTTTAGGGTCTACAATAGTCTCTATTTTAGGGTTATAATAGAGACACTGTGCAACAATGTACTTAATGTGCATTACTAATTTTACCAGTGCTCCTAATTATTATCAGACAATGTTACCAGTGCACCTAAAGTGCACTAGTTGCACTTTAGGCACTTAAAGCGCACTGGGAACATTTAAAACTAACTAGAATAAACAACAGCCACACAATTGAAGAAAAACCCTTATTTAATTTAAAACAACAAATTTTTACTAAAGTTTTTATTATACAAGTTATTATAAGGTTCTCAACAGTTAAAAGCTCTGAGCATCAAAAATACAAAATTTCAGTTTTATATTACTGCGTAAAACATAAATGTGGCACATAATGAACACAAGTTAACAATAAAAATTGTCATACAAATTAAATTTTAAAAGTACAAAAATGAGCACCGTTCATTTAATACATTATTATTTGGAATGAAACTAAAACAAAATCAAAGTACAGTACTTTCTTAGTACTCAAAAATAATTATACTTGTACTACTTGTACTATTAACAAAATTGTAGCCTATCTTTAAAGTTTATATTAACAAAATTGTAGCCTATCTTTAAAGTTTATATTAACAAAATTGTAGCCTATCTTTAAAGTTTATATTAACAAAATTGTAACCTATCTTTAGAGTTTATATTAACATAATTGTAACCTTTCTTTAGAGTCTATATTAACAAAATTGTAACCTATCTTTAGAGACTATATTGAATTTTAAAACAAAGTTCAAAGATGCTGGATCTATACATCCCATTATTTGATAAAAAACAGGACGCAGAAATATTCCAAGTCATTCTATCGAGTACATAACCTAATCAACTCGGCCAAGAAACAATTTTCGATTTTTTCAAGAGTTCTCAGTAAAATTGACAGCAAACCACACTTGATGTTATCAGCTGTCACTGTTACTTTGTGGATAAATAAAATTTTTTCTGGTCTCTGTCTCTATTCACCTTCCTGTCCTGTTCACCCCGTTTTACGGTAGACCAATTTGCAACTATGAAAGCATAAAAACACACTTTATTTGTATTTTCAACATACTAGACTGTACCACACTTGTTTCTATTTAATTAAATTAAGATTGAGTTTATAAAAAAAGGAAATGGTTACCATATATAATTTTTTTTGTCAAGTATGAAGGGGATGGGGAGCGAAGAAGATAAACTTAGGGTTCCAAATTAAATTTTTTACGAAAAGGCCTATTTTTTTCCGCTACTGGTAAAACGGCTGGTTATTTTAGTAAAACCGCTGGTTATTTTAGTAAAACTGCTGGTAAAAATGTATATAAAAAAGATAATTGGTTAAAGTTTCTAATTTCATTATGAACTTATTCTACAGCTTAATAAACATTAAAATATTATTTCAATTTTAATTTCATAACGATGCTTTTAAAGAAAATCAAAAACTTACAGTCTAAAAATTTCGTCACAGGTATCTCTTATTGTTTATTAGATATTTTTTATAGGGTAAGGTGGGGTAATAAAAGAACTTTACTTGCTCAAAGCACTTAATTAGAAATAAAAAATGTTTTTTCTATATCTTTTAGCTGTTTTCCAAAATGAGGAAAATTTTCTTGAGGTTCAATCTTCATAGTTTTTTTTTACCAATTTTTCTAATATATAGAAATAATCTCATTATAATTCTCCATAATTAATATATGATATTCAAATTTGAACCTCTTTTATAAAATAAAAATCTCCTTTTAGTTTTACATTTAAAAGGAGATTTTTATTTTATAAAAATCTCCTTTTAAATGTATGCGCAATTATTAAAAAGTTATATACTTAAGAATTTGCCTAGTAATCTTATAATTAAAATTTAGAGAGTTGTTTTAACCACTTACAGAGACAATTTTTTTGGGAGGAAGGTTTGCAGAAGATTATCTCTCCTCCTTCCCCCCCCCCCCCCCCCCCACCTCCCTAAAGAAAGTGATTTTCACAATATAGTCGCTTTTTTGACGAATTTAGACGGCTAGTTTGGTATTTGACAAATATAGTCGGGTGAGTTTAGGTTTTGAGGATCTCACTCCCTCCCCCTCCCCTTATTTTATTTGTAGAATCACTTCAGATTACCTATTGCATATAATAAAAAAAGCCCATGCCAACATTACCCCATAGACCAAAATTACCCCACCCTACCCTACATTTAGAAAGAAGATTAAAAACGATTTTTCAATTTTTGTTCTGTAAAGTACATCCAATTCTAATTCGCCGAACGCTAGACGATAAATATACTTCAACTTCAATTAGAAACATATTACAACGTATATAACACATTGTAACCTATTACAACAAGTTGCATAATTTATTTTTGTCAAGCACTATAACATGATATCTTTACAAAGATGCTACTTTAAAAAGTTTACTCAGGTATGGATAGCAGTGTTTAATTTAAAAAATGCTCAAAAATATGTGCTAAGTTACATAATACAGGGAAGGCAATTTTTTAATCTTTGTTCTTGGTTTTGTTATAAATAAAAAAAAACGCCAACTTTATGTCAAATTAACATAAATTTACTCATGATAAAATTGATAAACAATCAGCAAAAAATTTTAAGCACTTGAGATTGCAAAATAGATTGTCTACAAATTTGTCAAAACATAACAAAATAACCTTTTATATCAATATTGAGATTTAAAAAAAAAAAAAATTACAAAATCTATTTTCCTTAAACTAAAAAATACTAAAACTTTTAATTGTTCTTTAATTAAATTGACTGTATAATGTTATTAAGATGTTAGTTCAAAACAAACATAATTAAACTTTATAGTATATAAATAGGTATGTGGATTGAAAATTTTAAATTAATCAAATACTAAATAGTTATATATCATTGGAAAGAGCTTTTATACAGTATTGTAATGGTAAAAAAATTATCAAAATTGAACAACTCAACAAAAAGTTATTTAAGTACCAAATTTGTCTAAATTTAGTTTTTATTTATCTAAATTATTATGACTTTGTCAATTCTTATCCCACGGCTGTTTCAAGGTAGACATATGGCTGCTTGTTTTTTTTCTTAATTATTTGCTTAAAGGGTGTAACTAAAACTGTTATAATTTTCGAAATATTACAGATTTATATATTATGTAAAAAGTATTTTATATAATATTCTGTAAAAAGAATATAAATAACAATAAAATGTTTTATCGTTTAACATTCAATAAAATATCAATTTTTTTTTAATTTTTAAATAAACACGCATAATTTACAAACTGAGCTGATTTTGAAAAGTTTAATGTTACTTATTAGCAAAAATAATCCAAAAAAATATACTTATGTTGTTTAATATATAATATAAACATTGTTAGACCATTTTAGAGCAAAAAAATTTACTTAACTTGTAATGATTGTTACGCATAACTATTCCTTCGGACAATTGTTTATAACGCTAATTTAGAATAGCAATCAGCGATTGCAAAACAAGCAATTCCTTTTTGCGAATTCCATGAAAACTGATTACAAAAGTATTTCCTTAAGAGAATTCCGCACGAAGAATTCTCACTTAAAAGCCATTGCGCTGAACTTAATAACAGTTGAAGTTTTGACATGAAACTACACATACTTTTATAACTAAACTAATTGTAATAATTTAATATAAAAATAAGGAAATAAATATTAAATAAAAACCAACGTTAAATTCACTTCATAATAAATAAGAAGTCAAAACATTGCATGGTACCAGAAGTGAACTGAAGACATTTTAAGAAGAGATTTTGGAAAAGTACTAACTTTAAAAAGAAAAAGAAAATGGAACATTTTTTTTCCAAAGCCAAACGTAATGGACTTCAATGAATCCAATAAAGCTGTTACATGGAAAAATTGAAACAAACTATGCTGTTGTATCTAAAAGCAGCAATGTGAAATAAATCTGAAGAAGAAAAATGTGACATTCTTATTAGTGATCAGTGAAAAACCAAGAGAAATATTTAATACATGGACTTAAAACAAAAAAGAAAATGACAACAGTGAAATTGATGACATCACGGTAAAAGATCTTTTTGAAATACTCGAAGAATACTCTTTACTGAAAAGAAATCTGGTTTTGGAACGAAGAAAGTTTTTCTTATGAAAACAAGATGTAACTGATTTAAAAAATCTGCCTCAAACATTGGAGTTTAAGAACATTCAAGATGGTCTGATATTTTACAAAATAATTGACGGAATCAAATCAGACAAAATAATCTATTTGAAAAGGAGTGGATTTAACTTTAACTAAAGCAATTGACATATATAGAGCCAAAGAAGTTGCAAATACAGAAATGAAATCAATTACATACAAAAAAGATATTGACGTGGTAAAGAAATTCATAAAACCAAGACAAGCAAATGCGTCAATCGGATAAATATCTAAATGGAGAAAGTTCTCGAATATCAAAAATGAGACAAAAGGCAAAGACTGGGTTGAACCAAATTAACAAAACTGAAAACAAATCAATAATGGCTCAATAATAAAAAACTGAAGTTGATGTTATGATAAAATAAGTCTACGTTCAACTAACATCACGTGATAATCTCACTTATACAAATGTTAAGCTACGTGGTTATGAAGGAAATTACATTCCAGTGCTTAAAACATCAAAGATGATGTGTTACTACAAAAGTTGTAAAAAGTTGGTTAAATTCTATGTAGTTGAAACAACAAGCAAACTTTTTCTTAACTTACAAACTTCACAAGACTCAAAAGCTATCAAACTACTAAATGAAGTAAAAACTGTAGACACGAACGAAGCTAAGTTGCAGCTAAAAGAAATATCTACTCTAAACAAAGTAAAATCGATTGAAGGAAAAGAATTAAAAGAAGAAATTCTAAATATGTATCCAAAATTATTTTACGGGTTAGGCATGCTTGGACCTGAACATTGGACCTGAATGACTCAAATCCTGTTATTCATCCACCAAGAAAAATTCCTGTTACCTTGAGAGAAAAAATAAAAAAAGAATTGGAAGAAATAGAAAAATCAGGAGTAATAACATCAGGAGTAATAACAAGAGTAGATGGGTAATTTGCTAGTACCAACAGAATGGGTAATTTGCTAGTAGTCGTGGAAAAACCAAATGGACTCTGTCTGGATCCAAGAGACCTAAATAAAGCTATAAAAAGAGAACATCAATTACCTACTTTTGAAGAAATATCAACTAGACGCAAATTAAGGTTTAAAATAAAATTTCACAAAACTAGACGCAAATAAAGGTTATTGGCAAATTCCACTGGATAAAGACTATGTTAACCACGATGAATACACCAATTGGAAGATTTAGATCACACGTTTACCTTATATACAGTTGGCTCAGGAAGTATTTCATAAAAGAATTAATTAATGTTTTGATGATCTTCGTTTTGTAGAAACTGATATTGATGATATTCTAATATGGGGCACAAAAGATGTCACGATGAAAATCTAATAAAATGCCTAGATCGAGCTGAAAAAATAGGAATGACCCTAAATATTGAAAAAATGCCGATTTCGAACACAAGAGTTTTATACTTAGGACACAAATTATCAATAAACGGAGTACAACCAGATGAATCTAAAATTAAAGCCATCAATGAAATGCCAAAACCTGAAGATAAAAAAGGAGTTCAAAGATTTCTAGGTATGCTAAACTATGTTGGTAAATTCCTACTTAATTTATTAGAAACAACGGAACCATTTCAAAATCTGATTAAAAAAGGGACACACATGCAATGGAGCGAAGCACAAGATCAATCCTTCAGAAAAATTAAAAAACTGCAATGTTCAGAACAATGTCTTGCATTCTATGATATCCAAAAACCTGTAATGATACAAGTAGACACATGCAAGACTGGTGTTGGAGCAGTACTACTTCAAAATGAAAAACCAATTGTATTTGCATCAAGGTCAATGACACCAGTTCAACTATGGAATCATTGAAAAAGAACTTCTTGCAGTACTTTTTGGGTGTGAACGATTTCACCAATATATTTTTTATGGGAAAAAAGTAACAGTTAACAGTGATTATAAACCGTTGAAAAATATTAGGAAGAAATCGTTAGCAAACACTCCTCCGTGTCTTCAGAGAATGTTATTAAGATTGCAAAAATATGATATTGATTTAATATATAAAGCTGGTAAAGAAATGATTCTGGCAGATACGTTATCTAGAGCTCATACCAATGAAACTGAAGACAAAATCATCATCAGAAGAAAACCTCAAAAAAGTAAAAACAAACACGCTCAAAGATATTACGTTAAATGTAGTAGTAAACTACATAACAAATGGATAGCTGCAGGATAAAGAAAAGAAGTTAAAGACTCAGTAAAACCCTATTGGTCGTTTAAAGAGGAACTGACGCTCACAGAAGGAATAATTTTCAAAGGACAAAGAATTTTAATTCCAACATCAATGCGAAAAGCAACAATTCAAAAACTACATCTAGCACACATGGGGATTGAAAAAACTAAAATGAGAGCAAGAGAAACTGTATTTTGGCCAGGCATTAACAAAAAAAATTAAAGGTTTAGTAAAGTGTCTGGAATACACAAAAAAATAAACTAAGGAGTTAATGATATCAAGCAAAATACCAAATCACCCGTTTCAAATTGTGGGAACTGACTTGTTTTACTGGAATAATCAGGATTTTATAATAGTGGTCGACTATTATAGTCTTTATTGGGAAATCGAAAGGTTACATAACATTCAATCTCAAACAGTGATAAAGAAACTAAAAATGGTGTTCTCCAGACTTGGTATATTGATAGTACGGAACAACAACAGCACACAATTCACATCTTCAGAATTCCAAAAATTCAGTAAAGAGTGGGAGTTTAAACATGTAACTAGTAGCCCTCAGTATTAACAATCAAATGGAACGGCTGAGAGACATGTGCAAATAGCAAAAAACTTGCTAACCAAAGTAAGAAGGTCAAATCAAGGTCTGTACATAGCTCTACTATAGGTAAAAAACACTCCTATTGACGGTCTTGCATCGCCTGCCCAGTTCATCAGTGGAAGAAGATTGAGATCAAGACTTTCTACTTCTCTGTCACTACTTCAAGTCAGGGTTGGCAAAAAAACCCAACCCAAAAAAACCCAACCCAAAAAAACCCACCTTAAAAAAACCCAATAAAACCCAAAAAAACCCAAAATATATTTGGGTTTTTTTAAAAATGTCCTATTTTACAACTGATAACTTTGATTTTAACACTTATAAATGCTTTATTATCAGCAAGTGCAACCTTTATACTGTAATTACTCTTGTAAACACTGTATTTATATACATAATGGTATTTAGAATATACCCAAAACCGATCAATCTGTTTTTGTCGCAAGTTGGATATTTATTATTATTTTTAAACATTTAGCAAGTTATTATAAATGTTATTGAAATATGTATTAAAACATTAAATTAGTTAAATACTTATAAAGGAAATAAAAATCATTTTATTAACTAAATTTCAAGACATTACTAGTTATTTAGTATCTTTATTCTCCTCTTGAATGTCTATATTCCTTTATATTGGTATTTGCTCTTTTATTTTTTAAAGCTTATGTTGTAAACTGCAAATTTCAGTAGAAAGCCACAAGCAAAGTACTATATATAAAAATTATTAAACTTTATTTACAGTTTAGAAATGGAAAGTTGTCAGGCAAAAAAAAAAATGCTACAGTTTACTAGATTTGTTCTTAAGTACATACAACTTAAAAACTTAAAAAAAATTAAGTTATGTGCAAGCAAGTTTGCAACATGTTTGCTCATTCAATGAGAGAACATGTTGAAAAATTGTATGCATTTCACAAAGACAAGATTTGTTGGTAAAAATGACACTCGTGCTCATCTGTCTTTTGATAGGTTTTGAATATTTTTCATTAGCTACAAGTTTACAACATGTACCACCAACAAGGGTGACTATGAACAGCAGGTTGAAAATTAACATCAGTATCAAGTTGCTAAAAAGTGAAGAAACACACACAATAGAGCTGTATAATGTGTTACTTTGATTCAGTTTGCAATTTGCATTGCAAAACTGAGCCGATAAAACATCTTCAAGGAAAAAATTTACTTTATATATATTTAGAAACAAAGTTTAGGCAAAAATCCATTTTTTGCCAGTCCAGTTGATCAGGCCGATAACTTTTCCAGGAAGCTGGACAGTATAATGTTCTGATAAAAAAAAATGTAGTGATTAGGCTAGCAGTTTTCTTCTATGATATAAAAATGTTTAAAAAGTGTTCATAGTCAACTTGATTCATAATAACTTATAAGGTTGCAACATCATGTTGCAAACTTGTTGATTACATGTTGTAAACTTGTGCAAAATAGTTTTTGAAATGATATGTTGAACATGTTAGTATAAAAAACTAGTTTGCAACATTTATATTGTCTTACCAACTTTGAGTAACTCAATTGTCATAATAATTTTTATACTGATTTTTTTTTAGTCAAAAATATTCTGAACGTATTTTTAAATCAGTGCAATTAATTAACATCATTTATAGTTGATGGAGTCCCTTTTTGCACTATAGGTAAAATGTGCTAGTAGACTAGTAGTAAAACATTTGGCTCGCAACCAGAAGGTTGGGGTTTAAATTACCTCTGCTGAAATTACTGTGCTCAATCTATTTCTCCGCACAGCGCCTTTGTTTAAAAATTTTAGTTGTTAATGTTGTTTGTTAGTAAAAATGGTAATGTTAAGGTTTGAGACAAAATATTTTTAAAAAATGAGTTGCTCCCTTGACTGAAGTGGTCATTGGAGCAATAGGATGGTGAATTTATGAAATTAAAAAAAAAAATATTGTACTCATACAATTATAAAAATTTGGTATTTTGATCAGTTTTTAAAAAAACCCAAAAAACCCAATAAAACCCAAAAAAACCCATTTGGGTTGGGTTTTTTTAAAAAACCCTGGGTTTTTTCCAACCCTGCTTCAAGTAAATCCAATTGACGTAAATAGATTTAAAAAGAATCATGAAAAAGTTCAAAACACACAGAAGAAATATTACGACAAAAACGCGAAAACATTGGAAAACATAAGCAATGGAGACTATGTTCGTATGCATGATGAAAATAAATGGCAACCAGGAAATTTGTTGAGAGCAAACAGCAACGAAGTTTCAATGAAGTTTCAAAAACAATTCCCTCTGGACAATCGTTTATAACGCTAATTCAGAATAGCAATCAGTGATTGCAAAACAAGCAATTTTTGCGAATTGCACGAAAAACTGATTACAAAAGTATTCCCTCAAGAGAATTCCGTACAAAGAATTCTTGCTTAAAAGCCATTGCGCTGAACTTAATAACAGTTGAAGTTTCGTCACAAAACTACACATAGTTTTGTAATTAAACTAGTTGTAATAACTTAATATGAAAATATTGAAATAAATATTAAATAAAAACCAACGTTGAATTCTCTTCATAATAAATAAGAAAACAAAATATGCATAATTAATAGAGGAATTATTTAAGTCAGACAACAAAATTGCCAAATATTACATTAAATGTTTATTTTTTTGAAAAAAAAAACACATTTGAATGGAAATTAAATATCTTTATCAATATTAATGATATTAAAGACATAATTAAAAATTATTGAAGTTTGTAAAGAGATTTTTACAAAATTGATAAGCTTAATTACGTACCAAAATAAAACTAGAGTGTAATTTTGTAACTCATTTTAGGTTATGTGGCGTAATATATGTCATTGCTTCAAAATATAAACAAAACTTCATGCAAAAAACAAATTTAGTGCTAAACATGCTAAGTTTTAAAACATATTTGGTAACATAGCTAGTGGTACAAATAACATTTTTTGGATTTTGTATGCATAAAGGATTGAAAATTTGTTAATTTGGTGATCATTACAAAAACATTATATTTTGCATATAATAGTTATAAAAACAAAAATATAAATGCATTAAAAACTACTTTTTGCCTAAAATATTATTTACGATCACCGAAAATTAGATAGAATAGACATTCATAAATTAGTGTTCTAAATTTCAATCATCAACTATGTAGCTATGTTACTAAATTTTAGTTGGCCCAAGACAGGTTTTCCGTAAAAATCGCAAAAAACAGAAAAGTGATACCATATGATTAGCAATATTTTTTACAATATATATTTTTGTTCTTTATAGGAAAGGTAAATCTTTTATAAATTTTTTTATTTGGAAATAAAAGCGTTTGAAGAAAAAAAATACTATTATTTTGAAGTTAGTAAATTTTACACTTTTTATACAAAAAAAATTTTTTTTTTTGCTAAACTTGTGCGTAATGCCCAATTTTACATTGCATGAAACAGACTTAGACAGGAATGGCGTGCGATGGCACTCTGTAACTGACCACGTTAATAGTTTTTTTTCTTTACAACTTGACCACAGCTATTTTGATGTTTTAACAATTTAAATGCAATTAAAAGTGTTACGTTATGAATAACTTATAATCATTGATCTTTTTTATAGTTTCTATTTTACGCAAAGGCTTTAAAATAAAACCACATAACTATTTTTTTAATGGTTGTGTACATAAACGCGTGTGAAATATTATATATAAATAAAAATATAAAAATATAAATAAATAAAAATATAAAAAAGTAATATATAATAAAATATAAAAATAATATAATATAAATAAAAAATAATATAATATAATATAAATAATATATATAATATAATATAAATAAAAAATATTAAAAAAATAATAATATATAATAAAATATAAAAAAAACGCATGTGAAATATTATATATAAATTTTTTTTATGTAGGCATGTATTTTTCATGATAAATTTAAACGCTTGAAACTTTTTTCCCATGTCGTCTTTTAAAGCATTTATTTTAGAAAGATTTTTTTTTTTAAGTTACTTTAATTTATTAATCAGTTCAAAACCTTTTGTGACTACTAGCTTTTACACATTTTATGTGAATTATAAAAGAATATAAAATAACTTTATATACTTATTTAAGAATGTATTTTGTTGATTAATGGAAAAGTTTTGAAACTTTTTGTAATGTTAATGTTACGATTAATTTTTATAATGATTTAATTATAAAAGCCTAATAAATAATTTTGCAATGAATTCGATATGGTTTCCAAGAAAGATCTGAAGTTTATCATATTAGAACATTCTAAATCATATTAAAATATCATATAAAAACATTCTAAAAATTTTACAAAATATCTCACAAAGAATAAAATAAAAATCTTCCATTTTGTCTTAAGTTGTTGATTTTTTACCTAAAATTATGCAAAAAATCAAAACAATCACAGTAAAAATGAATTTTTTTAAAATTTCATTTTTAAAATTCATTCTTTTAATTCCAATTTTGATTTGTAACCAAATAAACAACATGTTTTAAACATTAAAAAAGTTATGTCACATTACTTTTGTGAAGTAGCTAAAATAAATAGAAAATTAATTATATACAACTGCATTCTAAACTAGGGTTGTTAACCGGAGGATTTCGTGCAATTCCAGAAAAACAACATTCTTTCGTAAGGAGATTGAGAACTCGGAATTACATTTTTTCGTACCGAATGTTACAAAACATTTAAAATCGCCGATGTTCATTTTGCAAAAGCCACTTCCGAAATTTAGCATTTCGCAAGTTGACATACGAAACAAAACTATTTTGCAACATACGAAAGTAGCGGTTTCGGAAGTCGCACTTGCGAAACAAACATTTTCGCCAAACGACGTTTTGAAGTCTATAAAGAAAATTTGTTTGCCAGACTGATTTTAGTTGTAAAAATTAACATCTTTAAATCCCAAAATGTTTATAATGAATTTTTATTTTCAGTATAATAACTATTAAATTTTTATGGTTTTATTTTTAGAAATATTGATAAAAAATAAAATTTTTTTCGAAACGAAAGTATTTCGGATCACAACATACGAAAGAATTCTTAACAGAAATAAACTTACGAAACGTGCCATAATAAATATATGCAACGATGTTTTTTGAACTCATTACGTATATTAAAAATAAGAATCATGGGTAGTAATATACATGTTTTTTTTAAAGCATATGAAATTTTTGAAACAGGTTCGAATATGCTTAAGAAAATAGTAAAAAGAGGCTCAAAATTATGCTTTAGCTTAAGCATATTTTTGATAAAATATACTTATTTCAATAATTTCTAAAAGTGTGCACGTTACTAAAGTTCTAGCAGATTTTAAAGCTATGTAGAGTCCTGTTTGAATACGCTTTTCGAAGTATAGATCTTAGAAAATATTGTTTTTTAATTTTAATAAGATATAAGTTTGAGTATAAGATTGTATAGTTCAATCAGTTAGATACATGATAATTTGCCGCAGAGATCCGGGTTTGCATCCCGCAGCCATTGTAACTTTTGTTCATCAAACTCTTTTTACTTAAGATAGCATTTTTTGACCTCCATGTTCTATATTACAGATCTTTCGTCACCTTCACAATAGTGACAATCTCTCTTCTGTTAGTTATTTTTTTAAGATTGAGTTCATTGTGCTAAATTCAACACGTTTCCCTTGCTTTACTAAGTTCTACTTAAATTATGATGAAATGTACGTAAAACAACTTTTTCAAATAATATAAATCATTTTGCTTTAAATCTTTTGCTTTTTGTACTAGACATCTGTCCTAAATACTTTGTAATAATTTCTAGCTAACTCTGAGTCTAATATAACCATTTCTGAATATAATTTCCCTGAGGCTCCTACAGCCTATTGTATTCCATTAAAAGTAACTAGTTTTTGAGTCCAGATATTAATTATAAGCATCTAAAGGTTCACATTACTATTCATTTTCCTGATATATAGAATCCTATTTGCATACGTATCTCTTTCTGTAAATTCTGTTTTATATAGTTTCTTAATTATATATTAAATAAATATTACTATTCACTTAGTTGAATGAACGTATAGCTCATTCAGTTAAGACATTTGGCCGTGTAGACCCAGGTTCACATCCCACTGTTTCACATATATTCCTTCTCTTTTTACTCTTTCTGATATCATTTACCTTTAGAGAGATCTCTCGTTCTATATAATAAAGTATTTATTTGTTTATCACACATCCTCTTTATACTTTTTAAAAAGAAAGGCATACTGTTTATCTGTTCATTGAGAGTCCAACTTAACGGGATTTTACTGTATATATATGTATATATTTATATATATATATATATATATATATATATATATATATATATATATATATATATATGTGTGTATATATATATATATATATATATATATATATATATATATATATATATATATATATATATATATATAAATATATACATATATATACAGTAAAATCCTGTTAAGTAAAATCCCGTTAATGTGTGTATATATATATATATATATATATATATATATATATATATATATATATATATATATATATATATATATATATAAATATATACATATATATACAGTAAAATCCTGTTAAGTAAAATCCCGTTAATGTGTGTATATATATATATATATATATATATATATATATATATATATATATATATATATATATATATATATATATATATATATATATATATTAGGTATATTTGTATAAACATTTGAAGAATCATTTGACAACATTTTTTTATAATTTTATTATTTAAACTGTTAACAGTTAATATCTTAAATATATCGTAACATAAAATCTTTTGCGTCTTTTTCGTAACTACACATTCCGGAATGCTTTTTCCGTAAGGAACTATTTCATAAGTATTCTTACGAAATGATTTGTTTCGCAAGTTTTCTTTCGCAATGCTTTATTACGGAATTTTATTTACTATTTATATTTTCGTATAGCGCGTTACGGAATGTGCATTTTTGCATGTGCAACTTCCGCAATAACAATTCTATTACGGTAGATAAAGATGCGAAATTTTCGCAAGTTTTGTTTTTCGGCGAACAACCCAATTCTAAACCAATTTTTTTTTTCCTATTTTTAATAAAAAATAAAAATAAATAAAAAGTTGATTTTTTTAGGTACTATTTTTTTGGGCTTCCATACTGCTTCAGTGGTACCAAAACAGGTCTGGGTTTGTCCTTATATATACAGAGTTTATAATAAATGCAATTAAAAGCAAAGAAAAAAATGAATTTTTTGAACCTAAAAGAACAGTTAGTGTAGTAAGACAAGGCTTTAGTTGATGATGAGTTACACAATTTAGTTTTTTATAATATTGAGTTTTCGTTAGTAAAACAAGAAATAAATGCTTGCCTGAGCAGACAAGAGAAAGAAATGCATTCCCACAGCAATAAACTTGAGCAGTTCTGTTAACATTCACAATTCAATATTTGACTTTGTCTAACAAAAAGCCAGATTAAAATTGAATTAGCTAAATATGACAACTTTGCATAGAATGACAAATGAGAGATTTATAGATATTGAGAATGAAATCAGCAAACAATTAGCATTATATAGAGAAGTCATTTCAGCAAAAGTTAATTTTACAATTGATTATATGGTTTCTATGATAAATAAATACATAAATACATAGGTTTACCCACAGCAACTGGTTTTGCCAGAATAATGGATAAAGTTGGCAAAACACATGGACAGCTGTGCAACAAATTAATATATTAGTTAAATTTTTGATATTAATATTCAAGAGTTTTTAATTCAACATTCAAGAATTTTCTTGTGAAATAGTTCAACATTCACTATTGAATAAGATTGTAGTTTTTTTCATAAATAGTTTTTTTTTTTTCGTCATGGATGATATTTGGAAGTATATTCTAAAGTTTAGGACCATAGTGGGATAATGCTCAATTGCCAAAACAATTACTGCATTTTGTTTCCATTATATTTAGTGTTCTTTCTGACATTAGTGAATTAAATTGCATAATGATATTGGTGCTTCCAGAATAATAGATTTGTGCATTATTAAAAGGACCTTGAAATAAATTCTTTTTCTAATTTTCAGCCATTGCAAATTGTTAAATTTTTGGTCTTTTATGTGATTTTCTATTTCTAGTTTTAAATACTAGTCTTGCTGCACAATTTTGAACAGACTGCAACTTTTTTAATAGTGTCTTTTCAATTCCAAAGTAGAGGGAGTTACAATAATCTAAATGTGCAAATTGTGAAATTGCAATGGTGCACAAGTCTTTGTGTAATAATAATTATTTCATTTTAGATATCTTGCTCAATATATTGTAGCAGTTTTTTACAATCTTATTTATTTGTGTTTTTAAAGATTGTCAAGTATCACACCTAAACCTTTTGCTGAGTCAATAAAATCAAATAAGTTTGTTAACAAAAGTATCTTTAACAATTTCTTTTTGAATGCTAGGGGGTGCCATAATTAATATTTTTGTTTTTGATTGGTTGATACATAAGAATGATTTTGGTATATCCAGGACTAGTGCATTATATTGAGATCAAGGAAGGAATGCTTTTAAAATTTGATGATCATCTGAGTATCCAAAGGTTTTTACATTGAATATGTGCAGATATTTATATATGTGGTCTCATATATATATATATATATAGGGAAAGAACTGCACCTTGTGGTACTCCATATTTTACATTGTGGTTCATGTAATATGAGCTAACAATTTTAACAATTTTAATTCTATATGAAGATTGTTTGTTGTCATATGGGATTCAAGACGGTTGGAAACTACTCTTTCTATTAGCTTGCTAATAAATATTAAATTAGAAATTGGTCTATCAATTTTGAAGTCTTCAGTATCTGTGGCTGAGTCTAACTCCTTTATTATTGGAAGTGATGTAGCACTTTTTAGACAGTTTATGCTGATTGATTTTATCGATAGGTTTACTATTTCAACCCATGTATAAATGTTTGTAAATTATTCTGTAGTAGATGTGCTGGAATCATTTTATCAGGAAAACATTTTACTAAAAATGAGATGGTTATTTTGTAAATTTCTTTGTATTTTGTTGGATCAAAATTTCTTCAAATCTTACCATTATAATCTGATGTATTTTTCTTTGTTTGGGATATTAGAAGATTAGACCTGTGTTTTATGATTTTTTTAGTAAAATGATTACTTAAATTGTTAGCTAGTTCTTTGTCTGAGTCGGCTGTTGGTAATATATATTCTTGAGTTTTATCAAGTAACTTGTTTACCAATGAGAATAGATTTTCACTTGTAGTGTTTTTATTTAATAGGTTAGAGAAAAATGTTCTTTTTTTAAATAAGCAATTGTTTTTTTCCTGAGCATTTATATTCTTTTTTGTCACTTTCATATTTTGTTCTCTTAAACAATTCTTCTGCTTTTCTTCGCTTTTGTCTAAGTTGCATATATTCTCCATCAAACCAAAGAGGTGTTTTGACTATTTTTGCTCTTTTTGTTTTCAAAAGAACATTTTTCTTTACAATATCTTTCATTATTTGATTATATATGGTTATTTTTTCTTTCATATTTTCAGCTGATGATATTTCTGGTTAATTTCTTGATATTTCATTGTTAAAGGACTATATGTCCACTGTTTTAAAATTCCTGTATTTAATAGTATGGTATAACTTTTTTTTCTATTTTTTGTTCTATTTAAGTATATATCAATATCACTCGCTATTATATATGTGCAACCTGTTGATACAATTGTTTTAAATAAATCCATGAATTCATATAGAAATGCATCATGAGAGATAAATATTAGTCTAAAAATGTAAATTAAAATTAGTGGTTCTTTTAGCTGCAGTAATTTTGATACAAACCTGTTCAAAGGAGTGAAACTGTATATTTGGTAGTTGTTTGTGGTTAATTGATTGTTTAACATAATTTTTATCTCGCCACCTTTTTCTTTATCACTTTCTTTTCTTATTTTGTGACGAAAAACATATCCATAATTTTTTATCATTGTTGTTGTATTATTGTTTCCAGAAGTCATCCATGTTTCAGTAATGAAAACTATGTCTGGATTCCGGTCAAGTGTATGCTTTATTACATGTTTATTAGTAAGAAAGCGAATATTCCATTGTGAGCATAATATATAATTATAATATAAAAATATAATAGTTCAGTAGTGAACAGTAATCTAAAAAAATGTAAAGATAGGACTCATTAAGAGTTTTGTCTTTGATCAATACAGAATAATCAACAATTTTTACAAAACAACAATACCAAGTTGTTTTTATATATAATCTTTTTACTTATATTGAATTCTTTTTATTAAACTAAATGTTTAAAAGAATATTTTTTACTTGCTGAATGTCTTTTGAAAAGAAAAACATACAAAATAAAAATATAAAGCTTTGTGTAAATTGATGATTTTATCCTGTTTAACTTATTTAGGTTTTATAGAATTGTTTCAAGTTATCAAAAAATCTGAATTGATTGTAGGTGTTGCCTAGCAATGGTATGCAATTGCTTTAGTCTTTATAATGAACCCAATTATCTATTTGTGTGGTCTTGTGGTAATTTTTTTTTTTTTTATGTTGCTGCAACAATATACAATAAAAGCACCAGCAGTGGCACTTTTCATATGCAGCATGGCATCATTCATATTTTATTTTAAAGCCATAGATAGAAGAAAGGTACCACAAAAAAGCTACCAGCTGACCTCAGAACTATTAAACTGAGTTTTAGTGCTATAAGAGATTACAAAAACTTAGAGCTATTAGGAGATTTCAAAAACCCATTAGTTAGAGTCAAGAAGATTCAGCAATATCTCAGACAAGAAATTTTACTAACTAAGCTTATTCTAGCATTTACCTACAAATTGATTCCTACAAAGCAGCAGAACATGTTGCTGGTTTACAAGTTTTTGTTTTTTTTACTTTTTTTTGAAGTTAAAACTTACAAAATGGTTGGCTAAATTAAACTGAGCTTTTAGTTTTGTAAAATATAAAAATGACCTGCTAATGTCATTAAAGTTCTATATTAACAATATGTTCTCTATTAATATTGAATTTTTTTTTTTAGTTATAATTTTTATTTTTTTTTAAGAATATTTGTTATTTTTGTTACTATAATTTATTTAATTATGTGTTTAAATTTGCTCATACACTTTAATTTTGTTTTTATTTAGCTTGCTCCTTCATGTATTCGTAGTTTTCACTTCACAATTGAAGGCAGCAGAACAGGTGACAAAATAACCAAGGGGGAAGTAAGTTTAATGACTTGACTTTAATTACGAATGTAAGTTTAAAATTTTATGTTACTATTAAATTGCCTATAAAATTTAGTTTATAATAATAAAATAATATATTGATTATTAAGTAACATATTTTTCGAAAAATAAATTGAAATATTTTCAATAAAAATATATTAAAATTAATTTTAATGATAAAAAAAACGTTAAGTTTGTGTTATCTTATTTATATTATTAATAACTATTATATATTGCTTATTTTATTTATTTATTATGCAATAATAATAATAAAAAAAAACTATTTCCATATTCTTTACAAAAATATAAGTTATAAAATTAAGTAAATTCCCTGTTTTATCAACCGTTACCATCATAAATATCTTGTGGTGAAAGTAATCTATCATATATTAAAAAAACTATAGGGTAATTCATAGTCAAACGACCTAGGTCATGTCACCATAAATTTCAGATTTTGCTGATTTTATACAGTTGAGAGTACTTAGTTGCATAGAATTCCTTGAAAATTTTAGCCTTTTTCTCCAAGAAGATCCTCAAGTATGACCATTTAATTTTTAGCATATATTAATTTGGCCCCTCTTTTTTTCCCTACTTGAAGTCCAACATTTATTTAGAGGTTTCAAGTTACATAACTTAAAAATATTTCATCTTTTTACTTAAAAATTTGTACTTGACTATTTTTAGGGTGAGGAATCAAATGAAATGATCAGATATATAAAAATTTATTATTAAGTACCTTTACTAAATTAAATAAATTTAGGCAATTTTGTATAGACCTGTTTTTAATGCTCAAGAAACTCATGTGGCCTTGATGATATCAGGAAAAAAAAATTACACATTAAGCCTTCCTGGGAAGTGTATGCGGTTGCATACCTTATTCATCTACGTTTAGAGTAATTTTTTTAGACAACTTGACCAAGTTTTATATAGTAAGTGTTGTTAGAATTTGCGGCAAAAATAAAGCTATAAGAAACTACAGAAAATAAAACAGCAATACTCGAAAAAAGCAAATACTATATAAAGTAAAAGCAGAAATACTTGAAAAAAGCAAATACTATATGAAGTAAAAAATCTAAATAAAGTAAACTAAAAAAAATTAAAAATTAAAAAAATTAAATTTTTGTTAAAAAATAATATACCTAAATATTTTACTGTTTTTGTTTTCTTTTTTAAGGCTATGTTATTATATTGTTATTGTCCACTACCAAATTGATACTACTCGAAGAAAATAGCAGATAAGAATATAACAAAAATAAATACATTTTTGATATACAATTTATTTGCACATATACTAGAAATATGAACAATTTTGAAATTTGTTTTTCAAATGTTTTTGCTAAACTTGCACAATGCACAGGAAAGTGAGAAAACTTATTGCTATTTATTTGTAAAAAAAAAAAAAAATCCTAAATAATTTGCTTTTTCAGCAAATTATTTAGGAGCTTATTTAAAACATTTTTTTAGTTTTTAAATACACTTTTTCAAACAGAGCAATTGTGTTATGTTCATTATCTCTTGTATTTTGTATTAATGTTGGAAATTGGGCTATATAAAGGATAAAATTTCAGACAGACATAGATGTGGTAAATACATTTATAAAAGAAACCATGCACTTCTTTTATTTAATTTTGTCTGCCATTACAAAATTTATTATTCAAATAATATTTTTTACAAATAAATAGGAAAAAAATAAATTTATTTTCTTTTTTTCTTATTATAAAAGTATTGTGAAAAAATTTCAAATAAAGTAAAAAAATTTTTGAAAGGGAAAAAACGTGAGACAAATAAACATAAGAAAAAAAATTAATAAAATTTTGCAAATAAATTCATATCAAAACTTTCAATTGTTAAATTTTTATAAAATATGTTTTTTCCTCAACGTGTTAAATTCGGTAGCCAAAAATGACAACTAACCTAAAGAAAGAATACAAAATTTGTATAAAAATTTATTTTAATTTTCTTTTTTCAAATAATTAAATTTTCTAGTTCATTTAATTAAAATTTGATGTTATGTTACAATTTCTTTTCCTTTTTTTTTAAATTGTTTTACTTAAAGTAGATAAGTTTTACTTAAAGTAGATAACTTTTTGCTGCAAATTATTGAAGCACTTAAAAAGTTAAAAGATTAGAACTGCTGAGGTCAGTGTGTCTAAAAAAACGTGGATAAACAAGACGTGTGACTGCACACGCCTCTCATGAAGGCTTGCACATCATTCTATATTTAATGATTTTTCAAAAAATATAAAGATTTTGATCTGCTAGTATATGGATTTTCATACACTAAGAACAGGGCACGGTCCCTACTTTTTTGTAGTAGAATATTGTGATTGATTTTTTACTACCTACCAGACTAGCTGGAGCTATGAAAGTTGTGGGGTTTCTGTAGTGCCAATGAATGCACATGTTAAAATTGTTTTTAAATTCCAATGTATTGATGTTAATTTGATGAGGTTGAATACTTTGAATAACAGAAAAAGTAAACATGCAATAGGCATGTTTATTTTTTCTGTTATTCAATTTTTTTATGTTAAAATGTTCACTTATTTATTTAAAGCTAATAGTATCTATAAATTCTGGGTTAAATTGATGATAGTTCCTAGTTCCAGGAATTGTTCTACTTAGCTGAAAATGTTTTTTCAAAGTGTTGCACAATTCAGTCAGTCTTTTTCAATCTTGAAAAAATTAATCCCTATAATATTATTTGTACAGTAGTCAAACATTTTATTATAATTCAATATCTGGTTGTTTATAGGTCTTTGTAGACTTGCATTCGCCGTTAATTGTTTCACAGTGCCACCAATACCATCACATTGTGACTTAGCATGACTTGTAGTAAAAAATTTCCATTCTGCATTAATGTCAAAATCATCGTTATGGAGACAGATATTGTAAAGGTTTTTGTGGTTTTTATACTGTGTAACACAACCATCTGAAAAATAAAGAATCTTTGAAATATTAGGATGATTTTTTTAAATAATTAACTAATTGTGCCTTTAATAATAATAATGTCATGCTTATTATTTTCTGACATAAAGCAAAATGTTTTTTTTTTTTCAAGTTAGTCATTTTTGTTCAATAGATAGAGAGCAGTTTGATGTAACGTTCTTTGATTTTAGCACCAATGGTAACTTATGATGTCATCTTAAATCACTTGTGTAGTTTTCTGCAAAATCATCTAAGAATCTTGCTTGACATTTTGCAGTCTAGAAATAAGCTGTTAATTTGTTTATTGCCTTTGATAACATCAATTTGTATTCTTTAATTGTTTTTATCTGACAGATCAATCTTGTTCTGTTTGTTTTCTGCCTCTGATTAAATGAGACCTTTTCATGATTGTCATTGTCAATTAGTTGGGGATCCAGAAACTGGTTTAAAGAAACTATACCTGGAGAGTTTGGACATCAATGAACCATGCACTCATCACTTGTTACATAACAAATAATTTTAGCTATCAGATATTTTCTTCCAACAATCACTATTGAAGGTGGAAGTTACTGGAAAAGAAAATATAAAGTTTATTAATCAAGATGATAATTAACAGATGACTTAAAAGATTACAAATTATATGAATCAGCAAAATAAGAAGCAAATTTTAACAAACTGATGTTCAAGGAAAATAACTAGGATCACTTCGATGAAACACAGGATGAAACTTGATTGAATGACACAAGAGATACTAGCTCTTTATAGTAGTGTTTATTATAGTATTTATAGAAAAAAGAAAGACAACTTTATGATGGTGTAATAAAGGTTAAAGGTTGGCTGCAAGAGCAGGTCAAACTATGTTTACAATGTGTTTTTGCACCTTATCTAAAAAAGAAAGAGAATCATTTGAAGATCAGCTCCAGATAAATATTTAACTTCATAAAATATTTCTTTGATAAGTTGTCTTATCAAAAATGTTGTGTTTTTATATTTTTTTAGTTTTTTTTTAAATTATTAGGAGACTGTTGTGTTATAACCACACACTTAAATAAGTTTATAACACAAAGTCAAATGCATGAAATAGTATAAAGATTAACCTAGATAACTTGTATATATTGATTATTGTTAATGGTAAGTAATAGTAACTGATTATTTACTAAATTGTATGTATTTATGTATTTAGGTTGATATTAGTGGGTATTAATAATGGTTTTATTATTTTAATTCTATTTTTATATAGTTAAGTCGCCAATATCCAGTGGTTGATCATACATATGATTGTGTAGTTGTTGGAGCTGGTGGAGCAGGTTTAAGAGCTGCTTTTGGACTTGCAAATGCTGGCTTTAAAACAGCTTGTGTTACAAAACTTTTTCCAACTCGTTCACACACAGTTGCAGCACAGGTAAAAAAAATTTTACACTTAAATTTTACCAGAGTGTTCAAATTTTTTAAAGCTATTTTTTAATGTGCCTTATACAAAGACCAGTATTTATTTTTAAATAGAATAAATTTTTGTCTCATTAATCAGAAGTGAGTCACATGTCGATTAAAAATGTCAATAACAGTTTAATGCCTTTATATCACACAATTTTTTGATGTTAGCTGTAATCTTTCTGATTTAATTTATACAGTGGAGTTATTAGTATAATCTCTCAACTTTATTATTGTGTATATTATTTTATCATTATTATTATGTATATTATTTTTTTAATGAAATAAATTGTAAAAACCTTTTACAATAAACTTTTTAACAATTCAAATTTTTACACCACCAGTGGTACACGCCGCCCAATGAGACAGTCTAGTGTGTACCACTGGTGGTACACGCCGGCGTGAACGTGTTAAAAAAGTTAAGTTTTGAGTTAAATTATAAAATTTTTATTATAATATATATATATATATATATATATATATATATATATATATATATATATATATATATATATATATATATATATATATATATATATAGTATACTTGTAAAATATATTTACAAAGTATTCTTGTAAGATATACCTACTAAGTATACTTGTAAAATATATCTTCAAAGTATGCTTTTAAAGTATATCTACAAAGTATACTTGTAAAATATATCTACAAAGTATACTTGTAAAATATATCTACAAAGTATACTTATAAAATGTATCTGCAAAATATACTTGTTAAATATATCTACAAAGTATACTTGTCAAATATACCTATGAAGTTAAAGCTATATTTTGATTGATCATACATGTTTTACGTGTAGTGCTGTGTTTTGAATTTGAGACTATTATCTGCGAGTTTTGTGTTGTAGTGTAAATTTTTTTTAGTAATTTTTTTTTTATTTTATTTGTTTTATTTTTTTATCCATTTAACCATAAAATTAAAAACTACAAATTTAGTTATAATTTACAAAATTATGTTTTGTGTCACTCACGTAAAAACTAGTCAATGATACTTAAATTTTTTTTATAGGATTTTTCATTTTGATTTCAAATATGCAACTCATTTTTTACCATCACATCAAGTTTTAAAAATATTTGTGTTTAATTCTTTAGTATTTGGGGTAAAATTCCTAATATTGTTGAAAAAAAAAGTTATTCAAAAGTATGTCATTCTGGGTCTCAAAAGAAGTGTATTTTTATAGAGATTTTAGAAAGTATTTTTAAAATATTTGAACATTGAAAAAAAATTTATGTGAAAAAATGCTAAAGACTCTTAAAAACATTTTTAAAAAATGTTTTTCAGCAACAATACAAAAAGTACTTATTTTTATAACAAACGAATAATATTTTTAAAATCTCTGTAAAAATATGCTTTTTTTGAGACCCAGGTTGACATACTTTTGAATAACTTTTTTTTCAACAATATTAAGGATTTTACCCCAAATACTAAAAATTTGAACCCAAATATTTCTAAAACTTGACATAATGGTGAAAAATGAGTTGCATATTTGATATCGAAATGAGAAATGCTATAAAAAAAATTAACTGTTTGCTCGGCACCATGAAAAAAATTTTTTTGTTGACCTGTGTTATTAACCTATTTTCATTTTTAGTAGGAGTGCAACAGTGATTATTGCAAACGTTAAACCAAAAATTAAATTGTAAAAAATTTTTATCAAAAAAAATTAATTTTATTTCTGTTCAAAGAAATTTTTTTTCTAAAAAAATAATTTAAGCATATACTAAAGGAATTTAATTTAACTTAAGGAAATATAATTTGGTTTATTAGACCAACTTTTTTTTTTCATTTTTATCGCAAAACAATTTAAATGAAAAATATTAAGTATAGTTCTAGTACAACTAGATCAAGAAACAATAAATTATAAAAGGCATGGTATCTGCTTTGAGCTTTATTTGTTTTGGTCTCATGGTCTATAGATTTTAGTCTCATGGTCTATAGATTTTAGTCTCATGGTCTATAGATTTTAGTCTCATGGTCTATAAGCGTGTTTTTGTGCAAAAATAAGTATAAAATTTTATGACGATGTTTTAATTTATTTAAATTATTTATTTCGTTTTATTTTAAATGCATTTTATATTATTAATATTTCAATTTAAATATTAAAGATATTATGTACACTACATTAGTTCGTAATTGTTAAAAAATAACAGTTACGAACTAATGTAGATAATATACAGCTTTATACTAATACAACCCCCTTTACCGCAAAGTAGCACCAGGGATAAAATTAGATTTAAAAAAAATATTTTTTTTTGCAATTAGATTTTTTTTTTTTTTTTGCGTTTATTTGAGTCCTGTACATATTATTTTTTCCTGTAATTGTTTTCTTTTTTTTTTTTGTCGTGCATATTTTTAAAAAAAATTCAATTTTGACTTTAAAGGTCCAAAAATGTATTTGTAAAGGGCGCCAAAATCCTAGCCAGGCCTCTAAATATATCTATAAAGTATTCATGTAAAGTATATCTATAAAGTATACTTGTAAAATATACCTATAAAGTATTCTTATAAAGTATACTTATAGAGTATACTTGTTTACTTTTATTAATTCTATGCCAAATGATCCAAAAATATTGAAAAATGTCAACCTATTTCTAGATTTTGCTGAGTTTTTTACACTTCAAAAAGATCCTAAAATATGACTATTTTACTTTTAGAAGGTATTTGCCAAGCCCCTCTTGTCGCCTCAGAATTGCAACATTTATTTAGAGGCCTCAAGTCACATAACTTTAAAAAATTTGACCTTTTTAGTTAAAAATTTGTACCTGGCTATTTTCAAGACAGAAAAATCCAATAATATGATCATAAAAAATTATTATAAAGTACTTGCATTAATCAATTATAGTAAATTTTGGCAATTTTTTATATACCTGATTATGATACTCAAAAAATATATCAAAATTTTTTACATATTATTCTATATTTATTAATCATTTAGAAAATGTAAGGGTTTTGATCTACAAGTATATGGATTTATATATTTGAGATTTCTGTAGTGTCAATGAATGTGGATGTTCAAGTTGTTTCCAGGGCCCAATACACTAGGGAGGGAGGGGGCTGGATTATTTGTCTTACTATAAATTTTTCATGACTTTCCTGACAAACTGGACCTCTGAAAATTTTAGCATTTGTGTAAAATTGATTTCAGGGCTGATAACCAGTGGGTCCATGAGGCCGTGACACTGTGGGCCATGTTTTACTCAAAAATAATAATTGTTTTTTAACTTTAACAAAATCAAGATAACTTTGAAACTGTTGTCTTTCATAAATTTTCTGGTTTATTGGGTTTTTGGGTTCCGTTGGGTTTTTAATCTGATTAAACTGACTAAATGAAAAATGATTGATTTAACGATTTAATTGCTATAGAGATGCCAGAGAGGAATTTATTTGGAGATCTGGAATAACAAATGACAAAATTTTAACAATCTGCCATTATCATGAAAATATTTAAAAAGTAGAACAATTCCTAGAACTAGGAGCTATTGTCAATTTAATTAAAAATCTATAATTACTATTATTTAAAAACTATAAAACTTTAGTTACTATAGTTATTATTAGCTTTAAACAAGCAAGTGAAGGTGTTAATATAACATTTTTTTTATTTTATGGTATTTAAAGTTCCAAAACTAATCAGTTAACTAATATGGATACATTAAAATGTAATTTATTCTGTGTAAATGTAATTCGTTTCATTGGATTTTTATGATAAATGAAAATTATTATATACAACATTTTCAAAGTTATTTTTACTTTATTAAAATCAAAACAAATCAGGACTACACGAATGCTGAAATTATCAGAGTTCTAGTTTGTCTGGAAAGTAGTGAAAAATCTATTGCAATATTCCACTACAAACAAGTACATAATCCTATGTTCCCTTCCTTCTCCCTCCTGGTGTATTGGTCTGAAAATAGCCAGGTACAAGTTTTTAAGTAAAAAAATAAAATATTTTTAAAGTTATGTGACTTAAAACCTCTGGATAAATGTTTCAATGCTGAGGGGATAAGAGGGGCTTGAAAAGAGATAAGGGTATATTTATATATATATATATATATATATATATATATATATATATATATATATATATATATATATATATATATCCCAGTATATTATTAAAAAAGGGTTTATTGGTTCATATTTAGATAGCTGATATTGATTATAAAGTTGTTGCTTTCAAACAACTCAACTGACTGATATGATTAAGTTCTGTAGTTATAATAAATTACTATTAAATATTTAGGGTGGTATTAATGCTGCACTAGGAAATATGGAAAAAGATGATTGGAGGTGGCATATGTATGACACAGTGAAAGGCTCAGATTGGTTGGGTGATCAAGATGCAATTCACTACATGACTAGAGAAGCACCTGCAGCTGTTTATGAGCTTGAAAATTATGGAATGCCTTTCAGCAGAACAGAAGAAGGAAGAATTTATCAACGTGCTTTTGGCGGCCAGAGTCTTAACTATGGTAAAAATGGCCAAGCGCATAGATGTTGTGCTGTTGCTGATCGAACTGGTCATTCACTACTTCATACTCTTTATGGACAGGTACATTTTATTTTCATATTAAAATAATATAAAAATTTTAAAAAGCTTTTTCCCAATACTTTCTAGCTACATTTTCTAAAAGTTGTATAATAAGGTAATGGTTATAAATACAAAAATAGGGTTTTGCATAAAAAATTCAACTGTTAAAAAAATGTGTAACAATGTTACTAAATGGTTGATTTTTTAAATAAATATTTTGATTCCTTAATTTTTGTATAAAAAAAAAATCATTTTGTTATTCCTTGTTATTCCAAGTGTGGCAAAATAATAGATAACTTTCCATGAAAACATATTTAAATTTGCACTTACAAATGAATTTATTTAGAAAGAAAAAAAAAGTTCATTTATTTTAAAACTTTGTTTTGGTGTTTTTAAAAACTCATTACAAAAAATATAATTGATTTTTCTCAATGTTTTGTCTTTATTTTTAAATTGGACCATATTTCTTTTGGCCCAACTTAGTGAATGTTGAGATATGCCATCTTTTTAATATATCTTGTTAAATCTATATAACATGCAATTTTTATTCTTTCATTATTTGTCAAGATATATTATAGAATATCTTTCCTTTTTTAAAGAATTTCTGTACCAAACATTTCTTAAAGGGATCCCCAACTGCCGAGACAAGTTGTGTTCATATTAAAAAAAATTTTTTAAAAAAATTTTACGGGCTGAATTTTTTTGATTGAATCTAAATAATGAATTTATGCCAACAAAATTAAAATTAGCGTTTTAGTCGAAGCTCGCCTTCTGCATTTTTTTTTTTTTTTGGTTCTCGGGGTCTGTATAATGTTAGCCGCAATTTGCAGGCTTGATAATTTATGGCAATATCTTTTTAAGATAGCGTTTTTTTCAAATCAAATATTTGAATAATTTTTTACTAAATCACAAAAAATGTTTTGATTTAGTAAAAAATTATACAAATATATATGTATATATATATATATATATATTTTACTTGTTTATTGTTTTACGTTTATTACTTATTTATGCTGTAGAAGCCAGCCAAAATCATGACACAATTATACATATTTTGTGATTATTAGAGTTCGCAGACAGAGAAAAATTAAAGGCACTATGATGCGGTTTTTCGTTTTATATTTAGTTTTTATGGTTCAATAGAGTTGTTCGTTTTATGTTTAATTTACATTTAGTTATGGTTTAACTCTTACACTACCGCAAGCCACTGGTAGCGGCTTTCGAGTATGCTTTACAATTTATCTTGTTTAGTACATAAATTTCTATTCTAGACACATAGAATTTGTTTGTTCTGAAAGTTTAATTAATTCTTTACATAATCAAGAAAAAATAAGAGCTATAACAGTGTAATTATAAAAATAATATTATAAAGTTAAAAAATCTTGAATAATCCTTCATAAAAAAAACTTTAAATTTAGTTATAAAATAAAACAGAGTTAACACTGTAAAATTAACTTGTAGAAGTGTTAAGTATTTACTCTAGTGTGCCGAATACAATGGGGGGGTAGGAATAAACGGGTGGGTAGGAATTTTAGTCAAAATTCCCACATACCCGTTTACACACACACACACACACACACGCTTATTCGGCATGCAAATTATGCATGTTCAAGTCAAATGCGCATTTGACTTGCGGTCAAAAGCGCATTTTCTAACAGCTGTTAGGGTAGGGTTAGGCTGTTTTATTATAATTTCAATAGGATTTAATATGCTGATATAAGTTTTATACTTTGCAAAGTATAAAACTTATATTCAGCATATTAAATCCTATAATTAAAACCAAAGCTTTGTTGAGAAATAAACTAAAAGTTCATTTTTAGCAAATCGAGATTTAATAGGTCAACAACAAGTAAAAATTAATATAAGGAGGGGGAGGGACGTTTATTAGGAACTCAAGAGTGGTTAAGTAATTACCAAAGTATTTTGAAGAAAAAATATTATTTTTATTCATTAAATAAGGTTTGTTGTAGACCTAATGTTTTAGCTATTACTTACAAAAACGATTGTTTTAAGTATTTTGCATTTCTTATTGTATAATGAAGCGTGTTAAAAACTTTATTATTATTGAATTTTAATTAATTGTCAATGCTTATGCTATTCAAACGTTATTCAAAAATAATATTTGCGGTTGCTACAAAAAGATTTTTGTTAAAAGATTTTTGTTTGGCTGGTAGCGAACAATTTAATGCGATTCTTTGTTTTTATATTTATATTATAACTATTTCTTGTATATTTTAGTACAAATATTTGTTTTAACTTTAATTTAGTTTGATTTGAACAGTTATTAGTAAAATAAGTCGTTTAATATTTATTTTCTACTTAGTTCAGTTTATATGTTTTATTCAAGTCACTCTTTTTTTTTTCAGTTTACACTTTAAATTAATTTATACGCTTTAGTAAAATTATTCTTTTAGTATCTATTTTATATTTAGTTTAAACCAGTACCTTTTACTGTAAATATTTGTTAAATATTAAATTTTTATTTTTATGAATTTAATTTTTAATTATATCATAAACTTTTTTTTGGATTTAGTAAAAAGTTATACAATTAACATGGTTTGGTGATTTTGGCAAAATAATAATATGACATTTTGAAAGAAAAAATTTATACAACGTCATATACCGAAACTGTTATAAATTAACATGCATGGAATAAATTATCAAGTCTGCAGATTGTGGCTAACATTATACAGACTCTGAGAACCAAAAAAAATTGGAAATGGCAAGCCTCGACTAAAATGTGATTTTTAAATTTAATGGTGTGCATTCATTATAAAGTTTTAATCAAAAAAATTTAGCCCAAATGTTTTTTTTAAACATTTTCTTTAATATGAACACAACTTGTCTCGGCAGTTGGGGATCCCTTTAAGCAATTTAATATTAAACATAAAAAGACTAACAATTATAGCCAGTAGTGAGGAGTAATTTGTTTCATTGTAAACATTCTACACTAGTTATTAGATTTTTTTTCTATACTAACACTACCTGACAAGCAAATTTAATGCACATTGTGTGTGACATTAAACAAATACCGGTTTAGTTTAAACTTAGTGGGATAGTGTTTAAGTACCACTTAAGTAATGTAGTTATTGAAGCCACATGTGTCTTTCATTTATAGTGACTTATGACACCTATCCAGTTTAGTCAAATTATTGAGAAAATTATTTTTTGATTGTGAGCTATGTAGCAATTTGTGAGCAACATCAATAAAATAAGTATTGATATTGGATGTAGAAAAAAATTCTAATTTTTTGGGTTTTTTTAATCTCTTGTAAGGCACATTGTTTGCGTTTAATCTCATGTCAAGACACAGTTTTATTCCAAGCAGTTTCAGAATGAGGTAATAATATAAACAATGAGTTTACAATGTATTAACAATCAGTTTGCAATGTATAAACAATGAGTTTACAATCTATTAACAATTAGTTTGTAATGTATAAACAATGAGTTTACAATGTATTTACAATGAGTTTACAATGTATTAACAAAGGGTTTGCAATGTATAAACAATGAGTTTGCTTTTTTTGTTTTGTTTTGTTTTAATGTATATAAAAACACAATTTCCAGCAGTTTATAATCTCAGTCAGGAAAAGGAACGCTGTTCCTGACATTGATATGCTGTTTCTGTCAATGTATATAAATTTTTCAGCAAATTGATCACAGCTTTTTAAATGTTTTAAGAATATTGCTGTGAAATAAATTTGAAACCTTAATTTTTTTTATTGAAATCTTTTTATATTAAGCAAAGTGCTTTTGAATTAAGTAACAAGTTACTTTTAATGGTTACAACAGGATAGGGTCAAGTTATCAAAACAAGGTGTTATATGTGTTATATTTGTAGCACATACTAAAAGCCATGGCATCATTTAATGCTGAACTTAATATTATAGTAGTAGTAGTTGTAGTAATAGTAGTAGTAGTCAGGCTTGGTCGGGAAGCGGGAGCGATCGCCCTCGATTGCTGACCACGTAAATAATATTTAGTTGCGAAAAGCTGGCCAGATTTTTTAGTCGTTTTGTGAACATTTTAAAAAGCAAAAAAAAAAAGCGACGCAAATAAATTGGACCGATGAGAGACAATTACAAAAAAAAATGTAGGCAAATAAAATATCTTTAAACGCGAAAAAACCTTAAGCTAAATAAATTACATTTAGAACAAATATTTTCTAAACATCGGTTTTTTATAATTTTTTTTATAAAATTAAGCGATGTTTTTTATATAAATTAACAACTTACGATTGTTTAAAAGAGAAACAAATATTCTTTATTTAACTAAATTTGAAAGTTTTAGTTTTACTTAAGCTTAATTTATTTTATAAATAAAAAAGTTAATTTTTTTAATACCTATTTTATGTTTCGCGTAGTTTGAAAAGTTAAACATATTTAAAGCGATTCTTCTTAGTAAGAAGTAAGAAAAACAAATGAAAAAATTAAATCATAGAATTATTATAGGAATTAAATTATCAAGATAGAAATCAACTAAAGGTTAAAAATACTTTATGACGAGGAAGCGAAACTGCTTCACAGTATCGCTAATGATGTTTAGTAAGTGGGCTTTTTAATTTTAATTAGTATTTAAAGCAGAAAAAAGTATAAGGAGTTTTAAGAATGGCAACTTAAGCGAAAATAATTAAAGTTAGTAAACCAATATCTAGAAACTTTTCTTTATATCTAAATATTTGCTATTATATATTTGTGTTCTGTCGTGACCTCAGGCGCGATGCTTGTTCATCCGCGAGTTACTTTGTATGCGTTGTTTGTGTTTAGTAACCAGAAACTTCTTATATGTTTGTTACATAATTAGTTTTTAATTAACTTTAACGATTTTATATAATTAACTTTAACGATTATAACTTCATTAAAAACGCAATTATTTTTGTAAGACTTTGTTTATATCATAAAAATTGCTTTAAAAGATACATTAAGATAAAAAACAAATACACAAAATTACATTTACATAAAGAATTCAATCTCTTTTAAAATAAAAAATAAGAATATACTAATAAAATCTATGATTTATAATAATTTTTTAAATTTTAACAATTTAATTAATATATATTTAAAACATTTATTTTTGTAAACAAATAATATATATTCCTAAAACAATTCTACAAATCTCAAAACGTAACAAATCGTGAATAATACAATTTCTAAAACATTTTAACAGAATACTCTAGAACTTTATTTCGCTTAATCAGCGTATTTTGTGAACCAATAGTATTAGTTTGTTTGTTAATTTGGCGGGTTTTTAGTGTTCACAAATATTCTTTTTATTCTTTCGCACAAAGATGTTTTGAGAACATTCAAGTTTGTTATGTTTCCATGTATGTCCGTAAAACAAAAATTCTTTGTTTCGTACATTAACTTAAATGTTCTCGAAACGACTAAAAAACCTGGCCAGTTTTACGCAACTAAATATAATTTCCGTGGTCAGTATTCGAGTGCGATCGCTCCCGCTTCCCGACCAAGCCTGAGTAGTAGTAGTAGTAGTAGTAGTAGTAGTAGTAGTAGTAGTAGTAGTAGTAGTAGTAGTAGTAGTAGTAGTAGTAGTAGTAGTAGTAGTAGTAGCCTCTGATACCTGCTGTTTAAGATTTAATTTTTCAGTAAACCATATATATTAAATTTTTTTATTGTTATATATAGTTTTTTTATTGATTCTATCATTGTATTTTTCTTTATTATAATTATTGTAGTGACAATAATTATAGTAAAATTAACTTATAACTGTATTATTGTATTATTATTGTAGTTAAATTATTATAACTTTACTATTATATTATTATTGTAGTGACTGTAGTGTAAATTGTAGTGACTGTTAAAAACTGTATTATAATTATTGTAGTGACTGAAGTGTAAAGCCTAATATTAAATATTGTCTCCTCTGACCAAGACTGTTTAAATGTTTTTTTAAGTATTAAAACTAGTATTAAAAGCATAGGAAAGATAAAACAAAGAGACAGGTTATAGGCCTTGTTTTAAAATGTTACATGTAGAGCAGTTTACTTTTTAATATTATTTAGATTTTAAAAATATATAATTTAACTTTGATTTAAAAAATATATTTGATTTTATTATAAGGTAATGCTTGGGTTTAACTTAACTGTTAAGTTTATTTTAAAATATTACTAAATATTGTTCCATATTTGAATTTTATTTGTTCTTAAAAAAAAGTTAGCCCCTTTTTTAATGCAATTGTTTTTTCAGTTTTCTTTTCTAAAGATTTTTTTTTTGCTCAAAATTAAATTTTAAACTTTATATAAACGGCTGCATCAAAAAGTTTTTTAATAAACAATATATACAGTGATATAGTTTGTTGAAAGAACGATGTTTGGTAAAAGAATCTTTGCTTTCACAACAAAATTGTTAATAAACTAATAAATCTTTAATAAATAAAGTAAATAAATGAACGTAATTTTTTAAATTTTTTTACTCAATAATTTTTTTTTAGAATAAAAAATCATTTGTAGTTGCAATGCCACAATTAGAAACTTAAGAAATAATCATTTAAAAATTCAAAATGTTAACATATTTTAATTTATTTATGCAAATGTCAAAAGAAGAAAAAAATTTGTTAATATCAAACATTTTTTAAAATGTGAAATTTAAATTTAATTATTTAATATTAAAAAAATAATAATAAAATAAACATTCCCTTATAGTAATAATAAAAAAGAAGTTAAATAATGACTTGTTTTGTATGAATTAACATTATTGCAGTAATTTTAAAAATTTAATGTCTTTAAAAAATAAAAGAATTAAGAAAGTTTTATGACATCAAATTTACATTAGGCTATTGTGTTAAGCATTTTTTATTTAAAACAAGGCCTGATGTTAGTATGGCAAAACAAAACATAAAAATTTTATACTTTTATTTTATAGTTTTTTTTGTAATTCACCTCCTCAAGGCTGAAAAGGCCGCTACAGTTGAGAAGCCTACTTGTGGTTATAACCCTCTCTCAACTCTATATCTCTGAAACACAAACCTTGACAAACAAGACCGCTGCGCTGAGAAACTAGTTGAGCCCAGTACTACCAGGGATGTGGTGGTACTGGGCTCAACTAGTTTCTAATATAATCAAACTCTGAACCTCTCCTTAATAAAGCGAGCACTATACCACTAGCGCATATACAGCTAAAGTAATATTAATGTTAAGCTGATTAAAATTTGAGCTCATGTTTTTACAATATGCCCTACATTATATTAAGTTCATAGATAACCACTTTATAACACTTTATATACTAATGTGGAAACCACTTTATATACTAATAACCACTTTATATACTAATGTGGAAATTTTGTTTCTCAATATACAGTAAATGTATACAGTATATATACACAGTATAACATTAAAAAATTATAAAATAGTTTTTATAACAAAATTATAATTAAGTTGATTTTTTTTTTTTAGTCATTGCGATACGATTGTAACTACTTTATAGAATACTTTGCATTGGATTTGTTGATGGATAAAGGAAAATGTGTTGGGATAATTGCATTAAATCTTGAAGATGGATCTTTGCATAGGATTAAAGCAAAAAATACCGTCCTTGCAACCGGGTAAATTTTACCTTTTAGTTTTATTTTTTTATGTGTGTATTGTTTAGTTATAATTCTTGTTATTAAAAAAACTCCATTTTGTTGTAGGCCAAAAAGTTTTTATAATATACGCCAAAATCTACAGACTTAAAAATTTATTCAAGTTTGTTTTATTCCTAAGAGTCTTATGACCTCAATGATTTTTTTATTTGTTCACATAATCTTTTAAACCAACAAAAAAACCAATGACTGCAGCGTATATTATAAAGACTTTTTAGCCTACAACAAAGTGGAGAAAGACACCTTCGATTAAAATTTAAAAAATTAGTTTTTCTTGGTATGCATTTGTTCTTTTGTCATTATTATTATTATTTTTTATTTAATCATTCTCTTTAATATGAATTTAACACGTCTCTGAGGTTTTGGACCCCAAAAAAGTTATTTGTTTCGCATTAGTTAAGATATTTAAATTTTATTTATAATGTATGTTAAAAAAAAGAAAATATTTCATGTGCTGATTTTTTTTTAATTTTTTTATTATTACATTTTTTTTTTTTAGAATTATGTACTTTTTTTGTATATTTTCATAATTATTATGCTTTAAAATGTTATATTATATTTTTTATAATTTAAAAAAAACAACATTGAATCAACCATGTTATTGTATAGCCATGTTTTTAATTTTTTTTTTTCTTAATTACTTTATATACCGTAGATTAGCCTATTTCCAAACAGCCCTGAATACCAAATGGTTTTGTTTTTTTAATTTTAGTCTCATTTAATTTTATAGAATTGTTTAAACGAAAACTGATTAAAAAAATTAATTTTTTAATTTGAGTTTATAAATTCAAATAAAAAAAAAATTAAAAAAATAAGAAAATAATATGGGAAAAAAAAATTAGAAAATATATATTGAAAACATAAATTTTTTTTAAGCTTAAAAAACCATAAAACTGACTCAAATGAAAAAATCAAAAAAAACTGAATGCTATTGAATGCTGAATTTTATAGTAATAATCTGAAAAAAAAATTATTAGTATATTGTCATATAATTAGAAAATAACACATTTTCATAATTTAAATGTTTTCCAAATTCCATTGTGACATAATTAGCAAAAATTTAGAACAATAGAATTTTAACTGCATGAACCAAAAAAAAAAAATGACTACATTTAATTTATTCAAACGAAGTTGTCTTAATTTCTTGAAAAGAAGTGATATTTTAACTGCTGTTGATAAGTATTTGAGGAAGTCTAACCAAACTTATTTGTTCAAGGCCGGTAAACTAGCTTAAAAGTAGTTTATTTCATGAGATATATGAGAATTTCACTATGATTTCATGAGAAGATATAGGGAAAAATTTGTGAAAGAAAGGCTACTAGCTTTCATAGCCTAATAGTGGTGGCTTTGCATCCGGCAATAATTGATAAATGGTTTACCCTAGTTGATTTAGTTTATTGAGAACATAATATGCTAATAAGTCTTCAACTGTGATTGATTCCATCAAGGAAGAGTTTATTTGCTGAAAAGGCTTAAAAAATCCAAAGCAACTGGCCCCAACAAACAAAAAACAAATGGTTCTAATTTCAACTTCTTGTAATGCCTTTGAAAATTACCTGCCACATTGAATTATTTACAAAGATAAAAACTTGATAAAAGGTTGGGTTTAAGGTAGACTTTAGGTTTAAGGTAGACTTTGGATTTAAGACAGACTTTGGGTTTAAGGTAGAATTCTGATGTTTATTATTCTACTAGCTAATCAGGTTGGAATATTTCATAACATGGTTTCAATATTTGCAAAGAAGTGAGTGAATGAAAAAATGACATAAAAACCAGTAAAACATAAAGAAGTTATTTTTTTTGTTTTGGTTTTGTTAAACTAATTTTAAATAGAAGCAGAGGAGACCTTATTCAACAATTTGGGTTTAATAAAGTACATTAGTGGACACTACCTGTGCATTTATAAATGATCTATAGATAAGTTTAAAGCAAAAATATTCAAAATAAACTCACTACAGCATGCCATCTACTGTTAACTAGTATGTTGCTGTGTTTTGAAATTTTAAATATTGTCCAACAAAATCATAATCTCCTACAAAAAAATGTTAAGTAATATCAAAGTATTTTTAAATTTAAATTTTGCAAAGTTTTAAAAATTTCAAAAGCTCCTACATCTTTTTAAAATTTTTGTCTAATTAAAAAAAAAAAATTCTCCTTGTGTTGAGATTTCTTGCTTAAATCCAAACCCTCGGTAAGCATAGGAATAAGCATGGGCAAATACACAGATATTGACTGATGGGTTTCTATGTTCTATATGCTTAACACAATAGCCTTATGTGAATTTGATGTCATAAAACATATATGTTCAAAAGAGAAGTTGTAAGCTTTTTAATTTTAAGAATTCAAAGTGGCATTAAAAATAGTTGCGACACTGACGTTTTTTAACATTTGAAACATTTTATCTATAAAAAAATCAAACAGGCATAGCATTGACTTTCGATGTGTTAAATTCTATTATATAATTTAGCATGCACATGATATATCAATGTTACTTTTAAGTCTTGCTAAGAAAATTGCATTCAACATATTGAACTATGCTAAGTTTGAAAATACTCTAATAGTTTGATAATTTTATGCTGAGTTTTTCCATGAAGTTTTTAAGAAAGTAATTATAGAATCGTTGCTCAATGTTATCTAGAGTAGAAGTAGATTTATGTTGCTTTTTTTAAATTTTAATTACATCTTTTATCTTACCGCTTTTAGAATAATTTAAAAGTTGAAAAATTATAAAAATTTGCTTAACAATAATCGCTTTCTGCTTGTGTAAAATCAGTCTACTCATAATGCTTTAAAACAAGGCTTGCATCTGTGTTGTTTAGTTCAACTTAAGTTTTACATCATATGGATGTTAAGAAAAATCTTTTAGGACTCCACATCAAGATTTTATATAGATCAAATCAAAAGCCTATAGAAGATTTATATGCCCTATCAACTTCACTTTTTCTCAAAGTTAAAAAAAAAATCTCTGTTTGACACTTTTAATCTGACATTTTACAAAAGAATGTATGAAATTTTCCAAATATAGATTTTTATTTTTTTCAATTGTTGTACAACCATCGATGAAAATCAAAAAAATTTTTGCTTATGAAGTGAGCATTCTGCCACTACACTGCTACTGTAGAATTAAAAGCAATCACTCCATAGTAAAATTAGTTTTTTTGTTAGCAACAGCAATATTGATGTCAAATTTTTCATAAAGGTAAGTAGTTGTCATTTTGTTTAATCATCATTGGGCTTTGATAGAAGTTTATCACAAACTAGTGGTAAACTTAGGTGTATTTTACCTATTTATTGATTTTTTAGTATTTATGTAAACATTTTTTCATTATTTTTTGTTTTTTTTTTTGTTGTTTTTTTTGTTTCCTGAAAAAATTGTATGGGTTTAACTCAGCAAAAAAACAGTATTAACAGTTTTACCTTTCTTGTGGGTTTTATATATTTTATATTTTTATAGTAAATAAAAATACAATTATGTACTTTAAATTGTTTCCTTTTTAATCTTGTATTTTTGAGAATTTAAATAACTACTTATTTTTAATGTTCAAAATAGTTTATTAAAAGTTTTATTGTAAACAGTAACACAAAAATGTGTAGAAAAAAAGACCTCAACATATAATGAATAAGTACAAAAAATAAACATGTAAACAATAAGTACAAAAAATAAACTTCCATACACTAAAATTTTATTAAATTCATTTTTCAGTGGTTCTGGAAGAACGTATTTCTCATGTACTTCAGCCCATACATGCACAGGAGATGGCACTGCTATGGTTACAAGAGCTGGTCTTGCAAATGAAGATTTAGAGTTCATTCAGTTTCATCCTACTGGTAAATTCAATAATTCATTGTATATTTAGCTTAATTATCATTCACTGATTATATATCTGATGCAACAAAAAATATATGATTTTTTAATATATTCTATGTTATAAGGACATATATTATTGCAAGACCAGATATATATGAGATTACAGACAAGAGGGTTTTTCAATGTTTGACATTAACTAAAAAATCTTTAAGACTGGCTTGTTATTAAGAGGAAATCTTAATCTTTTTTGTAAAGTTGGAAGATTTTCCTGGCAAGTGATTAGTTTTATATTTATTATTATTAATGTTATTATTATTATTATTATTATTATTATTATTATTATTATTATTATTAGTATTATTATTATTATTATTATTATTATTATTATTATTATTATTATTGTTATTGTTATAGTTATATTTGTAGAAATCACTTAAATATTAAAAATATTGCTAGGACAGTTTTAAACTTAATGAATACTTTTGTTTTTGAAATTTATACACATTAAAGTTTGATTATAACAGCATTTAACTGGTTGTAAAAATAGAAAAAAGAAAAAAAAAAGAGAGAGAATTAAAGTCAGTGCATAGCAATATTTACTTGGCCTATTTAAAGTAATTCCTTATTTATGGAATTTTTTTGGCATCAACTACAATAATTTATAGGCACAACACTATTATAAAATACATGTTTAAAAAAAATATCTTTAGAGAATCTGACGACTCAAATGTTCTGTTTAAAATGTATACTGTTTTATTTAATTTGATTAAATCATTTGTAAATAAAACAATAAACTTACGATTCGCCAAAGAACTTCTAAATATTTTCATTTGCTAAATTTTAAAGCTTTTAAACTTAGGTATTTATGGAGCTGGTTGTCTCATCACAGAAGGTTGTAGAGGAGAAGGAGGCTACTTGATTAATAGCGAGGTATATTTTACACATGGTTCTGTTTTTTTATAGCCACAATTATTTTTAAGTTAATTACTTTTATTAGTCAAGTTACATTATCTAGCCGGCTTGGTCAGGAAGGCGTGTGATCGCATGTCATTATATGACCACGTTAATAATACTTTATTTTGATGATTTGACCATGGTTTTTAACATTTTAAAAATGTGCTGAAAAAAATTATTTTTAATTACGTCAAAAATAACTTTGAAACTTTTTTCTTTACTAACGTGTTCATAATAGCGAAATGCTTTTAAATAAAGTAACAATTACTGTAAACGTTTTAATTTGAAGTATACATGAAAGTTGTATAAATTTTTATTTATATTATTTAAATATATATAAGATTATATAAAAATAATATATAAGATTTTTTTATTAATCTTATTTATTTTTTAATTAATTTTAGTTTATAAGCAACGACTTTAAACAACAATTGTCTCTTTAATATACTTTATTTAAGAAATATTAGGGATCATCCATAAATTACGCAACGCTAAATTTCACTAATAAGTAAAACAAAAAAGGTTTAAAGTTTTCCCTCGCAGAGCCTTTTGATAAATAATAAATCAAAACAACGCATTAAATATATTAAAAATTGCCGCTTAAGATCTCCTACTTCTGTTTTTTAAATAAATTTAGCATTGCATAATTTATGGAGGATCCCTTAAAGTTAATACACTCAAAAAGATTTTTTTAAGAAGAAAAAAAGACAAACTTTTGAATTAAAGACAGCCGTTTGAATTAAATAACTTTGATCTTTACTAATGTTTTTATATTATTAAAACGATTTTAGATAAAGTAACAATTCACTGCTAATGATTTTTTTGTATTAAAGTATTATTGTATTTTTCTTTTGTCTTTAAATTAAAAAATTATTGATTAAAGTTAATATACTCAAAATATAACAATTTTTTTTTTTGAGAATGTAAATTTAAAAAAAATATAAATATAAAACATTTTATAATTTTTTTTCTTTAATCTTTAAATAAAAAAATTATCAGTTAAAGTTAACAAATTAAATTATTAACAAATTAAGTTAAATTATCAATTAAAGAATAGTTCATTATTTTTCGTTTTCATCTTCGTTTTTTCACATTTGCTTTCTGATATTGGATTTCCGGCAAAAGAAACAATTTAATTATTTTTCTTTTGTTTACATTATTACAAAGAATTGTAAAGTTTTTTTATTGTTTTTTTGTTTTTTATCTTTTATATATGAGCATTAATTAAAAAATTGTTGGAAGTCATTACTTTATTTAAAAGAGTTTCGCTTAGTCTATATAGTAAAGAAAAAACAAGTTACTTTTGTTCGTAAGTCAGTCGTTATTTTTGTCAAACGCATTTCCGTTTCCCCCACACCATCCACCCGCCTACCCCCTTGAAAAAAATATGCTTTATTAAAAAAAGTTTCCTCGTTAGGTTTAATCGTTTTTTTTTTTTTAATACCACTAATGCGCGATAACGTTTTTTATAAAAACAAAAGTGTTTATTTACATTTTTTTGTCGATTAGTACTATTTTATTTTTATTTTTTTACTATTAATATAATATTATACGGTGCATTAACAAGACAGATGGGACACTACTAGTTTTACAGTATGAAGACATTAATTGAAGATTCAAAGTTATTTCTTTCAAACTTATTAATTATTAACTTAATTATCTTATTGTTTATTATTTATTTTAGTTGAGTTTTGTTTTTATTTTTTTTATTTTTGTTTTATTTATTTATTACTGTGCTATTTTATTTTTCATTATTTTTTTAAGGTTTTTTTTTTTTTTTTTTTTAAAATAAGTTTGTTTTTTTAGTTTCTTTATAACTAATTTAAGTTTTCAATGCTTTAAATATTAAAACTGTGGTCAAATTGTCAAACAAAATATTATTTGCGTGGTCATATAAGGCCGTGAAATCGCATGCCTTCCTGACCAAGCCTGATTATTTAGTTTACCTTGATTACCACTGGCATTATTTTAACCACCATTGTTTATGTTTTATGTTATATTTTTGTTGTTAAGGTTTTATCAATAATGATGATTTATTATGAGTAAGGATGATTAATTATGAATAATGATGATTAATTATGAATGATTATGCTTTTTTGCTTTGATGATTTTTTTTCTATAGTATAAGCCTAAGTTATAAAATCAGTTATAAGTGCAAGCAAAGTATATTAGTAAATATTTTATGAAAATATGAAAAACTCCTAGTAAAAAAATATATTTTTTAAAATGTGAATATTCTATTGAATGTTTTATATGCTCCATCTGCAAAATATATTATAAGGGTGAAAATTAGCAGAAATATTTGTCTAAATGGCAAGTTATATTTTCCAAGGTTTTACAAAAAATACTTTTTTCAATAGCTAAATATAATTTTTAAGGGTGAACGCTTTATGGAAAGATATGCTCCTACTGCAAAGGATCTTGCCTCAAGAGATGTTGTTTCTCGATCGATGACAATTGAGATGAGAGAAGGGCGGTATGAAAATTTTTAATTTTGATATTTTTATATAAACGTAGATTTCTTTTTTTATTTTATTTTTTTCTGTAGTGGATGTGGACCTGAAAAAGATCATGTATATTTACAATTGTCTCATCTTCCCCAAGAGATACTTAAATCTCGTCTTCCTGGAATTTCTGAGACAGCCATGATATTTGCTGGTGTTGATGTAACTCGTGATCCTATACCTGTTCTTCCAACTTGCCATTACAATATGGGTGGAATACCAACCAACTTTAACGGACAGGTTTTATTTTAATATCAATGATATTTTAATGTTGATGCTTGTGCATATTACATGCCATAAAATTAAATTTAGCTTTTTTATTTTTAATTGACTTATTAAAAACAACCATAATTAAATTTTAATAAAAATATAATAACTGCACTAAAGATATATAGAAATATACACACTAGTGGTAAAAAAATTTTGATCAAATACAATGTTTATTTTTTATATTATATATTTTATATATTTATTACATTATATATTTTATATATTCATTAAGTAATACAATCACAACATTAAAATTTATCAAAATGTATCAAAATAAAAACATTTAATCCGAGGTTTACAGATAAATATTGTAAGGTCTTATATACAGTTATTGTAAGGTCTTATATACAGTTATTGTAAGGTCTTATATACAGTTATTGTAAGGTCTTATATACAGTTATTGTAAGGTCTTATATACAGTTATTACAAGGTCTTATATACAGTTATTGTAAGGTCTTATATACAGTTATTGTAAGGTCTTATATACAGTTATTGTAAGGTCTTATATACAGTTATTACAAGGTCTTATATACAGTTGTTGTAAGGTCTTATATACAGATAAATCATGATAAGACTTGTTATCACAGCTTTCTTTAGCACACATGCTCCTGTATGAAAAAAGAATTGTAGGCAATCAATTTATTTTTCAGCAAGACAGTGACCCTAAACACACATGAAAGTTGTTTAAATATTATATTTTTGCAAAAGAACATATAAAAGTATTAACATACATGGATTAGCCCTCTGAGTCATTGGATTTTATTCTGATTGAGTTTTTATAGGATTAGCTAAACAGAAATGTCTAATAAATGCAACCATTCAATCAGAAACAACAAATATATGCGATTGTATTAAAGTAAAATTTCATCATTTAAATTAAAGAAATAAGTGGAAAGAATACCAAAAGTTTGAGCAGTAGTTTTAAAAGCTGAAAGGCTATTTTAATATAATTTTAATTCTAATATATTCTAATATAAATCTAATTTATTATTCTAATATAAAATATTTTGTTATAAGTACAGAAGAAAAAGATGAGTAAAATAACTATTATGTAAAGGTTATTGAAATTTGGTTAAATATTAATATTTAATAAACAAATAATAAAAATAATACTTCAAATAAACAAGTGAACCCTTCAAATTTATGTTTTTTATTTCTTTAAGAATTTTGTTTTTATAGCTATGTACAGAAGTAAATTTGGTAGCAGAATTTTGTACACATTCAAGATTAATAAACTTATTGATATTACTTTTTTTAATGTGTGTTTTTGTTTTATTGCTCTTATTGGCTCAAAAGGAGCAAGCACCCTTCATCAATCATTCATCTTCAATCTCATAATTAATCTTTAAAAATATATGCACCATTATTGTTTACGACCTAGTAGATTTTAAACTAGTTAAACTAGTAGACTTTAACTAGAATGAGGTAGTATTTCCCAGCTAAGCTCCAATAGTTTTTGCTGTGTCAATTTGCAAAGACCGTAATGTAAGATCAGACATTTTCATAAAGAAAGAAAACTTTGTTCCATTAAACCAAAAGCAGCGCATTAAAGGTTATAAGTTAACATTTTGGAGTTGGTTTTGGCAATTGTTTCTAGCCCTAGTCACTAGCGCTTTCAGGTGTGGCTTATGTAGTCTAATTACTTCTTAACTTCTTCGATGACATGGTCAAGCCATTTAAACAGGCAAATTTATAAAGTAGGCATTGCCGTACATGGTCATACAATTGTGTTTTTTGTTACATACAGAAATTTTAATGCAGAAATTTTAATTGGCCTGGTTGTTTCACAACTCACATACATATACAGAGCTGTAACCACCGGGGAGGAGGGGAGGGGCCAGGGGGTCTTACCCACCCCCCACCCACCCCTAAAATATTTTAAATTAAATTATTAGGGGAAAAGATATATGTAAAATATTTTTAACAGATATATTTTCATATATGAAAAAACATATTTCAGTACATTCCATATCTTTTATTTCCTTTAAAATTTAATTCATCTACCGAATTTATACTTTCATGTCTTCGCTTTAAAGTTATAGTGGTTATTGAATGGTGACAACGTTTGGTCGCATTATTTTTGTACTAAATTTTATTGCAAAAAATGCTCCTAACGTGCGAAACATAATGATGTTCTGTAACAATCATACTAGTACCATAATAGCTGACATTAAGAAATTATTAATTTTCACACGATCTGCAGAAATAACTGTTCATCAAGAAAAATGGGTTTGTAACGCATGCAGTTTTTTTAATTTTTTTATTTGTAAAGTTAATATTTGAAATCCCAAAAGTGTCTAATAAAATAAAAGCTAATATAAAAGATAGTTGCCTTTTAACTAATCATGGTGTGGTTTTAGTCAAAGAATTTTTATATTTATATTTTTAAAAATCCCGAAGCAGCGAAATTTACGAACTACTTTGGGAACGTGCTATGAAATGGAAAACCCAGCTTGGTGTCACTGACCCTAAAGTTTCAACAAAAAGGAAAATGCTAGATTATTTAAAAACAACTCTTAACCCATAAAAAACCTATCATTTCTATGATTCACCAAAATAACATTATCGGCAATTTGATTTTGAAGTTTTCGGTCTTATTATGAGTTTTATAAAACAGAGGTTTTATCAACCAGATGATAAGATATATATTAATCTTCAGGAGGTTCTTCTTAAGTCAATAAAAAGGGAAGGTTGGGAAAACCATCTGCAATCAGTTAGTCACTGTCAAGACATTAGCTAAAACACAAATTCTTCTTCCACCAAGCATTGCAACATCATTAGGTTACGACATCAAACAATTCAATATAAAAGATCTTATCTTGTTTTTCAAGAGTTTAGATCAATCTAAAAGAACTTAACTTACCAAAGTTGTAAAGATTGCCAAGCTAATTCTTGTGATTGTCAAACTAAATATTCAGAGATCATATATACAATAGGTAATAGAAAGAAAAAAAAAAAAGTAAATAAATAAAAATTAAAAGGAAGTAAGTAAAGTGGCTAATCTACCACCTAAAGGATGGTAAAAGTGATAAGCAGATGGATCTGTCTTGTAAAGAACGCAAGCTAAACTTAATTTATTTTTGTTCAAAATTAAAAAGAAATATGCTACTGAGAGTTCATTTTAAGGACAATGCAGGACTACCCCGACAAACACCAATGAAGAGGAAACTTGACACGGTTTGGAACCCTCCTGCATCCAACAATGCAAATTTAAATCTTTTCTTTGAAAGCATAAAGAGTGAAACAGACACAGTACTAAATGAGAGAATGAACATAGCACACCCCAACCTAACGAAAAACATGAAAGAAGCAATCTTAACACTGAAAAATAATAACAATATCATTATCAAGCAAGCTGACAAAGGTGGTAGCATCTGCATCTTAAACAGGAGAGACTATGAAGAGAAAATTAACACCATGCTAGCAGATGATACCACATATAAACTCCTACTATACGACCCCACCATAGAAATGGCACGGAACGTTGTATCGACAATTGATTACATCTTATTCAAAGGAGTGATTGACGAAAAGACTGCAAATTACATACGTCCAAACAATCCTTGTCGCCCTCCCCTGTTCTATGGACTCCCCAAAATACACAAAACTGGAATTCCTCTCCGACCTATTGTATCTGCTTGCGATGGTCTCACAGATCACCTCTCATATTTTGTCACTAAGTTCATACAACCACTAGCCGAAACACTTCCATCGTACTTTAGAGACTCCACACAATTTCTTCACATGCTCCAAAATCAACCACTACCGCCTCAAAAATACATCTTCGTCACCGCTGACGTTACCTCCCTGTACACTAACATACCCCATAAGGATGGTATAGAAGCCATCAAACTACTTTTTAATAAAATACCACTATAATATATATAAAGAGCTACTAATGCTCTTGGTGAAAGATCTTTCTCCACTTTAAAAAGAGTTAAAATCTACCTTTGATTGACAACAACATAAATATATATATATATATATATATATATATATATATATATATATATATATATATATATATATATATATATATATTAACATCTTTGCTTCCAACAAGGCTGCAAGCAACCACTAATTAGTGTTGGAAGTTACTGGAAGAGAAAAGATTAAGGTTGTAGAGCAAGATAACCATTGACAGATGACTTAAAAGATTGCAAATTATATGAATCAGGAAAGCAAGATGAAGAAAGCGAATTCCAAAGAACTGATGATCAAGGAAAAAAATTAGACGAATAAGAGTTTTTGGAGCACTTAGGAACAGTAACAGATAAAGGATGAGACTTAATTGAATAACGAGTAACACAAGAATGAATTTTAGTAGATGGCACAAGAGATGCTAGCTCTTTAGAGCAGTGCCCATTATAGTATTTGTAGAAAAGAGAAAGAGAAGCAACATTATGACTATGTGACAGAGGTTGAAGGTTGGCTGCAAGAGCAGGTCCAAATATGTTTACAATGCGTTTTTGCACCCTGTCTAAAAGAGAAAGAGCATCATTAGAAGATCCGCCCCAGATATGGCAACAGTATTCCATACAAGGTCGGATTTGAGATTTATAGAGATAGAGAATAGAATCCAGAGTAAGAAAGTGTTGAGCTCTATAAAGAGATGTAACTTTAGAAAGATCAGAAGTGAGAGTTAATCCTAGAAGATGAAGGGTAGATGACTCATTGAGTACATTACCATTCATAAATATAGGAAGGTCTAAATTATTGCGGTAACGGTTGGCTGAAAAAAATTGAGTTTTATCTGAATTAAAGTTCACCAGCCACTGTGAGCCCCATGCTGTAGCAGAAGTGAGATCCTTTTCAAGCTCAAATGCCCCCTGCAAGCAATCAGAGGGAGTTGGCTTCTTATCGTGACAAGAATAAATGATAGTATCATCAGCGAACAATGCCACCTTAGATGTGAGAATATCTGGAAAATCGTTAATGTAAATTAAAAAGAGTATAGGGCCAAGGATTGAACCTTGAGGAACCCCTGAGTTTACAGAATAAGAAGAGTGCTGTCCATCAAGGACAACTTTTATACTACAATTGGAAAAAAAGGATTCAATAAACTTAAAGATGTTTCCAGATACACCGTAAGAAGAAAGCTTATGGAGAAGACCAGCATGCCAAACTTTATCAAACGTTTTAGAAATGTCAAGAGCAATGGCCTTAACCTCTCCACCTTTATCTAATGCACGATAAAATCTATTGGTTATTACTAATAGCAAATCGGCTGTAGAACGAGAAGATTGAAATCCATATTGATGATCAGAAAGTAGGTTATGAGATGAGAGATTAAGTGTTTGTTAATTAAAGATTCTAAAACCTTGCTTATGATAGGAAGAAGACTAATGGGACGGTAGTTAGACTAATTTGATCGCTCTCTAGAATTTTTAAAAATAGGGATAACAGATGCTGCTTTCCAGTAGGCTGGAAAACAAGTCTCTGATAAGCACTTGTTAAATAGTTTTGAAAGGATAGACGACAGCTCCGGAGAACACTTCTGCAAGACTATTCTGATGATAAAGAAGAATAAGATAATAGTTTTAGAGAGACTGACACTTGAGCCAAGCCATTCAGTGTGATGAACATTGAAGTGACCGACAACAACAATATTGGCTGATGGATAAAGAATGAGGGCTTGGTCAATATAATCAGAAATAACATCAAGAAGAGTGCAGTCTTGAGATGAAGGAGAGCGATATAGAACAAAGAGAAAGGTGATAGAGTGAAGTGGTGCTAAACGAAAGCACATAAAAGAGTAGTCTGTGGATTCAAACCTAGTTTCCCAACAAATGGGTGAATTCTTACGAATGTAAATGCCTAGGCCAAGCATGTGAATATTGGAGTCTTTACAAATTAAAGGAAGATAGATCACACTAAGATCACAAGATGAGACAGCTGAACTCAAATTAGTCTCACAAAGAGCAAGTAGGTCTGGTGAACTTTGCAAGAGATAAGACTCAACAGAAGAAAAGTTACTTCGAAGACCACGAATATTGGTGAATAATAGGTTTAGCGAACTTGGTGATGACTGTGGTTTTTTGTGTTTTATAGTTTTTGTTACTTTATTCATTTTTAAATTTGTTAAAGAACTTGAGTCAAAACATAGATAGTACTCAGTACACTGTTTTGTAGCCCAAGCAATCGTCTCATTTCTATTAATAAACCCTAAGCCGTAACAAAGGGATCCAATGTGGCATTGGCAATGCACACCAAAAGTACAAACAGGGATACCATCCATGCGCAACATGGCACTGTTAGTACTCTGATATTTTTCAGCTGTTGATGGAATCAGCCTCTCTGAGAGCTACAACAGAGTTCGGGAAACCTGACTACCAGCCGGCCTCAGAACCATAAAACTGAGTTTTAGTGCTGTACCCTCATTTGGAGATAATAGAATGAGTTGCTAGTCATAAAAACAGAGACACAAGCGAAACCCATGCATCGAGTCAAGAAGATTCAGCGTTCAACATTCTAAACTGGAAACAATGTATTAAAAATGCATCTGCGCCAGCCTAATAGATGAAGAAGGGGTGCGAGGCTGGCCAACAAATAGAATCTGTTCACCCTTTAAGTCTTTGCCTAGGAGGCCTTCTACAAGACAGCAGCCGGATGCATGTAACATCTGCCCAAGATGAGTATTTTTATCGAGATACAATCTCCAGCCTTTACTCAACCAAGGCAGGGGTGTTTTATGTCAGAGTTTGCATCTCCAAAGTATGGGCCTTTTAGCAATTTTTACTTTTTTTGACATTCTGAAAAAAAAACTCGGAATTAGGGTCGGTATTTAGCAATGTTGACCTAACTGCCTACCTGAAAGTGTTTGACGTCAGCAAAAAATTGCTAACATCATTTCAATGTTTTATGGTCAGACCTTTGTATCAAATAATTTTTACCGACCTGATGCCAACCTCAAAAAGATTAAGGTCAGCAAATTATTGTCGACCTCATTTTTCCTAATTCCTAGAGTTGATGTGTATATTTGATTATTATAAGCTAAAAAATGAAAGATTTTTTTTAGTCAAAAAAAAAAAATATTTTTGTATATATATATATATATATATATATATATATATATATATATATTTATATATATATATATATATATATATATATATAATACATATACTATATATTTTGTTATTACTATTATAAGGTTTAAGTTTTGTTTTACTTGAACTGCAGTTTTAATGTTAATTTTGTCAAATATTTTAAACTGTTAACAGGTAATACAACATCATAATGGTAAAGATGTTATTGTGGAAGGTTTGTATGCTGCAGGTGAAGCTGCTTGTGCTTCAGTTCATGGTGCTAACCGTCTGGGAGCTAATTCTTTGCTCGATTTAGTCATATTTGGTCGTGCTTGTGCCTTAGATATTGCTGCCAAAAATAAGCCTGGAGACAGCATTCCTGATTTACCCAGTGTAAGTTATTTTAAGTTTGTCAGTGTAAGTTTTTTTTTTTTGCAAGTAATATCAATAAATCCTATTTAAAATTGTTGATTTTTCTTAGGTTTCTTAAGCCGTGGATTTTTAAATCTTCTTTTTTTAACAACTCTTATTTTCAAAAGTTAACAACTCTTATTTTCTTTCAAAGGAAATAAATTTGTTTTCTCTATGCAATTGTATTTCTCTATATTAATTATAAACTATTAATTTTTTATGATTAAATTTAACTTTAACTTTTTATATACAAACTTAAATGTTTTTATTTCTTTTAAAAAAAGTTAATATATATGAATGTTTTAATTTTTATCATAGTATATAATGTAATGCAATCTTCATGAAAAAGAAATTTTTAATTAAAATAACTTCTTGTTAGCACTATCTTCGTTCTACCATCTTTACTACAGTGCTAATTTCTGAACCAAGAGGTATGGTGTGCTAAAAGTGCTAATTTCTGAACTAAGAGGTTCTGAGGTTCAATTTCTGCTCTAGCAACATGACATCAGGGTTGGTACCCAAAAATTCAATTCAATGGGATTTTGGTTCAAAATTTTTAAATTTTTATTTTCTTATTCATAAATCAATTTCCATTCACACACATTGTTATTATATATTATAATAATTGTTGATCAGATTTGATGCTGATCAACAATTATTATAACAACAAAATAAGAAGTTTAGTAAATCATAAATGAGAATTTTATCTTACCTCGAGCAGTAATATTCAAATTTAAACATTTAAAACAGTTATCTAACAACTTTGTCATCGGCAATTGTGCAACTTGATTTTAAATGTCAATAAATTTGTACAAACATTTCAACTTTTTCTTTTTCTAAAAAATTCCTAAATTTGCTCCAAAATATGGCAAAAGATGAGAAAAATCTTTTAAAGGATCCAGTACTAGCTGGACAAGTGTGCAACTGCCATAAAAATCTTGAAAATTTTGCAGGCAATTTGGAAGGCTTACATTCCTTTATTTCTATAATTCTCCACTAATTTGTTGCTGTGTTGTGCTTTTTACACTATCGTTGAATAAATATGTTGGGAAACAATTAGCATCTTTTAGTTTAAATGCATTGTAGCCGGGCATAAATTCAGGATAGACTTTATTCAACAATTCCTCAGCTTCTTCTTCTTGACTTCTATCCAATGTTTTCCATAAGTAAATAAGTAAAGTTATAAGAGTTGTAAACTTGAATGAAAATTTTATATCTTAAAGAAAAAAATGAAAGATTTACCTCCATATTTTGGTTTAGTTACCTTGATATTTTGAATCTGTTAAATTAACCAGAAAATAGCATGGAACGATTGCTAAACCTCTTTAAAATATCATCTTTGTACATAGCCAATTTTTTATTATGTGTAAGGCTTGCCTAATCTCAACTGACTCAGACAGAGTTGTATTGTATGCCTGCAACTACAGCTAACGCAATAATTTAGTTAATTATATAAATAAAGTTAATGATGGCATGATGCCAAAAATAAGTAGTTTTAATATACTTATTTTAATTAAATTTAATACATTCAGTTACTAACTAATTTTATTAACCTTATCTAACGCGACATCAACAATTTTCAGTTGTGCATGTAAATTTATTGCGTCTCTCTGCATTGACAGATAATCAATTAGGCTTCCTATTGAAGGATCAATGGACTCCATATGCTCACCTCTAATGTTAACGTACAGAGAATGATTAGAAATGTAAGTTCGTAAACAATCTAGTTAGGAGTTTTAGAGAGTATCATTGGGTAACTGTGACATCAGTCCACCTTTTTCTAATAACCATCCCTATAATACAGTTGTTTAAGAAAATTTAACTAAGAAATATTAAAAAATAGTTTTGTTAAAATAAAGCTAGGATCTCTTTTGCCATAATTATTATTCAGGCCTATATCATTAACACAGCTGTTTTATTTCATAGTATTGTATTTCAGAATATGATCAATAAGTTAATCTAGAATTTAATATATATCTCAATCTAGAATTTAATACATATGTGTGGTTGGTGATGATTAAAAAAACATTTATGAATTGCTATAATATGCTTTACTACAGACTTCGGAGAGACATCCTTTTCAATCAAATTTAAAAAATGAGCAGAGCAACCAACTTAAGAGCTTCAACCTGCAAAAGTTTTCTCATTTTAGACATTTTATTTTTGTTGCCAATGCATACTGCCAATACCTAAATAAAAAATAAAAAAGTATACATACATTACATACAAACATACATACATACATACATACATACATACATACATACATACATACATACATACATACATACATACATACATACATACATACATACATACATATATATATATATATATATATATATATATATATATATATAGAGAGAGAGAGAGAGAGAGAGAGAGAGAGAGAGATATATATAGAGATATATATATATAGAGATATATCTTATACTGCTGAGTTAGGTCAGCATGATGATGTCATCTAACTCACCTAACTACTCACCTAACGTCAAATAGCCTGCTGCCGGGGGCTTCAGTACCTACATCGACTGACAAATAGCCTGACTTGCAGTGGAGTGTTGCTACATCGACTGAGGGTTTGGGATGGATCAGCAACATTTTCATTCATTATTCTTCGTTTTCCCTCATCGTTTTCTAAAAACGCTCACTTAATTTAGGCTAGCAAATAAAGTGAGCAATTGCACATATAAATATGCTATAGTAGATATATATATATATATATATATATATATATATATATATATATTATATATATATATATATATATATATGTCAATTGCAGAAATGAGATATTTCCATTATGGATACTATAAGCAATTAATTAGGATAATTACTTAATGTACTCCAACCATCTTGAATTAGGATAACAGTGCAGTTATCAGCAAGATCATTTTTCATTAAATTGATTACTTCTTCATTTATCTTTACCAAGAGTTATGAAGATTTTTGTTTTCTATTTGGTGGCTCGTATCCAGGTCTAAATTTTTTAGGCAGCTTGGAAAATTCAAGATTTTCTATCATTTTCATTGCAGTTGACTGAACAATTGATGATTAAGAAGAATCACTAATAAAGCTTAAACAATCTTGCTCATTATCATATGATTGGTTAGACTTATTTGATGCTACAGATGTAGATAGCCTTGACTCTAAAACTGTTATATCGCTTAATACTTCAACAGAATTTTTAGCGCTTCCTTTTTTCTTTCTTCTGCATTTATCCAAACTTTATTTTTTTATATTATGCTTACTTTGCAATAATTACATAATTACTCTATTTGGTTGATCACTTAATATGGTCACTTCATTCCACTCACTAGCCTTATTTCTTCCCCCTGAATGATACTTTGGTAGCAAAAACCCAAAAAAATTAGTTGAGTTGGATTTTTTCCAACCCTGCATGACATTGATAAGGAAAGTGGCATTATCTTCCTTGTTAAATGCTATTCTGTATTTAACAAAGAAGTTAAAACTTTTACAAGCATATAAATCCATGTAGTTGCAATTTCTTTAGTTTTCAAAATTTCAGCTTTGCTAAATCCGTTCACACCATTGCCATTTACAATTACTCAATTGGCCATTTGCAACAATAAATTCATTTCATGTTTTTCATATTTACTTTTACTAAAATTTGTGTTTCTAATTTTATTTTATATAATGTATTTCTAAAAAAGTTATGCATTACTTTGCATTATTTTATGTGTTTTTTTTTATAGGATATTGGTGAAGTATCTGTGGCCAATCTTGATAAGGTTCGGTTTGCCAATGGACACACACCAACTGCAAATTTGAGATTAAAGATGCAAAAGGTATTGCTAATTAACTTTAAAATTAAGTATTTTCTACCTGACTTGGTTAAAGTTATTTTTTACAAAGTTATTTATTTTTTACGGAGCGATTTTTCAACTGGTGATTAGCAAACTAGTTTTGTACTTTTGTTGGTTGTTCAAAATATGTTGTCTTTTTTTCCTTTCTTTTCTTTCCTTACACACATAACATAGTTACAAACATATACATAACATAGTTACAAACATACACACATAACATAGTTACAAACATACACACATAACACAGCGCTCGAAATAACAGCCGATCAACGATCAATGATCGGCTATTTTTAGGGAAATTTAGAAAAATTCAAGGGAAAATAAACTGTTTTTGTCAAAAAATTACATTTGATCGGCAAGTTTTGAAAAACTATTTCGAGCGCTGATAACATAGTTATAAACATACACACATAACATAGTTACAAACATACACGCATAACATAGTTACAAAAGATTGTATTTTTTATAACACTCTTTTTAGAAATAAATTTTATTTGATTTTTAAAAAAATGGATAATAACCATTGTTACTCATTTTTTAATAAATAAAATGGGACTAGTTAGTTGTTATTATTTTAAACAACCCAGAATCATATTATGCTATTAGAAATTAAAAGTTTAATTTCTGTTTATATTTTGTTATTGAAACACCAGGTAAGCTGAAATTACGCAATGTTTTTTTTTTTTGAAGTATATTTTGTATTAAAGATTAACTTGCTCTCTCTCTCATTTTTTTAATTGTTTGTTTTAAAGTTAATTAACTTTTTCTCTCATACAATGGTTTTTTTTGAAGTTAATTATTTAATTAATGCTAATTTTAGTTTAAAATTAGTTAACATTAGTTAATTTAAGTCAGTTAAAGAAAAAAATGTTTTTCTCATAACTATTCAATATAATCATATTTTAAGGTTATTTGAGAATGTTAATATTGTGTATAAAATATCTTTGAGTTTATAGATTTTAAGTAGCAAAATTTTTCCAAAACATTTTTGAGGCTTATTATTAGTTAAAAAAATTACATTATAAAATATATTATTATATATATATATATATATATATATATATATATATATATATATATATATATATATATATATATATATATATATATATATATTATATAGTTTTATTATATATCAAGTAAGAAATAACAATATTTATTATGTGTAGAGCTCATTTTAATTAAGTGTGATGTGAAAGCAAGAGGCTCAACCTCCACTTTAGTTTACTTTTTACCCCATCATTTTTATTTATAATTTTAATTGTCTTTATAGTTTGAAATTATTACCATTGTTACCACAACCATTGGTTTTATTACTGAGAAATTGTTTTCTTGTTTCAGTGTTTTCTTTTACTGAGATACCATTTATAGATGCTATTATATTTATCAGATTAAATCTTGGTATTGTATTTTGTATATACATGTTTTTGTAAATACATTTATTTACAAACATTTTTCATTATGTTAACATTTTTTAGATAACATCATACTAGGCATTATTTGTGTGGTTTAACATCTACATAATTAACTTTGCAATTTTGCGTACATAAAGAAGTGTATGCAATACAATGTGTGCATTGCATGCACACTTCTTTGTGAGTTCTAATGTATTGTTTTTATCAACAAATATTTTAGATTATGCAAGGACATGCAGCTGTATTCAGGACTGGTGCTGTCTTGGCAGAAGGAGTGTCAAAGATTTATCAGGCTTATGATGAGTTGAAGGATCTTAAGGTTTTTTTTTTATTGTTTTTTTTTATCTAAGGGTTTTCTTTTAAACCTAACATTTGAATAGTTTTTCAACAAATATTTTGTAGTTCATTAAAGTTTTTTTTTTTTTTTTTTTTTTTATTTTGTGTGTGTGTGTATATATATATATATATATATGAATATATATATATATATATATATATATATATATATATATATATATATATATATATCAACCCTTCGAAAAACAAGGTTGGCAATAATTTGCCGACTTCAATCTTTTAGAGGTCGGCATCAGGTCGGCAAAAAATATTCAATACAAAGGTATTATCTGAAACGAGGTTGGTAATTATTTGCTGACCTCAAACACTTTATGGTCTACGGTTAGGTCAGCATTGCTGAATGCCGACCCTAATTCCGAGGGTTGATATATATGTATATATATATATATATATACATACATACATATATATATAAATATATATATATATATATATATATATATGTATGTGTATATATATATATATATATATATATATATATATATATATATATATATATATATATATATATATATATATATATATACACACACACACAGTATCGGACAAAACAAGTGCAACCAAATAATGCTAATTTAGTTTCTTTATATAAAAGTGATGCATTTTTTAAATTTAGAGAAATAACTATGTAACTGTTTAGAGACAACGTCCTTCAAGTTTTAATCATCACAAAGTTCATTATTAGTACACGAAAATTAATAAATTAATCAAAAGTATTAAAAATAGTTGATTTCCTTCTGGACAAAACAAGTGCAACTCCATAAAATGTTGATCAAGCTGTATTTCTCTATCAATATTTTGTGGCAAATCCATTGTTGTTGATTATAGCCTTGCATCTTTGAGGCATAGATTCAATCAGGTGATCAATGAAACTTTGTGGAATTGCTGCCCAGGTCTTTTGGATTTGTTCAAACAGTTGATCCTTATTACGAACACCTTCACGATTAATTCTGCGGTTGATGATCTCCCACTGGTTCTCGATAGGGTTGAGATCCGGAGATTGAGGCGGCCAATCCATCACCGATAGGTGGTTGTATTGAAACCACTGGTTGAGTACTTTTGCAATGATTTGGATTGTTGTCTTGCTGAAAAACCTATTTTATTGGCATATTTCATTCAGCATGAGGTAACATAACTTCCTTCAGGATATTTTTATATATGAAACGGTCCATTATTCCATCGATTCGATATATTGGACCTTGACTGCTAGCAGAAAAACACCTCCAGACCATTACATTGACTCTACCATGCTTCACGGTCTTATAGCAGTAACGTAAATCGACGCGTTTTCCGGCTGGTCAACATAAACGGCAAATTTCTTTGCTCCCAATGATGTTGAACTTCGATTCATCACTGAACAGGACAGTTCTCCATTTCTGCACATTCCAGTCATTCTTTAGTGAAATCAGTGGTTTTTTTGCAGGGTGTCGAGAAAACAATCCGGCTTCAACAGCACGCCGTCTGATTGTTCCGTTCGATACAGGCAGATCTAATTGCTTTTGTATCTCGACTAATGATATCCAGGGATCCTTTTTGACGGATCTGGGGATCATAGAATCCTCTCTTAAAGTGGTGGAACACGGTCTTCTACCTTTGTTATCTGCTGCCAACTTCCCCGTAGAATGATATTTGGAACATAGTCTTGATTCGGTCCATTTATTCATGCGAAATTTATCACAAATACTTTTTTGTGACATTCCACTTACATAATCGCCATTAATTTTCTTTCTTAGTTCCAATCCAAGACAATCGGGAGCCATTTTTGCACTTGAAGTCATAAAAATAATAAAAATAAATAATCACGCTTCTCAAAGCTTTTTGTGTTACATTTACCTTGTGATGATACAATAAAGCTCTGTGGAACACAACGTATTGGTTGGATGTGGACTGTATTGATATAATGAAACACTTGTTGTATTTCACTTCTTGTATTGATGTTCTTCGATAAAACACTTTGATGAAACTCACTTCAATAAACTGTCTTGATAATACTGACTGATTGACTTCCATATACTGACTGAATTACATGTCGGTTTACATGTCTCTTATATAGTAAAATGAACCTGTGTGAACCTGTTCTGGAAGATTTTAGATGCTTCTTTATGATGCTTCTGGAAGCGTCTGGATGCTTCTGAATGTTTCTGGATGCTTCTGGATGCTTCCAGATGCTTCTTCTGGAAACTTCTGGAAGCTTCTGCATGCTTCTGGAAACTTCTGGATACTTCCTTTAATTATTAAAAAACTTCCGTGACATTGACAAGGACCAGACTTTAGACAATGAAACAAACCAAATAAGTTGCACTTGTTTTGTTCGCTGCAAAATAACACTCGTCAACCAAATTCTGCCTGTGTGCTGTCACCTGTCAGCTGATTGCTCATGTCATGGCATGCTATGTCCAGACTCCTGAGCTGTTTGCTGTGGAAGTATAGTTCGTTTTGTTTTTAAGACATGTAAAATTAGGAACACTTTTTAGCATTGTTCGATGTTGGTTGCAAATGTTTTGTCCAATACTATATATATATATATATATATATATATATATATATATATATATATATATATATATATATATATATATATATATATATAGTTAGTTAGTTAGTTAATTTAAGTTGCACAAAGCCACAGCCTAGTTAAACTCATCATCAGCTGAGCATCTATACCCAACTCTTATTTCGGCCACTTTTGTGTGGCATTTACGGTAAATGATGAGTTGTAGCAACTATGATGACTGAAAACTGTCTAGTAGTTGTTTAAACTTATCAAGTGATGTTGCCTTGATGACATTATCTGGCAAAGCATTCCAGTCATTGACTACACGGTTGTTTAAAAACTTATGTCTGATTTCGCAGTTCCTGACAATCTCGCGATGAAATCTGATTCGATATTGAGCTCTGGGTGCTATGCTGCCAGGCATTACGTGCCAATCAATTAAGTTTAAATTGTTGAGAAGCTTATATTTTTGAATAAGATCGCCTCTTTTCCCTCTGTCTTCAACAGTAGTTAATTTCATGATTTTACATCGAGTTTTGTAGTCTTTATTTTTCAAAGCATGAGGAACTTTCGTGACATTGCATTGTACCTTTTAAATTTTTTTTATGTCACTATCAAGGTAAGGGTTCCAGGCTTGTATGGCAAACTCCAGATGTGGTCTAATATATGCAGTAAAAATTTTTTTCAATATGTCAATGTCTCTTGATACAAACGTATTGTTTTTATAAATTTAACACATATATATTGACATTACAAAATGTTTATTTATTATATATTTTATATATATATTTAGTTAGTTAATTTAAGTTGCACAAAGCCTTTATATATATATATATATATATATATATATATATATATATATATATATATATATATATATATATATATATATATATATGTATATATATATATATATATATATATATATATATATATATATATATATATATATATATATATATATATATATATATATATATATATATATATATATATATATATATATATATATATATATAATACATATATTAACAATGCATAAGTATAAATATAAAAGGATATTTTTTTAATTATATTATATTAAAATATCATTATTTTTTCTTATTCGTTGATCATTTGTAAAAATTTAAGTATTAATCCATGATTAATGCATATAATTGAGTTTACATACAGATAAATCATTGTTTAAGTTGTTGTTTCCGTGCTGGTATAGGTTGGATGTTTTGCGTATGTACATTGTTTTTCCAACTTACATGATTTTGAGCATCTTTCTTTAACCCAGCAGCGCTCAAAATAATGACCAATTAATGATCTCAAGACTTGAAAAATTTGATTGTTAAAAAAATTATTTGATTGTCTACTTTTCAATTTTTATTATTTTTGCCAATCAGTGTTGATCAGTCACCTTTAAGTAATTATTTAAAATGTTAAAACCCTTCAAGAAATTATTTCAAGTGTTTTCAGTAAAAATGAGATGTATTTAACCTTACTTATAAGCATTTTAATGTTTTTAAGATGTCTAAAATAGGTCTTGTATTTACTTTGAAGTGAAGTTTCTTATGTTATCTATAACACCTTTTCCAAGTTTTCCTATTTCTATCTTTTGTGATGAAATCACTAAAGATAGAAATAGGAAAATCTGCTTCAGCTCAATCCCAAATCTCTTAATAAACGTTTGCAACTTGTTTTGAATCTTGCTCTTGTATTTGTGAAAGATTTTTTTTTAAAGTACTTATTATCTATTCTCATGTCTATAAGTCATGCTTTTATGTGAATAATTTGCAAGTTGAAAAAATAAATTACATTTAAAAAAATTACGAAGCAAGTTAAATATAAAACTATATGTAAGTTAAGTATAAATAAATTTAAATATAAAAATATATAAATATAAAAACATAACAAGTTAAATATAACACTCGATTCTTAGACTTTAAATGAGTAGTTTAAGTACTATTTGTGGACACACTATTCAAAGTTTATTTTGTTTGTGCTGCTGAGATTTGATATATAGTCTATATCAAATCTCACATTAACACAACCATCAAAATCACATTAACACAACCAGTCTGGTTGTGTTAATGTGATTTAATATATAGACTGGTTAATGACATTTCAAAGCGTTTTACAAATATTTAACATATATTTAATGAATTATTAAAAAAGTCAAGTTCCAGTGCTCATTCGGTAGAAGTATTGTCCTTGATGCCATACAAGCAATACATAAACTCTCGATTACTTTTTTTTCTATGACAAGGGCTAGCTAATGCTGCCAGTCACACCCAGTGCAGTAATGAGCAGCTTAATGTTGTTATTTTTCGTTATTAAATTTGTATAGATGGCCATGTTCTTAATATCTGCAAGGAAAATGTTACCAAGTACAAATATGACCATTTAATATACGGTTATCAACTCAACATAATAAATATATTTTGTACGTCTCATTTGATTAATAGCCTATACATACTTAAGAAACTAGGCAATGGTTAAACAGTTGTATTTAAACTTAGTATATTTATATATATATATATATATATACATTATATATATATATATATATATATATATATATATATATATATATATATATATATATATATATATATATATATATATATACAGGGCCGCCGCGATCCTTTATGACGCCCGGGGTCAAAACATATCTAGCGCCCTGTCATATTGATCTATTTCTAAAAAGTTTAGGTACTGTCCAAATACTGTCTTTTTATTTTTTTTGTTAACTAAGTTCAATTTTAAAGACCGAAGGAGTAAATACAGTCGAGGAGGCTTCTATTTATTTTTAAAATAAATTTGAAATAAAAGTAAAGAAGAAGCACAAGTTGACAAGTTACTGAACTTTATTGACTCTACGGGTTTAATTTTTAGCAAAATTTGGAATGATATCATTGTAGCACAGATTTTTTGCAAGATCGTATTCAATAGATATAACTAAGAAATTGGTTAGCCGGTCTTGACTTAATGTAGATCTTAATGTTGTCTAGACCGAAAATCTCTCTTTCGGCAATGGAAACAAGAATCGTGTTAAAAATACGTAACAAAATGCCTATTGATTCGAAGATAGATTCTAGACCTATTTAATAGATCCCATTTAATTGCTTCGTTGAAGTAAGATATTCTTTTGGACTGAAAAGCTTGGCGTGCTTCAGAATATCCAGATGATGGACCTCTAAATTTAGTATGTCTTCATCTACATTGTTCACATAGATTTGCGCCAAAGTTTTACATTTCTCCTCCAGGCTAGGTGGTTCAATTTTCTTCACTCGACCTACTATTAGATTCCGAGAACCATAGGAAGGAGAAACTGTTTGTCATTTTTTCTGCAGCTCGAAATCTTTCTTATATTTTTGGATTAAAGATTGAGAGTGGTGTTCTTCAGCCGTTTTTCGCTTGTCAACGCCTTAAGGTAAAAAAAATCAAAATCAACTTTTTTAGAAAATAAGTTTATTTAGGTGCCTGCAAAGGTTATTGAATAATTGTTTTTTTCAAAGGTCTTTAAAAATAGTTTTTAATTGCGTTTTTCTCGAAATACGTAAAAAGCATCTAAAGGTGTTTTGAAAAACGGGCACACGTTCACCTCAAACTACTTTTCATATTTTTCTTAGAAATGAACTTCATTCCTTGCTTCTTTGTAAAAGGTTTTTCTCTTCCTGTCTTTTTTTGAACTAACTTTGACTAAAACCCATAACTAGCTAGACCGGAGATAACCAAATGTGCTTCATTAATTTATTTGGGTCAAGAATATCTAAATTCATAAGATCCTCGATAGGAACCCTAATAAGTTTCATCTCTTCATTTAAAGTAATGTTTTCTGATTGAAATGACACGCTGACAATTGCTTGGCGCGCTTCTAACCAGAAGGTTGTCATGATAATAAACTCAAATGAATAAATCCATTTCTCCAAAGATTTTACGTTATTCAATACATCAGTAGTTAAATCAAGTTCCTGAAGTTTTTGCTAAGAAAAAATAATTTCTCTATGTTGCTTAACCAACGGCTTCAAAATCTCAATCCGTGCACTCCATCGGTTTTGTGAGTTTTAATGACGAGACAAACCAGTTCTCTTGGTCAAGATTTGACATTGTATAGGACTTCCACTAAAAAGATTGTAGAGTAACTGAATCCGGAGAAAATAGTTCTTCGTTTCTACAGAAGATTCAAGGGAATGATCAACATCTAGGTTAAGGTTATGAGCGCTGCATAGCATGTAAAAAGCTTCAGGATTTCTCTGAAGGATGATCGCTTTTACTCCTTTGTACACACCAGACATGTTAGCACCGTTGTTGTACCCTTGACCTGAACAGTTCTTCAGGTTGATGTCGTTATGATCCTAGAAATCCATAATTATCTTGGCAATATCCGCAACTTTGTTTTGTTCAAGATTTTCGACCTTAAGAAAGCGCTCCTTAACTACCTGTCTTTTATCAATACCATTGTAAACAAAGCGGAGAACAAATGCAATTTGCTCAGTATAAGAGACGTAAATTACTATATGCGCATCATTAATAATGGCACCGTTGACGATTCTTCCGCAATTTTTTATAAACTCATTTTGGGAATTCCAACCCAAAAAACGCACAATAATTTGTTTATCTTCATGTTGATACCAGAAAATCTCTTTCTAATGTATCTAAAGGGTCTTGTTGTGCTTTGCGAGTAGCTCTAGAGTTCCAAAAAAATTGCCGTTATCGTCATCATTGATCACTTTTGAAGAGTCTAAAACGATGATTTTAATACATACATTTAATAATACATGTTTACACATATAAACCATGATTTTCTGTTTAAGTATAATAAAATAAATTATGACATAAATATAAATATAATAATTAACATTCACCAATATACCTCTAAAGCGTGATGCTAAGAAGAGAGTTACATCAAAGAAGCACTTTAAAATTTCACTCTGTCTGGCTGCCTAATTTCTTATCAATTTTTCTAAACTTGAATCAATCCTGCACTGGTTTTCCTTTTAGCGCTGTTTTCTACTTAATGTAATAGTCTCGATGGATTGTTTTGGTGGCATTTTTTAACTCCATTCATGTCACCATTCCATATTTAATATATATATATATATATATATATATATATATATATATATATATATATATATATATATATATATATATATATATATATATATATATATATATATATATTTATGAATTCATATATGAATTCGGCTAATGCTGTATTGTTGAATAATTCATTTTTAAATTACGAGTTTAAAAAGTTTTTCATTAAAGCCCTGTGCATCTATTTTATAATTAAAAAAAAAAAATTTATTTGTGCGCCCCTTCTGATCTTGCGCCCAGGTAAAATGTACCCAGTGACCCTCCCCACGCGGCGTCCCTATATATATATATATATATATATATATATATATATATATATATATATATATATATATATATATATATATATAGCTTTATGACCGTGGTATGATATGGAATACAGATCTTGTTGAAGCTCTGGAACTTCAAAATTTAATGTTAAACTCCTGTCAAGCAATGGTGTCTGCAGAAGCCAGAAAAGAAAGTCGTGGAGCGCATGCTAGAGAAGATTACAAGGTAAAATCGTTTTAGATCATTTTAAAAAATTTCGAGTTTAGTTTTGTTCTTCGGTTGTAAAAACGAATATGGTTTTTGCTTTAATAGTTTCATTTTTTTTTTTTTTCCTCTGTTAAGAAATTTTTTTTTCTTTTACGTAATATGCCAAAGTTTTATATTTATGAGTATGGCAAAATATTCTTCGTAACCTCTCCATTAGTACGGGCTGGTTATATTATATATATAGATGGTTATATCTCCATTAGTACGGGCTGGTTATAGGATCAGGTTGTAACAGTATAACAAATTTTTGCATGTTTAAAATATATTTTTTTATCTTTAGATGCGTATAGATGAATTTGACTACAGCAAACCTTTAGAAGGTCAGAAAAAGAAACCTTTGAACGAGCATTGGCGTAAACACACATTGTCATATCAAAATATAGAGACGGGAAAGGTATTTTTCTTCTTTAATGATTTTGTTATGGGTTTTTTTTTGTTTTTTTTTTTCGATTCTTATTTACTTTGTTTCATGTTCATCTATTACATTACATTACATTGTTTGCTTATTAGGTATCTCTTGACTATCGACCTGTTATTGATGCCACTTTAGATGAAGTAGAGTGTGCAATGGTACCCCCTGCCATCAGATCTTATTAGATTTAGATAACACATTAAAATTTGAGTAATATAGTAAGAATCTGCGGGGTTTTTTTATAAATCTTTTGAGGTTGATAATTAAAAAAAAAAAAAAATTATATACCTCATTTTTTTTTATTTTTGTAATTATGTTAGTGACGTTGTCGTTTTAATTCCGTTAGTGGCGTTATCGTAGTAGCAGTTATATATTTATTTTAAAATGTTTGTATAAAAAATAAAATTATAGATTAAAGAAAATAGATCTTTTTTTGTGTCTAACTAGAATTATTGAACTTGAAATCTGATAATTAGTAGTTTTATCTGAGACTGTTTTTTTTTCCTGGTTATTTGACGAGAAATCGAGAAACTTTTAGATGCAAAGTTAAAACGTTAAATCGTCGAAAGATTTTTTATATTTTTAATTAAAGTTTTGATTATATCCATTTTAGTAGATGTACGATGCAAGCATTGTTTATGCAAAGTATTTTAAATAAATCTGACGACTCCATGAACTAAATGTTTTGAGATGTTGAGTTATTTTTATATAAAAATAACTCGACATACTCGACATTTCTAAAGTAAAAATGAAATCATTTTTTGACTTATGCTCAATGACGTAATAATATAATTAGATGCGTGACTCGCAACTTTTTGCGTATAACTTAGTGAAGCCAGCGTCCTCCATTTTGCGGTACGGAAAAAAACATCAGACGCGACTATAAAAATTTTTTTTTTTTAACATCTTCGCTTCCAACAAGGCTGCAAGCAACCACTAATTAGTGTTGGAAGTTACTGGAAGAGAAAACTTAAAAGATTGCAAATTATATAAATCAGGAAAGCCAGATGAAGGAAGTAAATTCCAAAGAACTTATGTTCGAGGAAAAAAACTAGACGAATAAGAGTTTTTGGAGCACTTAGAAACAGTCACAGTAAAAGGATGAGACTTAATTGAATGAAGAATAACTCGAGAATAAATTTTAGTAGATGGCACAAAAGACGCTAGCTCTTTACAGCAGTGCCCATTATAGTATTTGTAGAAAAGAGAAAGAGAAGCAACATTACAACGATGTGATAATGGCTGGAGGTTGGCTGCAAGAGCAGGTCTAACTATGTTTACAATGCGTTTTTGTCATCTAAAAGAGAAAGGGCGTCATTAGAAGATCCGTCCCAGATATGGCAACAGTATTCCATACAAGGCCGGATTTGAGGTTTGTAGAGATAAAAAATAGAATCCGGAGTTAACAAGAGTCGATTTTAATAGTAGTAGAAGTATTAGTATTGTAATAAAAGATAGATTTAAAAATATATTCAATTAAAAGTAGGCATAAATCAAAACCTGTAAATTTTTAAAACCATTTAACAAAAAGGCGCTTTTTACCAAGTCGAAGACCTACTTTTATTCCTTGAATAAGTTCTAGATATTTTTTACGTTTTGAGTCAAACGGTTAAAAATCTAGCTGCGATTTTTTTTTTATCACTTGAATAACATGTAAGTCCTCATAAAAATGATGCATCTAAATCAGTCGATTTATGTACGGATTGATGCACTTATTTAATGAAACTTTGATAAATAAACAACAATTATATTTAAAAGACATAAAACTACTTAGAGACTAAATGAAGATTAGAACCTTCAACCATTTCGGCCGTGCCTCAAAAATTAACTTTTTCACATCCACAGAAGTACGCGAACTTTATATTGATAAATGAATTTAAGTACTTTAATTCTTTTTACGTACAAATAAGAGTTATTTGTAAACATTATTTTTATTATATATTATATTTATTTATCATATTATATTTTTATTATATATTATTGTAAACATTATTTGTACGCACGTACAAATAATGACTTTCTAATTGTAATGAACAATTCACAAAGAAAATAAAATAATAAATAGTATACAGTTAATAATATACAATTATTAATGTGCCTTGTAATAACTTATTCATTTGATAATAGTATTACACTTTAATTATAAGTGTATTTCTAGTATTGTTAGTATTATTATTATATAAATACTAACGACAGTTAATATTAGTATTATACCAATACAAAACAAGGCGTATCGTTTCACAGGTATGATGGGTCGTTTCGTTTCACAGGTATAACACTTATACTTATTGTATAAGTGTTATATAAGTGCGTGTCGTTTCACAGGTATAACACTTATACTTATTATAAGTGTTTTGTCATACATGTGAAAGACACGCCTTGTTTTTGGCGATTTTTGCATCCATATGCACAGCACGAAATAACCATAACTCTGCAATTTTTCAAAAAAAAATAGTTGCTCTTAAAAATTTTACAGCTAAAACCTCTTGAAAACTTAAAGGCCGTTTTCCACAAGACGAAAAATTCGCGCGAAGCGAATTTTTTCGCAACGACGAAACGCTGTTTTGATTTCCACTTACTTTCTTTCGCGCTACTTTTTTTTCGTTGTCAACAATAAAAATGGCAGCAATAAGTTTACGCTGTTTATTTAACTGAAAGCAGTTAATACTTTTTTAGCATACTTTCTACTTTGGAGCATGTGAAAATTTCTTTCCGTGCATTAATATTAACATTTCTGCCTTTATATGTAAGATGTGATATTATTTTGTAATATAATTGTTTAATATAAGGTTTTTTTTAAATGCTAAACTCTGATATGAACATTTCTATTAAAAACTATTACTGCAAGAACGAACAGCATGTTTAACTCTATAAAGAATTTTTCACAAAAAGGTTTATCTTCGTGTGGCCATTTGAAGATAAACATTCTTATGAAGTGTAACTTTCGTAATTGACAGTGTGAAAATTAATATTTGTAAATTTTCGATTTAGTTTTATATATAAGTCTGGTCATTTTTTTATGTAAGTCTTGCCCCTTGTTTGATAAATTTACTTATGCTAGCTAATTTTCAGAGTAAGTTCATATAAAATTAATAAGAACGCCAGGTTAAGAATTTTGTTTTTTGTTACTTTAAAAACATGTTTTCGCTTTTTTTTAATGTTGACATCACGTGATATAATATTCAAAATTTTATTGGTTTTCGCTTATGGCGATTCGCAAAAAGTCGAAATGAATCCGACTTTTTTTTTCGCTGTAGCGAAAAAAAAATCAGAAAAATCAGTATAATCGCCAAAAATGTTTAACGACGAAAATATTCGCTTTGCGCGAATTTTTCGTCTTGTGGAAAACGAACACTTTTTGAGTTTTAAATTAAAAAATTTGAAACAAAACTAGTTTTTATTTTAAAATTTAGAATTAAATCAAAATAAACAAAGATTTGAGAAAAAAGAATAGTAAATTATTTTTATTTTATTTTTTTCACTAAAATAAAAGTAGTTTGATAATAGTTTTTCTAAGGGTTTATTATTCTAAGGATTAATAAGGGATAATCCAATTTCTTCGCTGATAGAAACAATTCTTTAATTAAAAAAGTTGTTGATAACTTCCAACTTCTCATGGATTGAGCTCTAAAAAGATTTTTATTTAATAAATACTCCAATGTTGTTCATGAAAGTTCGTCCTAATGTTCTTCTATTCATCAAATCTTTAAGTATTCTACTTTCTTGCTCTTTCTATCTGTTTCTGTCCCATCTTAAATAGTGGTTGCATGCTGCCCTGTCCCAACAAGGTAGCAAACAACTGTTTGTTAAGGAGTTGTCCATTAATTACGTCAACAAAATAGGGGGGAGAGGGGGTCTGAACTTTTTTGACAATTGTTGACAAGGAGGAGGAGGGGGGTCAGTTAAAATTCATGTCAACAATTTTTTTTTTTTTTTGAGTTTTATTGCAAAACTAGGCTAATTTTGTAGCGTAGCTTCTAGTGCTAGTAAATTTACCGATATTTTAAAAAACCGATAATTCGGTAAAAAAAAAATTATTATCGGGTCACCGGTAATTTATCGGTTTTAAAGGCTTAAATAGTAATAATCTAAACACTGAAAACAACAAAAAGCATAAAAATGAATATATTAGTAAGACAGCATCAGTTTACAGGTCCATCCTAGTTAAAAACAAATAAATTAAACAATCAAAAATATTTTTTTTATAAAATATAATTAATTCATTTATTATACATTAACATTTTTGTATTTTAGCGTAAACATAAACAAACATAAATATAAAAAAAACTTCATTTTAAAAATAAAAATAATTAATATAGTCAATTCTTTTCAAGGAGCATAAGTTGTTTATTGAAGTAAGCTCCTAAAAAACACATTACATTTAATGTTTCGTTGTTTAAACTTGTTCTGTACCTTGTGCCAATTAAACCTGCTGCAGAAAAAGCTCTTTCCGACTCTACACTGGTTGGGCGAACTGCTGAAATATACTTTTGGAGTTTGTTTAAATATTTTCCTTTAAAATTTTGTTTCTTGAAATACGTCATTTCTTTCCTGACTATATTTAAAAGACCGGATGTTGTCTTTAAATCTCTAATCTCTTCGTGAGCAATAGTTATCATTTTTTTTTTCAATTACTAAATTTAGATTTTCCTTCATTGACATTGCTTGACTTGATGTCGCCACTGCTGATAAAACCGTAGATTCACTAGTTGATTCCGTTTCATACACTTGCACAACTTCAGCTTCAGTAGTTTCGGAATCGTTTTTTAAAAATTGTTGAATGATTTCTACAATATTTTTTTCCATAACCAATTTACTTGTTGTATTAAACACGCCATAATTATTTTCATTATTTAAAGCTGTACGTGGACATGGTTCTTGAAGATATGAATATATATCAGAATATACGGTTCTTCTCTCACTTATTCGAAATATTAATTTTTGTTTCAATTCATTACTTGAGAAATTATTTTGGTTACTTAGTTCATCCAACATGAAAATAATTGTCAACCTATAGATTCTTGTCCCTTGAACAGAGAGCTTCCACAGCTATTTTAACAGGTTGCAAAACCATTATTATATTTGATACAACATTGAGATCATTTTCTGATAAATATATTTCGGATTTGATATCGATTAGACTCTTACGAACACAATTTTTAATCTCATAAATTCTTTCCAACATTATCAACATACTGCTCCACCGTGTTTTTGTGTCAGGGATTTGCGTAAGTTCTTTTTTAAATTCATCCTTAACATATTTTTGGAGGATGTCATTTTTTGTTGGTGATCTACGGAACATGACAACAATTTTTCGAATTTTTGTAATTATTAGACCTATACTTTCTTGTTGAATTGATGAATCAGTAGTTGATATATTCTCAATAACGTCAAAAACCCCAATATCTTCCATTACATCGTCCTCTTCATCTTCACCATGTTTAAATTCAGTAATAGCCACTTCTTGATTTTCTACGGAAACTTATCCGAAACAGATCTTTTATACAGCACCTTAATTACTGATAACTGGATGCCGTGGGCTAAACAAAGTTGATGATTTACGTCCAGTAATCTGCCTACCTTTTTCATTACGGCGGCCCCATCCGTAGTAATGGAAATTATATTTTCTATCGCAATACTAAATGCTTTAAGTGTATTTTGAAGATACGTTATACATTTTTCAGCAGGCATCGATCCTTTAATCCTAACCAATCCAAGATTCCAAAATACATTATCATACGAGTGGACATTCACATTCATAAATCTTCAATTTTTGAAAGATGTCCATTCATCGAAAGTCAAGCTGAATAATTCACCACGGGCTATTCTTTCTGATAATTCTGTAAAGATTTGTTTTTGGATTTTGTCACCGTACTGCAACACCATTTTCTTAATTGTTTTTGGAGACTTTGGGCAATCATATCCTTTGGATTTAAATAACTGCTGAAGATCGTATGATGTGCAAATCTTTTTAAACGATAAACAATCTTGTGCTGTCAGTCGTGCTAAAATAGCTGGAAATGAGTCATCAATCTTTTTAATAATGTTGAAATAATCAGAAATCTTTGATCTAGAATATGTACTATTCGTAACGGAAGTTGTGGTATTGATATTAGAACAGCTAGCTTGTGCATCACTATGTTGAACTCTTTTTAGCAGATTAATTTTATGTTTTCTGATAAGGTGATTGTGTAAACCACTTGTGCTGCCGCCAGAGCATTTTATATTTTCTTGCATACATTGCATATAGCTGAATCGCCAGCTTTCGTACGTAGAAAATGATTCCACAATTGATTTTGTCCGGATCCAGTAGACATCATAGATAATATTTTTTTAAAAAAAACTCAATATGTAAATTTTGGAACACAATACAAATATATTCTATAATATAATTTTAAAGACTTTTTGTGAAATACTTACTCAACACAATAAAAATATAGAATATTCGCTTTATTTTCAAAGTTATGCTTTGTGTTTATTTTCAATTTTTTTTTATGATACTTAATAATTTTATCATCCAGTACAAAAAACCAAATAATTTAAAAAAAACTCACTCACGCACTATTTAAATTAAATAAAATGTTTGTTAGTGAGTTAACCGGTAAACCGGTTTACCGGTTTAGCTAGCCCTAGTAGCTTCTTTGTACAGGGAAGGGGGGGAGGTAATCAAAAATTGATGTAATTTTATAAAAGGGGCTCTGGAAATATGACAAATTTTTGACAAGGGGGAGGGGGGAGGTAAAACTTTCAAAAAAATTGTTGACGTAATTAATGGACAGCCCCTAAATAGTTTTTTTTTTAAATTATGTTTCTTTATTTAATCTCAACAGTGTTTTAGGACTACGATTGGCAGTGTATCTCTTAAAAATCCTTAAAAAGTACCGACTGCTTTCTAAATAAAATTTAACAAATTTTTTAGCCTTATTAATTTTTTTATATGACTTTTTTATTTTTACTAATACTTGAAAAGTAAAATATTGACATTTTTGTTGTAAAATTAATATACTGAGCTTAATAGTCATAGTAAGGAAAATATTAAATCAGTTTAAGAATGTTGTGGAACTCTAGATTACATTTAAAAAAGAAATTATCCCAAAACAGAAGTTGGTTTTGGGGAGTTTGCTAGTTTGTTTTTTTGACATTTGAAGATGACCCACTGTGCATTGGATCTGATTGAAAGAATTTACTGGGTTCTTTTTATTAAATTATTTTTTATTGAGATGTGTTTTCTTCTTTCAAAACTCAAAAATATATTTTCATGGAAGTACTTAATTTAATTTAGTTCATTTGAGATTTATTGTTTATTGTAATTATGTAAGGCTGTTCATCTAGTTTTAAGTAGCCAATCAGATCCTAAGCAGCTTAATAGGGTAGAAAGTTGTTTGCGAAATTTTTTTTTCTAAATACTTATAGTTCCTGAGTTAGGGTTTACCTCCCGATTACCTCCCCCTCTCCAACCTCCTCCGCTCCATACCCTAAATGTGATGACAATGAGTAGTTAAAATATTTTTTACTATCTTATACAAAGTTCGAATTTATCAAGAGGCTTTAAATTTCATTTAATAACTTTTAGCATTTGAAAGTAACCATTTAGTATTTGAAAGTTACGACCATGTAAAATTTAAATCCCCCTCCTTTTGGGTAGGACTAAAATGTTACATGATAATAACTTTCGATAACTTAAAAGTTATTAAATGAAAATCCTATCCATGAATTTAAATTTAGTATAAGGTAGTAAAAAAACTATTTTATAAACTCATTGCCCTCATTAACTTCCCTATCAACTAATTAACACATTTGGGGTAACTGGGGTGTTCTTTTTAGTGTATTTTTATTCCCCGGCTCCAAGAAAAGTTTCTAATGAGGGTAGGTAATAAAGCTGACTTATGGCTTTTTTCTTGCTCTAACCATTTATATACTTTTTTTATACTTTTGTACATTGGAAATATTAAAGTAAAATAAACTAAACTAATGACTGCAACTTTTTGCTTTCTCATTTGACATTAGCGTGGAAACGCCTAAGTTAGGAGTTTGCATAATGCTTAAAAATGTCACTTCTAAAACATCAATAAATTTTATCTAAGCCACTTACCCAAAAAATGACATATCAAAAAAAAAAATTTAATAAATTGAGTAACACCGTTGTGTTTTTCTTTAAAATATAGAAAAAGAATAACTTGTTGTAGTGGAGTTATTTCAACAATGCAATATTACCCTCTAAGTCTTTTTTTTTGCAGTAAGAGAATGGTATTATGGAGTAATAGAAAATTGATACATTTAACCTTGGGACCTTTCCCATTTCTCATAATGGCTGATATTTGAACTCTAGTTAAAGCATTTTTTCACAGCTTGATGACTCATAGCTTTATTCGTAAGCAATATCCCCCAATTTTTTTAAACCATTAAAATTGCAATAGGATAGCCTTCCCAAAAACAATAAAACACCTTGTGGGAACTTTATATGTTTGAGATGTGTTTGATTAATTACGTGAAATGTATTTAAAGTAGGCCCCTTTTAAAGTAGGTTAATTCACGCAAAAATATACGCAAGCGATCGGACGAGTTATATTTTCTTCAATAAAATATCTTAAAAATTTACATAACGTAAGTTAAAAAGGATTTTAATACGAAAATTATAGAACAAATGGTTCATTTACTATTAGAAAAACAAGGAAACACAATTATAGAAGAAACTAAAAAGTTACTAAAAAAGCAAGAAAAAAGTTTTACGGCAATTACGACTGCTAATATCAAAATTATTACCGGAAGATTTGAAAAACTTGAATCAGACATTTTAAACAACTCGACAAAAATTGCTACTATAACAAATTGAACTAAATGAAATTAAGTAATTTATTCCTGTCAATGATGAAATAGTGTCATCAAAATTTGAAATAGTTAAAAAGAAAACAAAGAAAATTAGCAATCAAGTTAAAGATAGGAGCAATGTGAACAAAACAAACAACAAGTTAAGGGAGATAGAAGACAGATCGAGAAGAAACAATTTAAGAATAAATAGAATAAAAGAAAGCACGAAACATGGGAGGATAGAGAGTTAAAAGTGCTCAAATTATTCGAAGAAACACTTGAAATTAAAGATGTTAAGATTGAACGGGTACATAGAACTGGACCAAGAGGTGAAAACAAAAATAGAACAACAATAATTAAACTTTTAAACTATAAAGATAAAACTGATATTATGAAAAGATCTGTAAAGGAATGAACATTTATATAAATTTCATTTTGAAACTGTCTAAATAAGAAAAGATTTGAAAGTTGAAATGGTTAAGCCACGTAAACTTAGAAAATAAGAGTTTATCTCTTATGACAATCTTATGGTACGCGAATGGTCTGAAAAAAAATTTGACGCAAAAGGTTGCCAAGTATAATTTTTTTATTTTTATGCCTAATATCAAACGAGATTTTTTTATTTTATTAAATTAATTTACTTTTTTGAATGAAAGTTAATTTTGCATTCATTTTTATGTTTTATTCTAAACGAAATTCTTTTAGCTCTTTTTTTTAAAACGCAAAAATGAACTCAAAACTTCTAAATAACTTTGAGTTTAATTCTTTTAATTTTTTTCAAACAAAAAAATTTTTTACAAACAAATAAACTGATCCTTATTCAATTTATCTAAACGAAGCAGGCGATTTTTTAAGCAATGGCTCGTACTTTTACAACAATGAACAACAATGAAGTGAAGGAATTTCTTAAACGAGATCACTTAAATGTTATACATTTTAACATAAGAAGTTTAAAAAAGAATTTTGAAATTTTTAGGAATAATATTGAGGAAACTAAGGATAAGTTCAGATAAGGCAAAATCTAACTCAAATCTCCATCTTCCTGGTTTTAATCATGTGCCTTAAGCACGCAAAACTAAAAAACGAGGAGGTGGCAGTGCCGGATCAAGTGAGCTAGGGGGGCTATAGCCCCGGGCCCCACAAATTTAGGGGCTCCAGAAAATTTTAGAGGACCTTTTTTTTTTTGAGTCATTTTTAGGCTCTGGCCTATAAAAGGCCTCCAAAAACAGAAATAGCGCTGGGCCCCAAGAAGTCTTAATAAGCCACTGGGAGGTGGAGTATTTTTTTATGTGAGCGAAGGAATGCGGTTTATAAATAGGCCAGATATGAGTATTTCTGATGCCGATAAAGAGGTTTTAACAATTGAAATTTTAGCCAAAAAAACTAAAAATATACTTATAAGTTGCTATTATCGCCCACCATCAGGTAAAATAAATAGTTTTGAGTCATTTAATTACCAACATCATAAAAAAACTACAATAGAAAAGAAATTAAACTACATAATTGGTGACATAAATTTAAACGCATTCAAATATCACTTAAATTGCAAAGCTACTGAGTTTTTTAATTATTTATTTGAAAACGGTGCATATCCGTTAATCAAATGATGTTTTAATCAATAAACCAACAAGAGACAACAACGGACACTTTTAATGAGTCCCTCAAAAAGGGTTTAATTAAAAGCGATGCTTCAGATCATTTCACGATTTTTTTCTCAATAAATATTGATACTGAGTTAGTACCGAAACAAAATCAAGTTTACTTCAAATGATGTTTTAGTCCAGCAAATATAATGTCGTTTAATGAGCAGCTGATTTTACTACACTGGAAACATATAAATTTTTCATCTGAAGCAAGTTTAGTTTATAACTCGTTCTTTAAAACTTTTTTTGAAGTTTATGACGCCAACTTTCCTTTAGGCGAAGTAAGTCAAAAAAAAAAGCATTAAGTCGCCATGGATTACCAAAGAACTTAGAAAATTGTCTAAAGTTAAACAAAAATTGTATATTAAGTATCTAAAGTAAAAAAGTGATAAAAATAAGGCGATTTATAAAAATTACGTTGAATGTCAAAGAAAAAACTTAAAAAATACTACTCAAGCCTACTAGAGAAGATTAAGCTTAACTCTACCTTAACTGAATATTCTTAATATATACCAGCAAAATGTTTTTAATGTCCTTTTATTTATGCACAAATATAAGAAAAACCTAACCCCCTATATCTTTTCAAAATTTATATTCAATAAAGCAAAAAAACAAATATAACTTAAGAAATGAAAATCTTATTCATCAACATTACTCTCATACAAGTTTTGGAAGATCTCTTTAAACATATCGCGGAGCTCTTCTGTGGAACAAAATAGTTGAAAAAGCTGAAAAAAGTTATCTTATCAATTGATAATATCTTTGAGTTCTTTTGAGTTTATGTCTTTTAAAAAAGTGTGTGATTCCTGAATATATTGTTTTATTTTGAAATATTTAGATTTATATGTATTCTTTATGTTGTTAAACGTTATTTTATGTTTTGAAATATCTGGTTAGATTTAAATTTTATTTCTAAACGTCAATTATTGTAATTATTTAACTGCTTATATTTTTACTTCATTGTTAAACAGTTTTCAGTGACAGGATCTTACGATCCTCTTTGAGTCTCCGTGTTCTGATATTTAATGTACAACGATATTTATACCATAATATATTGTAATATGATAAAATAATAATAAAAAAAAGGTCCCAAATTCGAAAATGTGCGATTATGATTTTTAGGCAAAGGAAGAGTTTTCCTTAGTTTTTTTTTTAACTATTCTTTTTGAGATTTCTACCTATACATCACTAATACAAAAACAAACTTAGAATGCAGTTGTCTCATTGCCTTTAAATTTAGTTTAAAAACCACAAAATCCCAAAAATGACATTCTAAGTGTTAAAAGGTCAACAGTTTGTCCGACTATAACTCAGGAAGTATAAATATTTAGAAAAATTTACAGGCTTCTTTCTTAGCCTATTAACATTATTATATATAAAAAAGAGCGTGAATGAAATATGTTAATTTTATGCTAACAGCACTTTTAACTGGTTTTTCAGAAAATGACTCTTAATACTTGAAAAAATAAACAAAGCTTTTATATTTTTTCTTCTTTTGTTTCTTGACTTTTTTATATTCTTTTCATCTTAATGCCTTCTTAACTCCATGTGATGTTGATCACGTTTTAGTTAGGCTTTTTTGAATAAGTAACTTTAGATTGGGAAATACTTGACTGCGGACGTGTTTAGCGTCACATCGAGTGTCCAAGAGATCAAGTTTCAGTAGACATATCATAAAAGCGTTGAAGAACTTTTTTTATTAAATTTGACAAAAAAAAAACAAATTATTTAACATTTTTGTCATCACTACACTCCAGCTTATTATGACATCTTTGTGACGTGTTAAAAATATTTACTGTAATTTTTTCATTTTTTCATTTTCATTCAAATTTTCAAATAGTGTTTCCATGGTTCCCTGATTTGGCCGCCCGTGGTTTTTTAAAAAAAAACTTATTTTGATAGGGTCTATTATAAGTATATATTTTTATAGGCTTTTTTTTTTGTGTCAAAAAAAAAAAAAAAAAAATGAAAAAATGTTTAATCTAATGTTTCCTAATGTTTCGAATCTTCTAACAACTATCTATTATTAAAGTTAGCTGCATTTTTAAAATTCATCGTAAAACACTCTGTTAGTCGAAACCGCATTAGACCATGCGTTGATGTTGCTTTTAAGGAGGAAGTAAATAATAAGGAAGTTATATTTATTTAAAACAAACACTCCTGGTTTAATTTTGTTTGCTTAGTATTTTTGATATTTTATGAATTAAATACTGTACTGGACCAGTTTATTTCTGGAAGATTCTATTTGGCATAGTTTTGAGGGTTTGAGAGTTTTTTACTTTACATAACTTCTATTTCGTATAACATAATTTTTATATTATTTTTCTGTTATGTTTAAAATTGTTTTTTCTTTCCGAAATGTTATGAGAAGGAAAAATTCTATATAGAAAAATTAATAGAAAAAAAAACCCACATACGTTCTGATGTAATTTTAGCAGAGCATATTTTGCCTTATGTTTTTCTTATATAATAATTTTATCTTTTTGTACCATTCCTAAAAAACAATTCGAGCAAGATATAGTAAATATTTGAGTAAGATATAGTAAGATTATAGTTAATATAGGATATGAAATAATATCAGTATAGTAAAACTCAAATAGTTGCTGTTTTTTATATTAACAAAAAAACAATTTTTTTTATTAAATCTTCAAATTTGTTATTGATTTTTATGGTAAGAGTACTATTAAACAGATTTTATTTTTTGTCTCTCGGTTTTGTTGCAGAGTTTTAAATTTTTGAAACTAATAAAATATTTTTTGATTACAAGTTGCTAAAACATACCACTAATTGCAAATCTACAAAGTTTCTGTACTACTAAACAAATGTTTCTATATTTTTAAAATTATTTTTCAAAATGGCCTTTAACTCAATAGTAATAAAGTTCTGTTTTTGTAATCAGTAGTGTAATTTTACTTTTAATACTGTTTTATTAGTTTGCTATTATACTTTATATAAATATTTTTATTTATTATTAATATTAGTCTTAGTATTAGAATTAGTTTATGCTGTGACTGGCATTGCTGTCAGCGAGTGTAGTTTTAAAGCACACAATGACAATTAAGTCTTGTGATGGTTTGACTCCAATCGATCAAGTCTTGCTTTAAATGAATTTACTGAATTAGCTTTAACAACATTTTGTGGGGGTGCATTCCAATAATTTGCAGATTTAATTATATACAGAAAATTCTTTAGAATACTTTAGGTTATGGCCGCGAGTACAATTAGATTTGAAGGACTTATTTTCTTTAAATTCAACTTTATCATAACCTTTGAAAATTTTATACAGTTGAATTAGGTCACCTAGTTGTCTTCTTTTAACTAGTGAGGGCATTCTAAGACAAGTTAGTCAATCTTCAAAGCAATATACTATTATTATTGATAATAATAGTATTATCAATAATAATAGTATATTGCTTTGAAGATTTCTACCCAAGGGCTATCACAAAGAAAAGCATGGAAAGAGTCCCAGTCAGTTTTAAGGTAGTTGTAAGAGATACAATGATAAGGGGGTGTCTGATGATAAAGAAGAATGAAATATTAGTTTTAGAGAGATGAAATCGAAATCAGAAGCACCTATAAATAAATGTAGAGAAACTGAGCACTTACTAGGATCAGAAACAAAACATAAGTCGAGTAAGGAAGGTAAATGATTTGAATTGTCTGAAAAACGAGTTGGAAAGTTTACTATTTGTGTTACAGATTGAGAAAGACAAAAGCTGTGGGCCTTAACACCTGTAGAAACATTGACACTGGAACCAAGCTAAGCACAGATAGTACTCAGTCCACTATTTAACAGTCCAAGCAATTGCCTCATTACTTTTAACAAACCTAAGCTTTTTTAAAATTATTTTTAATATGGTTTAAAATTAAACTTAATTACAATAAGGTACTTTAACTTTGCATTTGCAACTCTGTTGAAAAGGAAATGTTACCTCAAAGGATTTGAGGTAACATTTCCTGATTGACTTATTGCCTTAGGCTTAGCAACTCTAACTGAGAGAAAAAAAAGGGGAAATTTTAATAGCATTAAACAAACTTATAAATGGTATTGTCAAGATAAACAGTGCAAAATGTTTTCCACTTAAAAACTGTTTAAGAATTAAGATTACTCTAAATACCATAAATAATTTGCTAAACTTCCTTTGAGGTAACATTTCCTTTTCAACAGAGTTGCAAATGCAAAGTTAAAGTACCTTATTGTAATTAAGTTTAATTTTAAACCACATTAAAAATCATTTTAAAAAAGCTTAGGTTTGTTAAAAGTAATGAGGCAATTGCTTGGACTGTTAAATAGTGGACTGAGTACTATCTGTGCTTGGCTTGGTTCCAGTGTCAATGTCTCTACAGGTGTTAAGGCCCGCAGCTTTTGTCTTTCTTGGATTTAGTTATTGATTTAAGAATCTTTTATTCCCTCTAGACAATTCTAAGTCAGCCCTCACTCTTCCCCATGGTTTTCCTATCATTGTGCTGCAGAAATTTCCAACAATTCTCAAGAAAACAGAGATCTGTTTACTAATGCTAGAAACCATTGTAAAAAAGGTTTTGTTTAATGTCAAAGGTTGTTATTCTCAGGTCATAAAATCTTGTATTTCATCTCAAAAATTAGGCTTCAGAGACTTATAGAGAATCTTTAACAGTGTCTATAATAAGGGCAAATCTGCCATTTCTCCTCTCTTGCATGGTTCAGATCTTGTTACCTCACTTAAAGACAAAGAAGATTTGTTTGGTAAGAACCTTTCATCAATCTTATCTCTTGATTCCACTAATCACTTCCTATCTGATATAGCCATCAAACAGGTTAATCCATTACTTGACATATCACCCCAGCTTCTGTATCTAAGGTGATTTCCTGTTTAGATTCTTCTACAGCTTGTGGCCCAGACAACATAGCTGTCACTTTTTGTAGAAGTGTTTTCTGTTGCTGTCATCTATACTTTTAAAATTATTTAACAAGCGCTTATCAGATCCTTGTTTTCTGGTTGCTGGAAAGCGGCATGAGTTATCCCTATTTTTAAAATTCTGTAGAGCGATCTGACTCATCTAGCCACTGTCCAATTAGACTTCTTTCTATCATAAGCAAGGTTTTTGAATCTTTAGTTAATAAACACTTAATTTCTTGTCTTGAATCTAATAAATTACTTTATGATCATCAATATGGGTTTCGATCTTCTTATTCTACTTCTGATTTGTTAACGTATAACTGATAGGTTGTATTGCGCATTAGATGATGTGGAAAGGCTATTTCTCTTGACATTTCTAAAGTTTTTGATAAAGTTTGCCATGCTGGTCTTCTTTATAAGCCCTCTTCTTATGGTGTATCAAGTAACACCTTTAAGATTATTAAAATCTTTCTTACCAATTAGTAGTATGAAAGTTATCCTTGATGGATAGCCCTCCTTCATATCCTGTAACTTCAGGATATGAAGAATAATCTTATATCTAAAGTAGCTTTTTTTGCTCAACTTTATCCTTCTGTCTTGATAAAATGTCTTTTCTTTTTGATTACTTAAAACAGGTAACTGATCTTGAATCTGATATCACTTCTGTAACAGATTGGAGCTCACTGTGGCCTCTAAGTTTAAACTTCAACAAAATTTAGTTATTTACTACAAATAACTATCGCAGTACTGTTGACATTCCTATATTAATGAATGGCAATGTTCTCATTGTGTCCTCTTCTTTATATCTTCTTGGATTATCGTTTACTACTGATTTTCCATGGAAACCATATACACAATCGATTGCTAAATTAGCATCTGCTAAGGTTGCTTCTCTTTACCATGCTAGTCATTTTCTTTCTCCTGATGCCATTCTCTAGCTCTACAAATCTCTTATTCATCCCTGTATGGAATACTGTTGTGATATTTGATATGTATATATATGTATATATATATATATATATCAGGCCTTGTTACGAGATTTCGCTGCGTAACGGAAAAGCGAAACGTGGATAAATGTAACTTTACTCAATAAAGATATTTACATTGTTAAAAGTTAAATTACGTCAGTTGCGTTTTTACTTCATGTAATTAAATTAAAAATGACATTAAAAACTATTGTTAGTCTTTGAAACGAAATAGCTTTAAATTGAACAATGTTGTTATAAAAAAAAAAAAAAAAGTTTTAATGTTGATTAAAAAAAAGTCTTCTTGTATTAAAATCTTATACTTATTTAAACTTAATTTTTTTGCTTTTAAACATTGGTTTTATGGTTGTTGTTTTTTTAAATAATTTAAATTTAACACTTGTTTATGGTTGATTTTCTAAAAGGGATTTAAATGTACTTACAACTAAACGCATAGATTGGGTTTTCCCCTTTAAAAAAAAACAATTGCACTAACTGGTTTTGATAAAATAAATATTGTAAAGAAACGAAATTTATTGCTGTTTTGGCTTTGTTTTTTTTTTTAATTTCCGTTAAAATATTTTATTTTTATGTACAATGAAACCTAATGTATTTTTACTATTTTTTACTCAATCCAAAAAAAATTGAGTTTTCGGTTTTAAGATGTTATGTATAACATCTTAAAACTTAAAATAATCTTAAATCTTAAAATAATGATATTTGTTAAAAACAAATTATAATGATATTTGTTAAAAACAATTTCTGCTTATATATAAGCAGAATTTGTTTTTAACAAATATCATTATAATTTTGAAATTTATGTATCTTATATTTATAGCTCTAGTACTAGTTTTGTTTTTAAAATAAAATAAATATAAGTTGGGCTTTTAAAGAGTTTATTTACTGATCGCATTATTTTTAATAGGTTTGAATTTTGGTTTGTTTTATAAAAAAAATTCTTTGGCAAACGGCAAAGGGAAAACCCAAACATAACATCTATAACTCGAGTTTAAAAGAACTTTTTTGTATTGATGTCATTTGTTAACTTGTAGTTATAAAATGAGTAATGCGCTTCTGTATATAATGAATGAAACTGTAAAATAATGGAAAAATAAAAACTGAAAAATAATGCGCTTTTGTTAAGCGCATTATTCAGACCAGTATTTGGAATGTACCTGAAACTTAACTGAAATTAAAATAAAGTTATATGTAATACGAACATTTTAAAGTAACTTGAATTAAATTTATTAAATCTTTTTTTACTTTGAAAATTTTATCATAAAAAAAACGGAGCATTTTAAAATTAAAAAATTTTAAATTGCTTTGTTTTAAAATTAAATGAAAAAATTTTAATTGAATTTAATAAATTTGTTTACTAAAAACTATAATTAATAAAAAAATATTTAAATTTAATAAAATAAACTGAAAATATTTCTTTTTTTAAATTTAAATGTTTTTAAACTTATGAAATATAAAACTTAATATTAAATATGATAAAAAGTTTAAACTTAAAACATTTTTTTTAAACTAATTTTTAACAACAATAAAATAATTTAACAAATTTTTAACAACAATAAAAATAATTAAACAAATTTTTCTTTAACAAAAAATCTATTAGTTTACAATTGCGGTTAAATGTTTTTACTTACGACTTTATTTTTTTCTGAACAAACGTCACATAAACAATATCAAATGTTAATTTAAATATTCTAAAAGTTTAAAGTTTTTGCGTAACGCAAAACTACTGAATGCGTAGGCAAATCGTCTTTTCGCAGGTAAAATGCGAGCTGCGTAACGATTCTTAACAAGGCCTGATATATATATATCAGGCTTGGTCGGGAAGCGGGAGCGATCGCTCTCGAATACTGACCACGGAAATTATATTTAGTTGCGTAAAACTGGCCAGGTTTTTTATTTGTTTTGAGAACATTTAAGTTTATGTACGAAACAAAAAATTTTTGTTTTACGGACATACATGGAAACATAAAAAACTTGAATGTTCTCAAAACATCTTTGTGCGAAAGAATAAAAAGAATATTTGCGAACACTAAAAACCCGCCAAATTAACGAACAAACTAATTCTATTGGTTCAAAAAATACGCTGTTTAAGCGAAATAAAGTTCTAGAGTATTCTGTTAAAATGTTTTAAAATATTGTATTATACACGATTTGTTATGTTTTGAGATTTCTAGCATTGTTTTAAGAATATATATTATTTGTTTACGAAAATAAATGTTTTAAATATAATTGATTAAATTGTTAAAATTTTAAAAGTTTATTATAAATCATAGATTTTATTAGTATATTCTTATTTTTTATTTTAAAAGAGATTGTATTCTTTATGTAAATGTAATTTTGTGTATTTGTTTTTTATCGTAATGTATCTTTTAAAGCAATTTTTATGATTTAAACAAAGACTTACAAAAATAATTGCGTTTTCAATGAAGTTATAATCGTTAAAGTTAATAAAACTAATTATGTAACAAACATATAAGTAGTTTCTGGTTACTAAACACAAAAAACGCATACAAAGTAACTCGCGGATGAACAAGCATCGCGCCTGAGGTCACGACAGAACACAAATATATATATCAAATAATTAGATATAAAGAAAAGTTTCTAGATATTGGTTTACTTACTCTAATTATTTTCGCTTAAGTTGCCATTCTTAAAACTCGTTATACTTTTTTCTGCTTTAAATACTAATTAAAATTAAAAAGCTCACTCACTAAACATCATCAGCGATATCGCGAAGCAGTTTCGCTTCCTGGTCATTAAGTATTTTTAACCTTTTTAGTTGATTTCTATCTTGATTATTTAATTCCTATAGTAATTCGATGATTTAATTTTTTCATTTGTTTATCTTACTAAGAAGAATCGCTTCAAATATGTTAAACTTTTCAAACTACTCGAAACATAAAATAGGTATTAAAAAGTTAACTTTTTTATTTATAAAAAAATTTAGCTTAAGTAAAACTAAAACTTGCAAACTTAGTTAAATAAAGAATATTTATTTCCCTTTTAAACAATCGTAAGTTGTTACTTTATATAAAAAACATCGCTTAATTTTATTTTTTTTGTAATTGTCTCTCATCGGTCCAATTAATGTTCGTCGCTTTTTTTTTTTTTGCTTTTTAAAATGTTCTCAAAACGACTAAAAATCTGGCCAGCTTTTCGCAACTAAATATTATTTACGTGGTCAGCAATCGAGAGCGATCGCTCCCGCTTCCCGACCAAGCCTGATATATATATATATATATATATATATATATATATATATATATATATATATATATATATATATATATATATATATATATATATATATATATATATATATATATATACATTTCCCAAATGCTCTTAAAATTAAAACTCCCAACTTAAAGATGAAAAAATCCCATTCTCAAAAAAAAGTTTTCAAAAAAGTTTAATATTAATTCTAAAAATAATTTCAAATTAAATATTATTCGAAACTAATAGAAAAATAACATAAAAAAATTCTAATTCATTAATTGCGTAAAACATGAAATCAAATCGCTATTATTGGTATAAAAACGCAATTGCATGACTGCGAAAATTGGTTTCTTGGAAAAAACATCATGAGAATTGGAATTTTTGGAGCAATTTTTGTGGCAACTTGCAATAAAATTTTAAAATAGTTTTTTGCAATGCATTCCAACAACAGCAAATATTATATAAAAAAGTTAGCAAGAAATAAAGTACTAATCTAAAAGATCCAAAATAATAACAAACTTATTTGGTTTAAGTCCTATTTATTTAAAAGTTCTGCGTTTCTCAATCTCTTACTCAGATAGTTAACTTTGTGACTCATTTTCCTGACAACCCTAATCATTTACCTTCACTCCTTGACTTATGTCTTGTCTCTGACCCTAGCTTATGTTCAGTTTCTCCCTTTTCTCCTTTAATTGGTTCCGACCATGCAATGATCTCTATAAATCTTTCTTCTCGTACTTCTTTTTTGGGCTCACCTTATCATCGCACCACCTACTACTACCCTAAAGCTGATTGGGATTCCTTTCGTGATTTTCTTCGTGATGGTCCTTGGGCTGATGTTTTTTCTCTCTCAGCTGACAAATGCGCCTCCTACGTAACCTCCTGGATTCAGGCTGGAATGGAAGCTTTTATTCCTTCTCGTCGGTTTCAAGTCAAGCCTCACTCTACTCCATGGTTTTCTCCTTCTTGTGCGGCTGCTATATCCAATCGTAACCATTTTTTTCATCTTTTTCAAAAGAACAACTCTCTTGAGAACAAATGGCTATTTATTATTGCAAGAAATCGATGTAAAAAGGTGCTTTCTGATGCTAAACTCCATTATTCTCAGTTCACTAAATCTCGCATCTTATCACAGAAGTTAGGCTCTAAAGACTTTTGGAAAATCTTCAACAGCATTGTTAACAAGGGTAGATCTAACATTCCATCTCTCATTCATGGGACTGATCTTGTTACCTCTCCCAGGGATAAGGCAGAACTGTTTGCAAAGAACTTTTCTTCTAATTCCACTCTTGAATCTTATGGACATTCTCTTCCTTCCATTCCAGTCAAACAGGTTGACCCATTGTTAGACATTCAAATCACTCCGGCCTCTGTTGCTTAAGTCATATCTCAATTAAACTTGTCTACAGCTTGTGGTCCAGACAACATTCCTGTCACAGTCTTGCAGAATTGTTCTCCAGAACTTTCTTCAATTCTCTCTAAACTATTTAACAAGTGTTTGACTAAGTCTTGTTTTCCTGCTTGTTGGAAAATGGCATCTGTGGTTCCAATATTCAAAAACTCTGGAGAAAATTCTGACCCCTCCAATTATCGTCCGATCAGTCTTCTTTCTGTTATTAGCAAGGTCTTTGAGTCTTTGATCAACAAATTCCTCACATCTCATCTTGAGTCAAATAAACTGCTGTCAGACAATCAATACGGTTTTCGATCCTCTCACTCTACGGCCGACTTGCTAACTGCTGTAACTGAAAGATTTTATCGTGCATTAGATGGAGGCAGTGAGGCTAGGGCTATTGCTCTCGACATATCTAAAGCTTTCGACAAAGTTTGGCATGCTGGTCTTCTCCATAAGCTTGCTTCATATGGTGTTTCTGGGAAAGTTTTTGAGATTATCAAATCATTTCTTTCTGACCGGTTTATTAAAGTCATCCTTGAAGGCCAACACTCTTCTTTATTTCCAGTAACTTCTGGGGTTCCCCAAGGTTCCATCCTGGGACTTGTTTTGTTTCTTATCTACATAAATGATCTTCCTGACAACCTTTCATCTAAAGTAGCTCTTTTTGCTGATGACTCAACTTTATACTCCTGTCTTGACAAAAAGTCTTCTCTTTTCGATCGCCTAGAACAAGCAGCTGATCTTGAATCTGATCTCACTTCAGTAATAGATTGGGGTTCACAGTGGCTTGTGAATTTCAACTCTAAAAAAACCCAATTGCTTACTGCAAACAACTACCGTAATATGGTCAACATTCCTATATTAATGAATGGCAATCCTCTTACTGAGTCGTCCTCTTTACGTCTTCTTGGATTATCGCTTACTACTGACCTTTCATGGAAACCATATATACAATTGATTGGTAAATTAGCTTCTGCTAAGGTTGCTTCTCTTTATCGTGCTCGCCATTTCCTTACTTCTGATTCCATTCTCTACCTCTACAAATCTCTTATTCGTCCCTGTATGGAATACTGTTGTCATATTTGGGCTGGTTCTTCTAACGATTCACTTTCTCTTCTTGACAAGGTCCAAAAACGCATTGTAAATGTTGTTGGACCTGGACTATCTGCTAAGCTTGAACCTCTTTCCCATCGTCGTAAAGTTGCATCTCTTTTTCTTTTCTACAGATACTATCTTGGTCACTGCTCAAAGGAGTTATCATCTCTAGTTCCATCAACTAAAATTCATTCTCGTTTTACTCGTCATTCAGCTAAGTCTCATTTGTTTACTGTATCTGTCCCTGCATGCTCTAAAAACTTTTATTCATCTAGTTTTTTTCCCCGCACTTCAATCCTTTGGAACTCTCTCCCATCTTCATGTTTTCCTGACTCATACAACCTTCAACTTTTCAAGTCTTCTGTCAACCGTTTCCTTGCTCTATAACTCTGTTCTTTTTTTTTCCTAGTAACTCCCAACTTAATAGTGGTTGCTTGCAGCCTTGTTGGGAGTAAATGCAAATAAAAAAAAAAAATAAATAAAAAAAAAGTTTTGCCCTTTTTGGCTAGAAAGTTTATAACTTATTAAGTCTTACCGTAAACTTAACTTTAAGTAGTACATGTAATTGGTCAACAAAAACATCGAGAAGGTTATGTCTGATACCTTTTGATCAATTACGGGTATTACAGAAAATCTTTTAGTTATTGTTTTTCTTTTTTTTGTTTGGTATTTTATATCAACTGAATTTGCTAAAGTTTTTTTACTTTATTACTGTATTCTTTGATGCCATGCGTGCAATCGCTTGCTAATAATATTACTCTATAATTAAATGACATTTGTTGTTGTATTTGCTGAGACTTTGTGATTATAACTTTATTTCGCTATGTAATTTATGAAAAAAAAATGTGAATTATCAAATTTATGAGCTCGTGTTTAAAATTTTTAAAACCTTATCTATTTTCAAAAAATTTCTTTTGATGACTCAATTTATTACATAATGATGTAATAAATTGGGTTCGTTCATAAGGTACATCGAGCAGAATTTAAATAATAAATAGAAGTAGAAGATCATTGGCTCATTGGAGATCGTTATTTTACTATATTACATTGAAAAGAAATATATATTTAAAATAATACTCTTGAAATGAAAGCAGCGGCGATATATAAAGATTAAAAATAAATCAAAATAATTATTCTCAATAATAATTAATATACACTGATTAGTTTATAATGAAAAAAAGATATTTTTCCTAATATATGTTCGGAAATTGGTTTTTAGTTTGTCGTGTCGTGAAACAGCAGCTAATTTTGAGTTGATTTCATATTCATCTTTAATGATACAGATCGTATTTTATATTTTTGTCGCTGATCAATCAATGTATGCAGCGCTGAAGTAGAGTAGAAAAAAAAAGAACACCAACCAGGAGGGAGTGATTGAGAAATACTTCGACAAATTCCCAATTTCGTTAAAACGCTGTATCAAATTTATTCCTGGTTAACACCCTGATATATATATATATATATATATATATATATATATATATATATATATATATATATATATATATATTTGTTTATATGTATGTATATAAACACATACACATGTTATTACTATTTTTTATATTTAGATAAATAAGAAAAAAATGTTGTCTCTTTTACTCTTCATTGTAACATTAACTCCTAATACTGCAGAGATTTTTACATCAATGGCACAAATGGAAAATTTAGTACATTTAGAAAAAAGTTTTATACATTTACTGCAAAACTACGTAACTGAAGAAGAAAAGCGTCTTACCCAACTAAAGCTTTTTCTTAATGAAGTATCATCAAATTATCATCATATGAATGATTCTGATGCAGCTGCATATATCGCAAATCCTGTAAACGCATATCTTATGTTAAAAAGGTTTAATAATGAATGGAGAAATCTGGAAAAGACTATTGTTGAAAACAGCAGAAAAGGTTTTTTATGTAATTTTTATTGGTTTATTTCATTGTATTGTTATTATTACTTAAATTATCATTGTTATTATTATTATTGTTGTTATATGTCTTAATGATCTGATTTATACATACTTACATACATTCATATATACATGCATATAAGCAATTGCAGGAATGAATTACTGCGTGAGCTGATCAAAGCTTATGTAAAATGGGCATAGGGAGTTAAGCAAGCTGCTCACCTAAACAGCTCAATATAAATTTAAATTTAGATTAATATGAATTTAAATTTAAAAAATTTAAAAAAAGTAATAATTTAAATAATTTGTTATTTTCAGCAACAAAATTGGATAAGGTAAAGCCAAAATAAACAGTTTTAAGTCGACATTAAAAAGAATGAATTTCCTATATTTTATTTGTTTTTTTTAAAGAAGAAAGCAAAAATACGATCTGTTTGAAAAATATATTTGTACAACTTTAATATGAGAAGTGTATATGTCTTTATATGAATTCGTCTATGTAATGCATGAGCATACTTTTATGAATAACTTTTTTTATTACATAATTATAATTATTTATGCATATGCATAAGCGTGTTTAGCTTGTTTGGATAAAGCGTTTACTTTGTACACGGAATGTCCGTGGTTCGAATCCCACCACATATTCATATAGGGTTAAAATATGCTTGTTACTTTAAAGTTATACAAATATACTTTACAAACAAATAACAATTTATATTTTTGCTTTCCTCTTTAAAAAAAAAAAATATATAGGAAAATCATTCTTTTTAACAATGACTTAAAATAGTTTTTTTTTTTTGCTTTGCCTTATCTAATTTAGTTACTGAAAATAGCAACCACTCTAAAAAAACAAAAATAAAAACAGTACACAAATTATTCAAATAATATTTTTTTTCTATTCAAATTTATTTTAATTTCCTATTTTGTTAGTTTTGCTTTCTTTGTTTTTAAAACTTTAGTTTTTAACTGCAACGCTTGATATAATAAAACTTGTAAACAGCCATGACCAAGTTGCTTAAAATAAAATATTTATGCATAGACATACAAGACAAAAAACTCTACACGTTTCCTGGGAAGGCTTGTGGTTGTGTCGCCGTCTTTAGCCATAAAGTAATCAAATTTTGTTGTTCCAAAGTTAAAGTGCATGACTATATATTTTTCACATTTATTGCAAACCTGATTAGGTTTGCAACCAGTTAAAGTCAAGAAAAATAAGGTTGACTGGTTTCTTCTATGATTTGATCTGGGACTAATATTATTATTGCCTATTAACTTATCCCCATTAAGTGTTTTTAGTGTTTTGTTTGTGAACAATATTTCAACCAATTATTATATCCAAAGTTAAAACCTTTCATTTGGATGCAAAAGTTTTTAATGGCTGAATTAATGCGGTTTTAAAAAAATTTAAATTGATTAAGATTTAAATTGTTTGTTGAGATTGTTTGGTTTTATTACTCCATCGCTGCTCATTTGATTTGAATTTGAAGTTAAGGTAAATATTTGATTGCTCACTATCCATTTACTATTATTTTACTATAATGAGTCTTATTTAGTTGTACTTGTCGTTATCTAGCTTTCATAGACACGCAATGCATGTTTCCTATTTATTTTTTTACCTTAATCTTGACATTTTGATGTGCGGTGTATCTTTCCACTAGAGTTTATTTATTTAGTTTAATTAGCTTCATTTATTTGTCTGTGATCCTGGTTAACTTTTTTTTTTTTGACAGTTGATTCAATGTAATAAATTATGGTACAAAAATGCACTTTGGAATAAATTTATGATACGCTTCATTATAGAGGTTAGACCATATGGAATAACATTTTTGAACATTGCAATCCATAAATCTAACTTGTCAATTTATGTTATTTAGAAATATATTTATTTAATTATATTTACCATATTCAAGCCTTCCCAGGAAATGCATGCGGTTTTGCGTCTTGTATGTCCATGCGTGAGTATTTTATTTTAGACAGCTTGGTCACAACTGTTTGCAAGTTTTTTTATATTAGGCGTTACGGAAAAAACTAAGTTTCAAAAACAAAGAAAGCAAAACTAACAAAATAGGAAATTAATATAAAATTTAAATAGAAAAAAATAATTTAAATAATTTGTGTACTGTTTTTATTTCTTTAGAGTGGTTGTTATTTTCGCAACACAATTTGTTTCATATCTTTCTATTCCTGTACGCTTTTTATCCCTGATCTATTAGCACTATGTAATTTTGGATACCTGTTGCTTTTTTACATTCAGCTCAGTGCGTTTAGTTCTACCTGCCTCCCCCATTTTGGTCTACTATGTTTTTGGTAAACAATTACTAATAAAAATTATTATTAATTGTTATGTTAATTATATTAATATAACAATTAATATAAATATCGGCTATATCAGGTAGAATGCGACTAATGGAATCAAAAGATGATATTAATGAGAAGTTCTTAGTAAATAATTCAGCTTTGTCTTTAGGTGAGGTGACAAATTCTGAACCATACAAGAGAGGTGAAATAACAGATTTACACTTGTTACAGACACTGTTAAAGATTCTCTGAATGTCCTGAGAGCATAATTTTATAAAAAGTTTATTTATTGCTAAACTAAAATTTGTTGAATTTATAGCTGAAAAGTTAAATCTATTTCTGAAAGGTTTTCAAAGTGATAAATTAATGATCCGATTTTTATTTGATGTTTTAAAAAGCATATTCGTTAACATTCTCAGAATGTTTTTACTGAATGATTTATTAGAAAAATCTGGTACAATTAAAAATATAATGAAGCTAAATCTATCAGATCCAATGTTATACTAAAGAGAAAACTCAATTGATATTGGTCTGTCTGCCAATATGAAAATTCAAAAGTACAAAAGATAATCGGCATCAATAGGAAGCACAGTTTAAAAATTTATACAAAGACGTATACATATTTTTATCTTCACTTGAAACTCACATATTAGAAAAATCTTCCATAAAATATCTTATTGTCAGGTGTTCATCTTGTCTAGACCCAATTAAATTAGGCGATAGCGAAGAAGTAGAATGTAACAAATTAAAGTTTTCTAAATTATTGCAAAAATTAATGGCTTCTGGATATTTAAAATCATTTTATAATAAACGTTGTTTGTAAACACGATATAAAGTTTTTGTCCTTCAAAAAATATGAAGATAGCTTAGATATTTTTCTTGCTTAACATATAACTGTAAATGGATATACATTTCTTTAGGATGTATGCATAATTTTTTTTTTGCTTGTCTTATGGCCAGGCTGTCATCAAAGGTGGATTCAAAGTAAATAAAGATTATTAGTTGAAAATTTAAGTGAAGATTCACTAATTTCCTTAAGAATAGTGAAACACATGTCGTCAAATTCTGTTTAACTTTATATATATATATATATATTTTTTTTATTTGCATTCACTCCCAACAAGGCTGCAAGCAACCACTATTAAGTTGGGAGTTACTAGGAAAAAAAAAGAGCAGAGTTATAGAGCAAGGAAACAGTTGACAGAAGACTTGAAAAGTTGAGGTTGTATGAGTCAGGAAAACATGAAGATGGGAGAGAGTTCCAAAGGATTGAAGTGCGGGGAAAAAAACTAGATGAATAAAAGTTTTTAGAGCATGCAGGGACAGATACAGTAAGCGAATGAGATTTAGCTGAATGACGAGTAAAATGAGAATGAATTTTAGTTGATGGAACTAGAGATGATAACTCCTTTGAGCAGTGACCATGATAGTGTTTGTAGAAAAGAGAAAGAGATGCAACTTTACGACGATGGGAAAGAGGTTCAAGCTTAGCAGATAGTCCAGGTCCAGCAACATTTACAATGCGTTTTTGGACCTTGTTAAGAAGAGAAAGTGAATCGTTAGAAGAACCAGCCCAAATATGACAACAGTACTCCAACAGGGACGAATAAGAGATTTGTAGAGGTAGAGAATGGAATCAGAAGTAAGGAAATAGCGAGCACGATAAAGAGAAGCAACCTTAGCAGAAGCTAATTTAGTTCAATGGAGTTGGCCTTACTTTCATAAACAAAGGAGTTTTTATGTTTATACCACCTGTCTTTGAAAGTTTTCTCAGTAAGCCCAACGTAATGATATCCTTCTTCTTCTTGGTGAGTTTTTGCGTTGCAAATATAAATAATTTATTTATGTTTATATTTATTTATATTTATATTTATTTATTTATTTATATTTGCAACACAAAAACTCACCAAGAAGGAGAAGGATATTATTACGTTGGGCTTACTGAGAAAACTTTCAAAGACAGGTGGTATAAACATAAAAACTCCTTTGTTTATGAAAGTAAGGCCAACTCCATTGAACTTTCAAAATTTGTGTGGGAATGCAAAAATAAAGGTATAGAACCTATATTAAAATGGAATATCCTTGATCAAGCGGAGAAATTCAAACCTGGTGGTAAGTTTTGCAATTTATGCTTGACAGAAAAATACCACATTTATATGTCGCCATTGAATTTGCTTAACAAACGAACCGAGCTTGCGTCAAAATGCCGCCATGAAAATAAATTTCTAATAAAAAACTTTAATGTCATCAAAGCGGACACTCCATAGCATTTTTTGTATATAATTTTTGTCGTTACTTTTTATTGTTGTTACATCTGATGATCGCTATTGCATGAAACTTTTAGTTATGTAATTGAAATATATCTTAATAATTATTTAGTTTTCACTATATTATTTGATCTACTAATTATATAAAACGCTGTTTTGTGCACTCTTACTGGAAATATTAACATAATTCCTACAATATATAAATATATATATATATATATATATATATATATATATATATATATATATATATATATATATATATATATATATATATATATATATATATATATATGTATATATATATATATGTATATATATATATATATATATATATATATATATATATATATATATATATATATATATATATATATATATATATATATATATTAGGGTGTCCCAAAAATTTTTTTTTTTCGAATTTTTTGATGCAGTCCCTCTTAAAAGTTTTTTTGCAGTCTCTTAACAACCCATAGTTTTTTTTATTACATTTGAAAAATATGTAGAGGTCCGTCCCCCAAGGGTCATAAAGTTTTAGCGATGTCGCAGAATTTTCGTTAATGGCATTTGACGGCTTGACATCATCAAGTTTACAGAATACAGATCACATGTCTAATCAATCATAAAAATATAGTAAAAATGATTAGTTCCTGGTATAGTTTAGAATAAAATTGGTTTATAGCACATCTTTATATGATTTCCAGCACAAGCAAAGCCAATTTTAACTTTAAATATTTTAACACTTAGCAATAGAAAACGTAACTTTTTTATGCTCGTTTGAACACAATTAAAGACAATAATTTATTATACAAAATGGCAACAAGGTTTCAATTGTTCATTCTAAAATATCATAAATAACTTCTAAAATCTAAATGTCCACAAGATTGTCACGATTGTATTAGGAAAAGTCTTGTCTGTGTTTTTCAACAACCTGAAGTAGAAATTGTTTTTGTTCTTCATTCTTTGTTATTTCTGCATTAAAATATTGGATGAGAGCAACGCCCCGCTCAGTACAATCATTAACACATGACAAGTTATTGACAAGTTGACGTGCCATCTGATAGGAATGGTTTTTGTGCCACTCTTCCACTGGAATATCGAGAAAGCTATCATCAATGGCAGTAACTAGGAAGAAACTTCGAGAAATGAGTAGTTCTGCTGTTATTTTTGGGAGAGACTTGAGCAAATGCAATCCTCGATCACTTTTCATTGTCGACACAAGCTGGTTTTTTTCTTTAGAAGACATATGCTGAGAGAACAAGGAAACTGTTGCTAGCTCTTGGCTGAGGTACCAGGAGTGACGCTTCATCATCTTCAAACCTTTTGTCTGCAAAGCAGCATCTTCATGCATAAGCAGCCTTTGAATCAATAGAATGTCATTCAATTGTGCATCAGCAATGGCTCGACTTGAAAACCAAAATTGAATGTAGACATTGACAACAAATCTATTAAATCTCTGAATGCCCTGTAATTCACGAGCAGTCAACTGTATAACAGCTTCATTACCATTAAAAAGCAAATCTATCTTCATTGCATAAATCGCCTTGGCCATCCAACATGCTCTGTGAACAGCATCAGGCTTGCGAACTGGTGCTGCCCCAGCACATTTTAAACCAATCATATAAGCCGCAAGTTGGAGAAATTCTTGATAGTCATCTCGTGGATGGCTGAGTTGAAGCTGCTCAGCAATTAACTCCTTCAGATTGTCACTTGCACTCACCAATGGCACTGGTCGTGGCATAAGCCGACGGTGGACCAACTCTGACCATTTCTCTCAGAATCTTTTAAAAATCAAAATATCCGGTCCAGTTGACAGACCTAGACACACTCCATATGCATCAGACAACAACACCTCAAACATGTGATGGCGACATGCCATCCATAGCAGATTGCGACCAAGAGCCTTCTCCAGAAGAGTGCAGACTCCACTCAGTCTGCCGGTATTTGAGGCTGTTGTATCAAAGCACATTCCAATGACTTGTTGATTGTACTGCCATGATTTGAGTTGGTCAAGAACTGCCTCCAATCCCACTTGTCCTGTTCAAGAAGTCAACTTTGGTACTCCCAACAGTTTAATATTTCCATCAACAAGTGAAGAAACAAGAACTGCCAATCTATCAACTTGGTTGGTGTTTACTCCAGTGATGTCAGGTAGTAGTTTGCCATCCCAATGAACGACAGACTTACTAGGTAGGAAGTCATCCTTGATCTTCTGTGCAGCTTCACAACAAAAAAGCTGTCGTTGACGATGGATTGTACTTTTTGAAAGAACAACAGATGTTGTGGAGCATCCAATTTCATTAACCATTGATGCAATTATCATTGTTGATTTACGAATGCTGATGTTTGTGCGGTCTAATACAGCAGCCACTTTTGAAGTCATCACACCAGCACACTTGGGTTGTTTGGTCAGTCTATCATTAGTTATCTGGAGTACTAATCGTTCTTTATGTTTTGTCGAACACTTATCGCGAAAAAACATTTTATTGTCCACAGGTCCAATGCATCCGGTTCTAGATTCTTTCTGCAACTTTAGAAACTGTCAGTCTTCCTCATTCTTGATGAGATTGTCAGAATCAGCATGACTGATATCAAACAAAATATCCAGCTTTTCATTGTATTCTTTTTGGTTATGTTGATCCTTAGCATTATTCCTTGAACAATGTTTCATTAGTCCAACATGCTGTGAGTAAAGATTTTTAATCTTTTGAACAATATTTGGTTTGTGTTGGACCGGTAATCTCGATTTCATCCAGAAGGGCAGTAGTTGGTCGTGTACTTGCTTCGCATTCTGAGCAACTGTCAGTTTATGCTTCCTCTGGAAGTAAACAAAATTCTGCATAACATCACGACCTGAAGGAAGGCGAGCTCCAGTTATTATGTCACATGGATGGTCAATCAACCAGATCATGTCAGTACTTCGAGTTGTGCTAGGTTTACACTTTGCCATTGCTCCACAGTCTTTATTCTACAATTTAAGTGAAAAACTTGTAAAAAGTAAATATATAAGATATCTAAAATATCTGTTTTTAATAATTTTTGTTAAATTTCTGCTTAAAACACTTGTCACTTGTAGAATATAATCTTTACTAGTATTTTGTTTTACATTTATAGCTATTTGAAAAGTGCCAAATTAGTTTTAATTCAATAAAAGGCGGGGGTGGATTTTAGAAAAAAAGTTACAAACTTAACGCTATTTGCAACAGTGATATAAAAGTATCAATTAAACAAAATAACATAAAATAATAAAAAAAGATGATCAGTATCTTCTTGGTTCATTAATAAATTAAATAAAGTGCAAAAGAAACACAAGAAATTAAAATTACAACGTCAGATTTACCTTCTGCAGACAGTATCTTCTGCAGACACCAACTACAGCTGGCCAAGTTGCTGGATGATAGAGCATAAAACAGAATTTTGTTCCAAAAACTAGTGGCTCTGTTTTCAACAAGGCTTGACTGTACAACCTGTTAAAAAGTGAAATCACGTGGTTTAGAAGCTAAGATCATAATAAAAATATCTAAAGAATGGTTCGATTATAAAGTTTCTTACTATGCCAAAAATAGAGAGTAACAGTTAAGTTTGATACATAAGAAAATATATGGGCACAAAAAATGGGGACTTTAAGCTGTATTAAAAATAATTAAAGAAGCTAAAAAAAAAGACTTTAAAAAAATGTTTAAAATTTTTAACGAGTGAGAAAATTGTAACAGCAAACATTTTTAGAACTGCATAAAATATTGCAAAACAATATTTACGAGTTCCTTAAACTGAAGGTCTTTTTCGAGCATTATATTTATAAGCGTCAATTTTTTAAAATTTAAGTTTGAAAATAAAAATGCTTCAGAGTTGGTTGATTCACCTGAAACATGCTATATATGTAAAACGTCTATATGTATTTTACTTTCTGGAACCAGTTTAATGTAAAATTCTGTATAGTAAACTAGTTGGTATAATGATGCAGCAACATGCTTACAACAGCCTCCTACATCAGCTTTTCAATTGCATTTAGCATAATGTATTTTACCAGTAGACTGGCATAAGTGTGTAAAAACTTTGTATTGTTTACGTTTCACAGACGCTGCAATACTACACTTTGTAATAAACAAGTTTATGCTTTTACATTTTTACAAATTTTTCTTTAAATAGGCGATAGCCAAGAGTTTGATGCTTTTCAACTCTTATCTCTATATATATTTCTTATCTATAAATATATTTATATATTATCTTATATATATTTCGGATCTTCTTATCTATATATAACTATCTATATATATAGTTTCCTTAACAAGATAATCCTTGATAAAATTGTGAGTTATATATTTGGCTAAAATAAATGTCTTTTGTTCAAGTTGAAATACTGTTGTTTATAGATTTCTCTTTATTGAAAGCAACAAGTTCATCATGTTAAAGTTCACAAAAAACAGCTTCAGATGTTGAACAACAGCTCGGGAATAACTCATTATTGTCATAATATCTATTTAATTAAAAACTTTATTTGGATTGTTTAGATTTAAATGAATACAACTACCACAATGCATTGCTCATTTGATAACTTGTGGGAAAGGTCTGTTGCTTCATTTTTGATGAATAAAAAGGTAGTTCTGTTACCTTTTTTTCTAGAAAAAAAGTACCGCATATATTTATATATATATACATATATATATATATATATATATATATATATATATATATATATATATATGTATATATATATATATATATATATATATATATATATATATATATATATATATATATATATATATATATATATATATATATATATATATATATATATATATCTTCCTGGAAGAGTGTGCGGTCGCAAGCCTTGTTTATCCATGCCTAAAGTCATTTTTTTAGACAACTTGACACGTTTTAATATAGTAAGCGTTTCAAGAATTTGTGGCAAAATAAAGTGATTATTACTGTTGTTGTTTTTTTGTTTCCAATGCTAGATATTTTGGCTAGGAATATTTTAAAACCTAATATTTTATATCTTGTTTATGTCTTCATCTTTGGACTCTTAGGTTTGGTCTTGTCTTGGTCTCAAATTGTACATCTTAAATTTCAATACAGATCACTAATCAGATGTTTTAGAATATAACAGTAAAGTCAGATGTAAAGTTGCTCTATTCTCATGTTAACAACTGGAAACCAATTAAAAAATGCCTTTATGCTCTTGTTATATTGTTAAATCTTTTAAATTGATTTTTTCTGTGTTGTCAGTAGAACTTTTAAATGTTACTGCTTTTTATGTAAACTGCTTTTTATGTAAATGTTAAAAAACTATTTTTAATTGCATCTATATAAACTCAGCTGAAACCAAAAATCAAAAATTAAGCTGCTGAAATAAATGTTCATCCTCATATGCTAAATAAATCTTTTTAACTCCAAACTTTTTAGTTTTCAGCTAAAATTGCCAATTTTAACAAAAGGGTTGTGTCCTAAAAATAATAAAATTTTTTTTGAATAATTTATTAACAGCACCCAATAAAATAAAAAAACTAATATTAAATATTAAAAAATAATAAAACTAGATAACTTTCTTAAATTGTTTTAGAAGAATTTATTTCAAATTTTGAACGTGTGCAAGAGTTGTTACCTAGTGAAGAAGATTATGAAGGAGCAATCATTGCATTATTTCGACTTCAAGATACATATAAACTTCATTCTAGTGCTCTGGCTAAAGGTATATATATTTTGTTTGTGTGTATATATATATATATATATATATATATATATATATATATATATATATATATATATATATATATATATATATATATATAATATATATATATATATATATTCGACCTTAATGTATATATATATATATATATATATATATATATATATATATATATATATATATATATTTGACCTTAATGTATATATATATATATATATATATATATATATATATATATATATATATATATATATATATATATATATATATATATATATATATATATATATATATATATATATATATTTGACCTTAATGTATATATATATATATATATATAAAGTCTAGCATGTTAGACACAAAGTTTTTCCCATAAACTCTTGTTTTAAAGAGCGCGTTAATAAGCCTGACCAGAAAATGTTAAAAAACTTCGAAAATTTTTTTTTTCTTTTAAATGATAGACTGCCTGCCCAAACCGAACCCTCAGTTGATGTAGCAACACTCCCTTGCGAGTCAGGCTATTTGTCAGTCGATGTAGCAGCACTCCCTTGCGAGTCAGGCTATTTTTCAGTCATAAAATAGTATCTTTTGACTACACTATAAGGATATATACAAGGGTTGAATTAACGCATCGCGATTTGCGATATCTGTTAAATTATCTGGTCTTCAAAGTTTCAGTTTATGGAAAACCACGAAATTTACGGAATAGGCGAATAAACTTTAATTTGTTAGTTGTTAAAAGGGGAGGGGGGGGAGGCTAAAAACTTAAATTTTGTTTTATTATCAATTAAATCATAATAAAAGTAAAGACAAAAAAATATATTTCTAAAAATACTTCTTTATAACTAAAATTTATTAAATTGAACACAATTTAATAAAATTTATTAAATTGAAATGAGCCCCATATCGCCCATTGCATGGGCGATATGGGGCTCATTTTGAAAATCGTGCGGGGGGGGGGGGATTTTGCTACTGACTACTCTAATGTGCTTAATACAAAGGTAGGTGGGGGGTGGGAATTTTAGTCAGGATGTATAAAATGGGAGGAGGAAATAATAAAAAAAAGCGCGAGGATTTACAATGAAAGTTTTATTATTTATCGGTTACCAATATATATTTTTTTTAATTTTAAGGCCAATTTTCACTGAATTTTTGTTTTGAGATATAGTTTTTTGTTTATAACAAGTGACTTGTTATAAACAAATAACACGATTTTCAAAATGAGCCCCATATCGCCCATGCAACCTAAAATTAGTTTAAAAATAGGACACTTTTTGTCTGCTAACCCCCCCCCCTTCCTTCCCCCGCAGTTTCGCTACTGAGAGTAGTACCGACATTTACTTAAAACTAAAAACAGAGGTGTTCAATTTAATAAATTTTAGTTATAAAGAAGTATTTTTAGAAATATATTTTTTTGTCTTTACTTTTATTATGATTTAATTGATTAAATAATACAACAAAATTTAAGTTTTTAGCCTTCCCCCCCTCCCCTTTTAACATAGATTTCTCCTAAGAAGTAAATTACCAGTGTTTTCATTGGTTGATTTTAAAGTGAACGCGCGTTTTTTCCGGACCATTTGTAAGATGTTTAGAAATGCTAAACTGTTTATAAAAATATGTATTCGTAAAAGTTGCTGAGGTTTTTAACATTGTTTAAATATCCATTGTACTTTTTTTAGATGCATTACTACTTTAATTAAAGTTTGGAATTACTTAACTAAATCATTTTTATTTATAATATCTTGATTATGTGTTGTTTGATCAAACAATAAACTATAAATGCAACTTAAAAGAGTGTTATAAAAGTAACAACACTGTAGTGTTATTACTTTTGTAGTCATAAATTTATTGTTTTGTTTTTTATAACATTTTCACTAACAAATTAAAGTTTATTCGCCTATTCCGTAAATTTCGTGGTTTTCCATAAACTGAAACTTTGAAGATCAGATAATTTAACAGATATCGCAAATCGCGATGCGTTAATTCAACCCTTGATATATATATATATATATATATATATATATATATATATATATATATATATATATATATATATATATATATATATATATATATATATAACTAACCTAATTTTCCAAAAATAAAAATCTGCTAAACAAAAAAATAAAATGGTATCCAAGTGCAGGCATCGAAACAAGTTCCTTCTCGCCCTATTCAACTCGGGTGATTGAGCAATTTTCTAAATAATTAAAAAATTGTTTGTTTTGACGTCAGAACTCATTCCATTGCTTTGTTATGGTTTTTTCCTGTTAATTTCTGTATTTTGTATTTTTTAACGGTTTTTTTTTAATTTAAAGAATAAAATATGGCTAATGATTGCCGAAGGGCATGAAACTTTAAGTTCCATCACAAAGTTGTATTTTTTCAAATAATCAAATCAAAAATTATATAATATATATATATATATATATATATATATATATATATATATATATATATATATATATATATATATATATATATATATATATATATATATATATATATATATATATTTATTTATTTTTTTATAATCCAAAGTTGGAATACAATTTTTAAAAAATAACTATTTGGGTATCTCTTAAGATTAATGAAAGTTATTCATACCTAAACTTTAATAATTAAAGTTGATATGAGTAAGAATAAATTAGATATGTTAAAAGCTAGTTGATAGCAAGATGTTTTTGTGCATATCAAAGGCAACTAACCTAATTTTATCTTTGCGGTATGACTTCTTAGCTTGAACAATAGTTCTAACAATTAAGAGTTAAAATATTTCTTTTTTATCATAATTATTTGAAAAAAAGTTTATTTATAAGTACCTTGTCAAACCTAACCTGTTTTATTTTTATTTATATATTATATGTATTAGAGGCTACCTTTAAAGAATTATTTTTGGTGTTATTATTATTATTATTATTTGAGTATTTACCATGTCATTCTTTGAAATATAATTTCTATTGGTTTGTAACAAGTTTTAGTCTAGTAATAATTCTCTGTAATCTTCAGTTTTAAATTTTATATACCAGAGTTTCAATTGTAAACCTTTGGTATTTAATATTTTGAAAATGTAGTTTGTAACTACAAAACAAGTCAAGAATAAAAAGTATCATGTTTTTTTTTTAAATACTCACATGCACATGTTTTTTTAGGTCTTATACCTGGTGTTAAGCTAGGTCACTTGCGGCCTTTAAATGTTGGGGACATTTTTGAAATTGGTCAATTTGCATATTCTAATAATGACTGGCATCATGCTACTGATTGGTTGAATACAGCGTTAATGCATATTGGGACTCATGAAAATCAAGTGACAAGAGATAGTGTATTAGATTATTTAGCATATGCTGAATTTAAGGTATTTTAAATTAAAATTTAGATTCAAATTTAAAAAATAGTTAATTAGAAATAAATGATTTTTTGCAATTATTTGTAAAAAAAAATTATTTTGTTTTATATTATGTTCTATTAAATGATAACCTAGCAACAAAGCATGTGTATCTAGTTATATTTTATTATAATTTAAACTGATGTTTGTGTGATGATCTGTGCATCTGGTATCTTACTATATTTTAAACTTAAAATATATTTATATCTGGACTTTGTGCTGACCATTCAAGAACATTTATGGATTTGGTTTGTAAAAATTCTGTTATTTTTTTTTGACCTATATTTTGGATCATTATATTGTTGAAATATAAAATTTCTACCTAGTCTCAGTTTACGCGCTGATGAAGTCAAATTATTATTTAAAATATCAATGTACATATCTGAATTCAATGTATCTTTTATGAATTCAGGATTTCCATTCCCAACACCACTCCATAACATACAGCCCCATACCATTATATTACCACCTCCATGTTTTACAGTTACATGGAACTTTAGTGGTAAGCTTCACCAGTTTTTCTCCAAACATTTTGTTTACCATCAAAATGTACCAAATTAAATTTGGATTTATCTGACCACAGAGTTTTATTCCAAAATATATTGGCTTATTAACATGAGTTTTAGCAAATAATAATCGTTTTTTCTTATGTTGCTGTGTCAAAAATGATTTTTCATGTGGTATGTAGCTCTTAAACTCATTTTCATGTAAACGATTTCAGATTGTTTTATCAGTTATTCTGGTTCCAGTGTTATATTTAATATGAATTGCTAACTTGAAAAAGGGGACATGTCCTGCAAAAATTCACATAACATGTCCCTTTTTTCATGTTAGCGATTCATATATTCTGCAACTTTTCTAAATGAATAATTTTACAATCAAGTGATCTTCTTTGACAGTAGTCAAAGAATATCACTTGATTGTAAAAAAATCATTGTATGAAAAGTTTGAATGTCAATAAAATTTTTACATTTTATTGACATTCAAACTTTTTATACAATTTCGAAATGGTGGAACGTGGAACTCTAATCTCTTTTTCGATAGTTCTGTAAGTTTTTTTTCGTTTAAATCCAAAATTAAATTTCATTGATTCTCATTCAAATTTTGTTTTGCTGGAGCCATGATTGCTAAAATATAGATTTTGCTCCTAAATATTTCATAAAATAATTTTTTAGAGAAAAAAAGTAGTGTTTTATCTTCAGAAAATTATTAGTATCTTACAAAATAAATTATAAATTCGAATTAAATAAGATATTTTTAATGTAAAAAATCTTGTCCCATTAAATTTTTTACGCATAAATTAACAAAAAAATCAAACACATCTAATTTTAATGATTAAAAATATACAAATGAATCAATTTTGTCACTAACATTTGTTTGACAGTGTTGAACGATTCAAATTAAAACAAGAGTACCATTATTTAGAATAGGAGCAGACAATACACCATTATTATTAGTTAGGCAGCGTCATTTATTTTTGTCCCATTAAATTTTTCAAACACTTTAATATATAGGTATATATATATATCAGGGGCTATTATAGGCAGTTTTTGCCAGCGTCGACCATATTTGGGCGCCACCCAAATTAAAAACTTAGTAGCCTTTTTCTTTTTTAATGTTTTTTTTTGCATATAATTAGCAGAAAAACAATGTCAAATCTTTGCATTAGCTTACAAATTTTAAAAAACAAATATTTTACCATTTTGTTAATGATTTAAATAAAAATCAAATTTGCAGATCATATTTAAATTCAAATAAAAGGTTCATATTTAGAATTTAGATAAAAAGTTTGTTTTGCTGTTGTTTTTTTTATTTTATCAAGAATTTTAATAAAACTTCAGTTTTTCGATTGTTTTTTTGGTGATATTTAGACATTAAAACATTTGTTATTTTTCGTATTTGTATTAATTTATTTTATTTAGAATTTAATTATGTTTATTTTTATTTCAATTTAAGTTTAAATAAAATGTTCGTTTTGTTGTGTATTTATTAAGTTTATTTGCTCATATTTTAAATGAAAAGTTTGCTCTGTTGTTTTTATTTTAATTAAATGAATTGTTTGTTTTACTGTTGTGTTTTTCTAATTAATTTGTTCAGCATTTTAATAAAAAATTTGTTTTGCTATTTTATTTAGAATTTAAATAAAGCATTATTTTTTACGTATGTATTATTACTATTTTATTTAGAAGTTAAATAAAACATTATTTTTTACGTCTTTATTATTTTTATTTTATTTAGAAATAAAACTTCTTTATTCTGCTTTTATCTTAATTATTTAAGAATTTAAATAAAACTTTTGCTTTACAAATTTTAATTTATTTGAAATAGCACAGAAATTTAAGTTTTAAAATTCTGAGGTCAGCAAATAATTGCCAAACTCAGATACTGTCAGGTTCGCAGTTAGATCGCATTGCCAAATGCTGACCTTAATTGTGAAGGCTGGTCTGCAACTAAAAATATATCCATATACAAATCTTAGATTATTAATTTTACCAATATATGTATCTTATTTATTACATAATAAGGTTTTTAGGTAGTATGTAAAATTTTTGCTGTTACATGTATGGCTTTTTGTTTTTGCACATCACTTTCTAATGATGATGTCTACTATAGTGTATATATAATGCCATTTTGCATTTCAATAAATTTTACATGATCTTGATTATTTTCTCTTTTTAACTGAATCTTTCTCATGTTATCTGTAGTGTACACTCTCAGAGTTGTATACCTTTTCCTACTTTTCCTACTGAAACTGCCAACTCTCTAAATACTGACACCCAATTATCCTCATTTTTAATCTTTATGTGTGCAACGCTTATCTTTTCTGATACACCCTATCAGATGCAATCACTATTTTCAAACTCTGTCTCTTAATGTCTTAAACTTTGCAAGCTGATCTAGTTGTATCTCTAATACTGTCACCACTATTTCAATCTCATTTTGGACTTATTTTCTCTATTTAACAAAAGTACATTTTCTGCACTTGAAACGATGGTTCAAGCAGCTTGTATATCACAATATTTCTTGTAAACTCATTGCTTGTATATAGAGTTTGCTTCAACTCTTTTCTTACTCACTATGTATATGTTACTTTTCACAAATTTTTGCTTGCTTATTCTTAAATTTACAATGCATAAATTTAATCATATTCATGTTTATTTCAAGCCCTTTTGCTTTCCAAGCACTGAACTCTAAATAATAATTCTTCTTTTGTCTCTGCTATCAAACCTAATGTCTCAGCCCTGATTAGGGTTGCCAGATGTTTGTCTTATATATTGGAAAATGCATTTCCGAAGCTATAAAAATAAAGATTGTTACTGTGCTCTCCTTTGTAAAAGCCAGACTGGCAACATTAGCCCTAATGCTTAATTTTGAAACTATTTTACACTTTTCTTCTTTTGTTTTGATAGTGTTTTTTTCCCATGTAACTAAACTAATTTATTTATGGGTTGTTTGTATAATGGCATTTCTTTCTGTGTATTTTTTGCTTGCAGCCTAATAATTATTAATAAACATCAGATATAATTAATTTTTTAATTTTTAGGCTGGAAAAGTTGATGAAGCTTACAGACATACAAAAGAGTTAGCAATATTGAGTATAATATTTAAAATTTTTTTTACTTGCAATTTAAAGTATCAACTAATTTTAATTAAATCAACCAGTAAAGATTTTTTTTTTTAAATAAAATTTATCATCATCACAGAGCCAATGACATTGGGGTGGGGTACCTGCCCCACCCCCACTTTTTTTCTAAAGGACCTTTTTTTTTTAATTTTTCAAGAAATTTTTTTAAAAGTTTTTTGATTGTGTTCCTCCTTTTTAAAACCTGTGTTGTCAACCCTGCATCATCATTATATTGAATAAAGTAGTTTATAGTACTATAAATATTTTAGACTTTTAAATTTTTAAAATTTAAGTTTTTAATTCAATCAAATACTTACCTAAAAAGGATGATGGTGAAGTAGCTACTAGTGGAAGTTAACATACTGTGATAAACTAGTGAGTGGGGAGCTGCTGTAATTTGTATTACACATGCTCCATTTGATAACTTTCATTTCCTGGGTAAAAAGAAAAAAAGAAAAATAAGTAATCAACAATATTTTATAAATTTTGAAATAAAATATTTTAAAGATTATGTTTAGAACCAAATGAACAACGTATAGTGGAAAACTTGGACTATTTCAATAAATATTTGCATACATCTCGATCAACAAGTCGCTATGGCGATGATGGTTTAAAAGATGATTCTTCAGCATTTACTAGCGATAATAAAAACAAAGTTTTGAACGCTTATGAACAACTTTGCAGAGGGGAAGTTCGACCACTTGTAACTTTTTTTCGTTATTAGTTCTTGATGTTTGCTTGTTTATTTAGTATTTATATATTATATTATTATTAATAATATTTTGTTTATTAAATTTATTTTTAATTTATATTAGACAAAAAAAGAGCAAGCTAAAATGAAGTGTTGGTATTCAGCTAAAGATCCTGTGTTAAAACTAAAACCTCAAAAAGTTGAGAGGGTGTGGGTTGATCCTGAAATTTTTATCCTACGAAACATAATTAGTGAGAAGCAAATTAATCTTATTAAAGAAGCAGCTTCACCAATGGTAGGTCTACAATGTATATATATATATATATATATATATATATATATATATATATATATATATATATATATATATATATATTCACATAGGGTGACCAGAATACTCTTTACTCTTATTTTATGCAGGAGTGCGCATCAAAATTAAATTAAATAAGTTTCAGCATTGTGCTCTGCTACATAAAAAACGAGTATTCTGGTCAACCTATATATATGTGTGTTTGTGTGTGTGTGTGTGTGTGTGTGTACATTCATATATAGTTTTAATGGTATCATTTTTGATTTTAGTTGAGACGTGCAACTATCCAAGATCCTATTACAGGAAAGTTAAGACATGCTGATTATCGTATCAGTAAAAGCGCATGGTTATCGACAAATAAGTATAACTTCTTACAAGCCTTAGAAGCAAGGACTCAAGCCACTACAGGGCTAGATTTAAGCTATGCAGGTTATTTTTTCATTTAACTGACACCAAGTTTTAAAATAGCGCTGTTAATTTTAAACTAGAAAGTCCAGACCCGTAATACGAGTCGTGGTAGGTCTGATACACACCTCTCACTTTTTCTTTTTGTTTAATAGGTTACAGAAAATAGAGGAAATAAATAAATTCATTAGAGATCTTTATTTATCGTTTCCTTTTGCATTTTTTGAGTGTTATATGCACATAGCATAACAAAGTAAATCTATCAAAAGAATTTTCATGTATATCCACTATACCATGACTCCTATAACATCAGAGCTTTAATTTTATTATCTATTTATTGCTTTTTTAACTTTAAGCTTTAAAAAACTTTAAAACTTTAAGCTTTTAAACTTCGTTCTGTTTTATTACTTAAGCCATCTTTGTTTTAATTGATATTGCGTCAAAGTTTATTAACCCAGAAAAATATTAATACTCTATACAATTATGCGGTAGTGGTGCAGTGGTAGAGCGCTCGCTTCATAAACGAGTGGTTCCGAGTTCGATCCCCACCACGTCCCTGGTAGTACTGCGCTCAACTCGTTTCTCCACGCAGCGGCCTTGTTTGTCAAGGTTCGTGTTTTGGAGTTATAGAGTTGAGAGAGGGTTATAGCCACAATTAAGTAGCCTCCTCGTCTGTAGTGGCCTTCTCGGTCTTGAGGAGGTGAATTAAAATAAAAAATAATAATAATAAAAAAATAAAATTGGCCTACTTTAGAGTTATGTTAATGTCTACCAAATGTCTATTAACTTAAGCATTCATTTATGATCATATTTTGAAAATGCAGAAAATATTTAGCTTAAAATATCTGGAATATATTTTGCCTCGCATTTGTCTTATTTTTGCGTTGGGTTTTTTAATTTATTTGAAACTTTTTTCAATTTTTGTATAGGTAATGGCTGCAAAGGTTAAAAAAATATATCTCAAATATATATATATATATATATATATATATATATATATATATATATATATATATATGTATATATATATATATATATATATATATATATATATATATATATATATATATATATATATATATATATATATATATATATATATATATATATATATATATATATATATATATATATATATATATATATACAACCCTTGGAATTAGGAAATCAATCATAAAGTTTTTAATATATATTTAAAAAAATATTTAAACCAAAAAATATATATTTAAAGCTATAAAATCTCATTCAAAGAGCTATAAAATCTCATTCAAAGAGCAAAATTATTAAAAACACTAAAAATAAAAAAATGAATTTGAAGTTTGAACAAATTTTATTATTTTCAATGATTTTATAAAATCATTCAAAAATTATTTCATTAATCCAACTTTTGGGATTTTATATTGAATTTTCAGTACAATATTAGTTTTTATAAAAATCATGTAATTTATGAGTTTCTTACTAATTTGATTAAATGATGCAATAAATGTTCAAATAATTTTTTTTTAAACATCTTCGCTTCCATCAAGGCTGCAAGCAACCACTAATTAGTGTTGGAAGTTACTGGAAGAGAAAAGATCAAGATTGTAGAGCAAGATAACGATTGACAGATGACTTAAAAGGTTGCAAATTATATGAATCAGAATCAAATAAAAAGTATAATGAAAAATCCATAGACTATAAATTAAAACATTAGAACATTATAACTGTGCAATATTTTTCGTCTATCATTCTTTAAACGGGATGTTTATCATTTTTGAACAACAGAATTTTAAATGCTCTTGTTCTTGAACACGTGACCGTGTGAGAGAAACACGATTTTTTTTATATACACCAACTCCATGAATTGTTTGACCTTGACTTTAATTGATTCTTATTGCATATCCCAATCAAACAGGAAACTGATGACTAATCAGAACCAAAGGTAAATTAGAATGATGGAGCCAACTGAGTTTGAAAAACAAATTTACCACCAGAAACACCTATCAAAACCTCTGCATCAACATAATTATTTTTAAGAGTTCAAAATTTCATTTAGTTGCCATTGCATTTCCCAGCATTGAAATCAAAATTTCTAAGTAACATAGTTACACAACCAATTTTAAATTTTAAATGAGGAGACATACCTGAAGGAGTTAGGTTCTTCAAACACTCAACAGAAAAGTTATTTCTTTTTTTAAGGTCGTAAGTCTCAATTTAATCAGCACTTAAATAAGTTTTTATATCTCCTGTTAAACAATCAATCACTTTCTCATTGATTGACAGTGATTCATTGGTTGCTCTCTTTTTGCAACAATAAGTATTGGTCTAAAGTTAAAAAATAGAATTAATAATTAATAAACAAAATATAAGCTAAGAAATGAATTATAAAGTTAAATAATAGTTTAAAGTTATATAATATATTAACTGATTTTCGAGAACTAAGCTCATTAAATTAGACTTTTCATATATAGCCACAATTATTACTAGAAGATTCTATTTTAGCCAATTACAATCGTTATAACAATTGTCATTAAACAGTAACTAAGTGCATTAAACAGTAACTAAGCACATTAAATTACTAATTATAAGAAATGTGTTAAGAAAAGTCTTGAAACTACTTAAAAATAACAAAATACGGTGTTAAATGTTGGAGTATTGATATTTAAATTATTTTTTTGTTTTAATATTTTTAAACTAAAACATACTTGTTGGTTTTGTTTAACTTTATTTTTAAAATTTGGATTAATAAAATTGTCAGAATCCTGAATATTTTTGTAGATTTTTCATCCTATTTGTTAGTTCAATAAAAAAATGAAGTCATGTAATTTAGAAAAGTTAAGGAAAAAGCGAAATCTTTTCAAAGGAAATTTTCATTTAAAAACTAAAAGTTAGCAAGTAACTGAAATATAAGATAATTTGGCTAATTCTTTTAATTTTATTAAATTAATTAATTTTAAAATAAAGCTCAGCTCTAAAATCGTGAAAAACAAGAGACAATTATGATACCAACTAAAATATGTTATGTTCAAAAATATGTTAATTACATATTATAGTCTACATATCATAGTGTACTATGATATATAGTTAACTTTTATATTTTTTTTATTTTTTTAGAGCAACTTCAGGTTGCAAATTATGGTCTTGGAGGACATTATGAACCCCATTTTGATCATTCACGAGAAAATGAAGATAGGTTTACTGATCTTGGCATGGGAAATCGTATAGCTACTGTTCTTTTTTATGTAAGATAATTTAAAATAATGTTTAATATTTTTTCAGTAATTCGTTCATTCATTAAAAAAAAAATTTAATTGTCAACTTATTAAATAACTGTGATGCTTTGTAAGGAAGGAGTATAGTGTTTAATCCCTACCTTATCCCTGGTAGTACAGTGTTCAATGTATTTTTTTGTGCAGCATACTTAGAAAAAGTAAATGCTCAACTCTACTGTAGTGTCCCTTTTGGCTTTTAAGTAAAAAGTTTATAAAAATATATATATAATATTAAATTTTTATAATTTGATTTGTGTGTTTAATTATAGCTCAAAATTCTTTTAAAATAAATTTTTCAATCAAAACTCTGTGGGGCTGTACATAAACGGCGTCACCTTTTTCAAGACAATTTTTACCCCCCCCCCCTCCTTTGTTTCTACTTGTCCTTTTTTCCTATACCCCTTAAAAAGGATGTCATAAAATTAGGATGTCCCCTTCCCCTCTTTATTTTTTAAAACAAAGTTCGTTCTTAATTTAGGCTTTTTTATTGAAATTTTTCAAATTGCATTTTTCTGTGTTTAAATATCATATAGTAGCTTATTGGGTATTTCCACGATTGTTTCAGTTGATTGTTCTTTTGGCCTTCCTGAAAGAAAAATAATGTTTTATTACTCATATTCTATATATTAAGTTTAATAAAAGTGTGTCATTGGAATTTTCCTCACTCTTCGTCCATCCAAGGATTTTTTTAAATAATTGTTAATTGATATGATTCGAATAGGGCAGTCCAAATTCGTCTAAAATGGTTGCATCATTTGGAGTATTAAAGCCCTCTGTTTCGATTTTGTCCTGATTGAGCCATTTAGCTAAGGCCTCATTCTCTTCTACGGCAATTATGAACATTAACTCACAAATAGGTAATAGCCATTTGGTTAATAAAATTGAATGAGTAATGCTGACATGCTTTTTTAACATGATTTAGGAGGTAAAGTACAAGTTACAATGATTCTCTGAGATAAACTTGATTGCACAGAGGGACAAAATAGATTGTAAGGAGGAAGTCTGAATGATTTAAATGATTGAGAAATGGTGAATATTTGAGGCGATTAGAAAAAATGCAGAAAGAAAACAGTTCTTGCTGGTGATGTCTGAAAAACCGTTTTCAAGCCAGCTTTCAAGCCATTTTCTGACTGGCAGATTGGAATAGGTGGAGGCAGAAAACCTGGAATAGCATGGAAATAAGAGCTCCTTTTCAAAGAGCAATATTCGGGACACATTTCACAATTTGTGTAAAATATTGGCTGGTGCGCACATGAGAGGCTAACCATTCCTAATCCTTCGATAAAAGATGACAAGCAGCGAGCTCCGTCTTACTGTCTGGGTCAGTATACTCAACCACCATTGGAAACTGATCAATCACCAGACCTGAAAAGATCGAGGCATAGATATTTACAGAGAATTCAAAATTTTGTTACTCCTAAAGAAGATCCACTGTCCTACCTTAAATATATGTTGCAATGCAGATAATTAATACATTTAGTCTTGCTATATATTTTGATAAAGAGTTGTTATTAAAAATGAATTTGAATTCCTTGAGAGTCTAGATAAGTTCCATAATGATCATGAGGGAGAATCAATCCGGTTAAGTCAACACTGAAGGCAACCACTGTCTTGACTAACTTGGTCAAAGGGTCTTTTGTAATGGAATCGAACTTTGGCAGAGTCAAAAGTCACTCAAAGTTCAATCTGTGAGCATACACTGTCAATGATGAATGCTTTGTAAGATCAAACAGCGATATAAATGGGATCGAAATAGGAAGCTGTGTCAGGTTTCCAAGCCCATATGGTTTCATTTCAATGTCTGTGTAGAGAGATGGGATGAGCTTGTGCTTTCTGGCAATGACCCAATCTCGATCAAGAAGAAAAGCTCAATATTCCATATGCATTATTATAGAAGCTTGTTTGTTAGCAGCGGTGATTCCATTTGGGATCCGAGCTTTATTGTCTTGACTTATAAAGCACACTTGGGGCCTAAACAAGAGCACTCTTCTTTTATATTTCTTGTAATAGCTGTACAAAAAGGATCATCCACGTGACTTGAATGAAGAACGTTTTGGGCTCGCATCAACTTAATTGGACCCGTGTGTACGTGTCTCTTTCTTTTAAACAATTTTCTCCATTTTGGCATATAAAGCACTTCTGCTAAGATGTCCTCTCTTTTCGAGCTCAGCACCAAGCTCTCTCTCTCTTTCTCTCTCTCTCTCTCTCTCTCTCTCTCTCTCTATATATATATATATATATATATATATATATATATATATATATATATATATATATATATATATATATATACACGAAAATAAAATTTAAACAAATATTAACACAAATTTTTATTCATAAATTACGATAAATAAAAATATTACTTTCCGTTACGTTAACTTCATAAAAACACATGTTTACAAAGTTTTCCATGATATAAAAATAAAAATATTTTCTAACATGACGTCCTTTTCTGATGATCCTCCCCTTCCTCCTTGTCTTTTTTTTGTTTTTTTTATCTTTTTATTTTAAATCATCATCTGTGTTGAATAAAAATACTATTTTTTTATCATATGATACAACGTTTTTAGCTTTCTGACGTTGAAGCTGGTGGAGCAACAGTATTCACCGTTGGTAAAACTGCTGTTTTTCCTAGTAAAGTAATTCATTAAATATTCTATATATATATTACGTGTCAATATGCTGTTTTGTGAATTTTATAAATATGAAAATAATTTCAGACATATTACATTTATTTTTACTCATGAAAAATATCGTTACCACATTTTTTTATAAGCCATAAACTTATTTATGTTACTTATTTATGTTTTTATTTATTTTTTTTTTTTAATTTCATAGCAAGTCTTTATGTGTTTTGTTGCCTATATATATTTGTATATTTCAGTTTATTTATTTTTAGAATATAAACGTATTTTTTTTTTTTTTTTTTTTTGTTAAGGGTGATGCGGTCTTCTGGTTTAATTTAAAACGAAACGGTAAAGGAAATCCAAATACTCGACATGCTGCCTGTCCTGTTTTAGTGGGTCAAAAATGGGGTGCGTGTAAAAGACAACAATTATTCTACTAGCGACATTTTTATTTATTTAATGAATGAATAAAGTCGATTATTATTACTTTATTTTAGTAAGCAACTGGTGGATACATGAATTTGGTCAAATATTTCGTCGAAAATGCGCGTTGGATCCAAATTTATAAATTCTTGGTATTCATTTTAATTTATTTATGCGATATAATAGGTCGGTTTTATTGTTGCGATTTGTTTTTTTTTTTTTGTTGTAATTCTTTAATGTTTATAGTTTTGATAAATTTTCTATTTACTTTTATTTGCATTTAAGTTTTTCACTTTTTTTACTTAATGAATAAATTTTGTTTTCAAATTTCTTTTTTTACCATTTTGAACATGTTGTAAGAGTGTGTGTTGTTTTTGTGTGTGACGAAGTTATTATGTGTGACCAAGTTGTTTTAAAATTTTATAGATTTATAACTTATTCGTGTTGCATTACACTAGATATAGTGAAGTTATTTTCTTGACTTCTTATAAATTTTTTATTTATTTATTTTTTAAGACTTGTATTCTAGTTCTTAATTTTCCGACATTTTTAAATATACATAAAATATACTCTAATTTTATATCTTTTTTTTTTTTTTTTCCTCGTATGTTAATCTTCGCTGTACAGGAATGTTTAAAGGTGTAAGATGCTTGGGACTGTTCAAAAGTGTGAGGGATTTTTTGAAGGTGTAACGGAAACTTTCTCAGTAAATGCAGTAATTGAAGCGCAGTGGTTAGAGAGTTTACTTCAAGTTGAATGATCCTAGTTTTTATCTGCTCTAGCTCTAATAAGCGGCATCGGAAAAAGATGTAGCCTTCCTCTCCAATGAGACTTTCTCCTTAACTGTTATGCCGTGCTTAGCTATATGATTGTTTTGTGTGTATTTATTATGGTGCTCCCAGAGGTTCTTACGGTCTAATCACAGAGTACCGCGGAAGAACATTTACCTAGGAAGTTCAAGTCTCTTTCCTTACCAATGTCGTTTATTGGGTGAGAATCATTGTTGAACCACAGATTTACTGGTTCTAAGCCAAAACTCTAACCACTCTGCCATGGCTGCACAAAGTTTTAGAGTATTTTTCTAATAATGTTCAGATAATATCGTCTCCAAAAAAATATCTTGCTGAAGTATGTTGTGGTTAAATTTGCAAATTGGTAGATGCTTATTTTAAACTACGGTTTCAGTGTTTTTTATGTCCGCAATTGGGATTTACAGGGATACAGTGAGAGTGGAGTGCATATATATTGACTGATTTATTTATCCGTAGGCGAATTAAGTACACAGACTCGATATCTTGAATACTTAATCTGGAACTTTATTCCAGGTCCCTTTGATACTTCGAACTTTTGTTATATCGAACAATGTTTTTGGTCCCCGGGCCAATTTTCTCTCGTTAATCTTAAACTTTAAAAAAAAAAATTTCTAAAAAATGTTTTGTTAACATTCTATTTTTTAAAATTTCTATTTTCAAAAAGTAATCGTTTGAAGTTCTTTAAAATTCAATTTAAAGGTTTAACTTTTTTTGAGATTAATTACCTTTTTTTTTTTTTTTTTTTTCCATTTTCCGTTTTTGTTACAATTAAATTCCATAATATAATACAAGATACTCTTATTCTTTCAAAAATAAACCAGTTATAAATATAAAAAGTTAAAGAGAAAATATTAAGAGTTAGTTATACAAAAATAAATAAAAACGCGGGAAACTTGCAGAAGACCATTAAGTCTTATCATCAAGAACCGTTGTAATTATGTTTTTACAATATTAAATTCCTATAATAGTGTTAAAATCAAAACTTAATTAACTAAGGTAAATAGTGTTAAAACCAAAAACTTTTCAATGTAAAAAGACAAAAACAAAAAACAGACAAACAAAAAAAAAACAGCAGTTTAAAAGAAATCATTAATAAGATTTGTATACTTTGAAATATTCTTTTTTATTAGTTTTTGAAAGCAATTTATAGTGTTTACACATAGTAAATTACTATATTTTGCTAAGATTTTATTCCAGATATGCGGAGCACGATACGTAATTTTAAATTGTTCTTGTTTAGTTTTGCAAAATGGTTCAATTAAGCCTGTTTTGCGTAAAGTATATTTAATGTTAGGTTTTATTTCATAAAGATCATTAAAAATTGAGGTGCATTGTTGAAATTTACTTTTGTACATGAGACATAGAATTTTATAAACGTTTATCTCGTATAACGTAAAAATATTCATAATTTCAAACAGTGGTTTTGCATGTTCGTTTTTATTTTTTAAATTTATTATTCTTAAGGCATGTTTTTGTTTTCGATAGAGTGTTTCAAGCTTGCTTTTAGATGTACTACACCACGCAATATTCGCCTAATTCAAGTAACTTTGTATAAAACTGAAATAGATTTGTTTTAGATGATGCTTGTTTTAGATGATCCTGATAAACTTTAAGTTGCAAGGGTAATACCTATACTAAAATCAGGAGATGAGACTAGTATCACTATTTACAGACCTATTTCCATACTATCATGCTTTTCAAAATTATTAGAACACATTATGTATAAAAAATTGTATTCCTTTCTAGATGCAAACAATATTCTTCATAGTAAGCAATTTGGGTTTAAAAAGAGGCACTCTACTGATCAGGCCATTGTTCATCTTGTTCATGATATCTTTAAATCATTTGATGAAGATAAATATACATTAAGTGTATTTATTGGTCTCAGTAAGGCTTTTGACACTGTCGACCATTACATTTTATTAACAAAATTAGAAAACTATGGCATTAAACATACAAATATTGCGTGGTTTAAAAGCTATTTGTCAAATAGAAAACAATACATTTCTTATAATGAAGGTAAAACGACCAATATGAACATAGCATGTGGGGTTCCTCAGGGATCTATATTGGGACCACTCCAATTTCTCGTTTATATTAATGTTATAAGCAATGCTTGTACTGAACTAGATACAATTTTATTTGCAGATGACACAAATTTATTTTACGCACATAACGATATAAATATTCTGTTTAAGTCAGTAAACAAAGAGCTATTAAATCTTACTGAATGGTTTAATGCAAACAAATTATCTCTAATTGTAACCAAAACAAAATATACTTTTTTCCATCGTTTTCACGATCGAGATAAAATTCCTTTAAAACTTTCAAAACTTTGTATTGCTAATCAGAACATAAAAAGAGAAACCACATTTTCTTGGCGTACTTCTTGATGAAAATGTGACGTGGAAAGATCACATGCATTATCTTGAAAATAAAATCTCAAGGAACATTGGCATACTCTGTAGAGCAAAGCCTTTTTTAAATCCAACTTGCTTAAAGCTTTTATATTTCTCATTAATTCATTGCCATCTTAACTACGCAAACATTGCTTGGTGCAGTACAAATAAAAATAAAATAAAAAAACTATTTAACAAACAAAAACATGCAATCAGAACCATTTCCAGTGTGGGCCGTTTTACACATTCCCAAGAATTGTTTGTTAATTTAAATATTATGAATATCTACCAAATAAATATCTATCATCTTCTTATATTTATGTTCAAAATTAATAAGAATATATCTCCGAAAATATTCTACCCTCTATTCAAAATAAATCAGAACAGATATCTAACCAGATTTTCAAATAACAGTTACATTCAAGGTATTTTGCGGCGACTGAATTTTCAACATCTACAAGAGGACCAAAATTATGGAATAAAACATTAACAAATGAACTTAAATCAATTGCAACGCTTAATGAGTTTAAAAACAAATTGAAGCAAAAACTATCGATGAACGTTAATACTTCAGAAAAAGCTCAGCTTTTTCTGAAGTATTAATGATTGCTACTAATAAGTAATTAGAGGTTTGTCATTATCAACTTGACGATCTTAGAAAGGATCGTGTCACTTGTTACTGATTTATTTCTTCTTTTATAAAAACTTATGATTTATAAAAATTCTCCAGATAATTTAAGGTATCTGCTGGTGTAAAAGGAAAGCTTCAGGATTATGCGTATTTGCCTGCATGCTTTTTAATAATAGAGTTTTTATCATGCCAAACATTTTTTTTCCTTTTTTTTTCTTTTTTTTTTTTCTTTAAATTTGTATTTAAATTTTTCATAACCAATACAAAACTAAAAAGTTAAAGTTAAAGAACATTAAGAACTATTATTTTTATTTATAAAATCTTAAGAAAGTGTTTTATATTATATTGTGTTACGTTTTTTTTTTTAATCTATTACGCTATTTTATATTTACGGTATAGATTAAGGGGCTTGGTGATAAGACAAAATATGTCTTCTTCTTGCCGCTGCTATTTGTATATATGTTATGCTTTATGACTTGAATAAATTTATATAGTAAAAAAAAAAAAAAAAAAAAAAAAAAAAAAAAAAAAAAAAAAAATTTATTAAGTAAATCCCGTGACTGATATAGAACGCTTTTTTTAGAACTGATATAGAATACTTTTTGAAATTTTGCTGCCAATATAGGCAATATGTTTATTCCAGGTAATATTTTCGACAATGAGAACACCAAGAAATTTGTGACTCTTTCTAACTTCTGTGTTTTCAATAACTAGTTTTGGAAAAGAAATAAGATTTTTTTTTTTTTAAAAGGGTGGAATAATGAGAACTTTGTTTTATTTGAATTAATAGAAAGTTTATTTGCATTGAACCATAGTGAAATTTTATCTAACTCGTTGTTCATTTGTACGAAGAGTTGATGTATATCTTTACCTGAAATAAAAAAGTTACTGTTGTCAGCAAACATTATTGTTGATATATTTGACGCTCTCCAGAGATCATTCACGTATATTAGGAAAAGTAGAGGCCCAAGAATAGATCTTTGAGGCACTCCACAAGAAATTAAAGATGAATTTGTAAGTTTTTTATTTCCGTAATATATGGACTGTCTACGTTTACTCAGGTAATCTGCTATCCATCTGCAGGATACGCCTCTTATACAGTACATCATAAGCTTTTTTATCATTATTTTATGATCCACTTTTTAATAAAACTTTATCAAATGCGAAAACTTTTAAATAAATAATAGAAAAATACAAGACATTAAAAAATCGGGAAAAGGAATGTCTACGGGGAGATAATTAGAAGTATCTCTAATAATGTAAACCTGAGCTAGAAATAAAAATAAACTATTGACCTAGGTAGAAGAAAATTGCTCAAAATTTTTACGGAAAAAAAATTGCACTAGTAATTTCGTAAACGTTGACAAGGACATATTTGCGTGTCCCTCGTACAAAACTTTTTTCATTCAAGAGTGTTAGTTATTTAGTTTAAAAAAAAGGTTTTTTAAAAATTCGAATACGGCGCAAAGAACCAAAAAAAGGCGATACAAAAGTTTCTACCCTCCTATTTTTATGAATGATTATGATTTTGAATTTTATTCTGATTAAAAATTAAACTAAAACATAAATCTGAAAATTAATGGAAAGTTATCTATTTTACATTTGAAACGTATATATATATATATATATATATATATATATATATATATATATATATATATATATATATATATATATATATATATATATATATATATATATATATATATATATATATCGCAATTTTATATTTCTTTTTGCAATTTTACATTTCTTCTTTCTTCTGTTTTTTCTCTTAATACTTTTTCTGAAACCATTCCAACTACTTATCGCTCGTTGCAACAGTTGAAATATGTTCAGATCTACGTTTTCGCGAACTTTGATTTGTCATTTCTCTTGGCCAAACAAAGTAGTTCATCAAAGGATCAAGACTTTCCGGTTTTAAATTTTTTTTTTTGCTGTTTCCAAACATTTTTGCTGAATTATTTCGTCACATTGCACAGTGGGCCAGATGTGTGACAAAAACCAGGGAAAAAAAATGTTGCTACCGTCTTTAATAAATATTATATTGTAAACTAAACATGTCTATAAATAAAATAAATTAATACATGTTTATTAGGCTACAATACATATTGATTTGAAAAAGCTGTTTTTATAAAATATTCAGGAACTAAATTTGAGTCAAAAATAAAAATTATTGTACTTTTTGTAACTAAGCTACGTTTTTAAATTATTTCGCATATTATCAATTTAAGAACTTACTTTTTGTTTAGTTTGAATAAGTTAACTACATTTTTAAAGCATTGAATTATAGTTTATTTACATTGTAAGATGTCTTTCAAAAAAAAATTTAAAAAAATAAAATAAAATAACCCATTTTTAATGGTGAATATATTTTCTTCGCCAATTTTGCTTAAGGTTTTGATAACATTTTCTAAAAATGTGTAATATTCATAATTTTTATAGATTTAATTTGTTTGCAGCGTCTTGCAGACAAGATGACAATTAATATTAAGAAATTCAATTCAATTCACATTATTTCGCGGGGCAAACTTTTTTATGTAATTTTTTTTTTTTTTAAATGAAAGTTATTGTATATTATAGGTTGCATAATAATTTGATTAAATAAATACAAAATAAAGTTGTAATGAATGTTTACAGATCATTATATACCATATTTTCTGAATAATTATTATTCTGTTGTCTTTTAGACATTGCAATGAGCACTATGAAGTATATTGATATATGATTCGCTAACTTGAAAAAGAGGACATTTTATGTGAATTTTTGCAAGACATGTCCCCTTTTTCAAGTAAGCGATTCATATATAATTATATAAAGAAAAATAGACTTTCTATGCAAGACAATTCAATTTGTGATAATATAGTGCATAACTTATATAAAGGAAATGAAAAGAAAGGTTATATAAAAGTGCAAATTATAAATTTACTAAAAAATATGAAAATTTGATGGAACTCTGCTTATCGCAAAGCAGAAGCTTTTAAACTTAAAAATAAGAACTGGTTAATTAATAAATTTATTGATTGTTCTAGTCACAGTCCAGGTCCAGGAAGACCTCAATCTAATTTTCTTCACTGTATTTTAAGACAAAAGTATAGAAGGATAAGCAAATTTTCTGAACATTCTTCAGATGCTTTACTGTTTACTTCAAAAACGGCCTTAAATAAAGAAAAAAAAATTACAAAAAACAGCAGCAATTAAAAGCATAATTGATGAAAAGCCAACAGCACAAAAACTCCTGAAGCAGCTTTGGCCTTAACTCTTGATACTATTATGACAAAAGCATCTTATCAATCGCACAAAAAAATTGCACTAGAACATTCCTCTAATCTCTATCCAGCATTTATTCTTGTTAGATTTGCAAAGGAATCCTGTTATCCAGATGGAATTTATGTGAATGATTATTCAATTGGAGTTCTAATGCAAAATCTATTTGATCATAAAACCAAAAGAATTTGTACTCTTCAAAAAGAAGTTATTATAAGAATTGATTTTAATACAGCTATCATGCATTATAAAGCTGGATTTGATGGCTCAACTGGACAAAGTGAGTACAAAAAGTCCATAAGTGATAAGAGTGAAATTCGTGATATAAAAAAAGAAGAGTCTCTCTTCCTTACATGCTTGGTTCCACTTGAGCTGTGTCTCAGGTGGTATAAAACAAATTTTATGGCGCCATAGTAAACCATCATCCACATAGTATTGTCGTCCACTTAGATTTTTATTTGAAAAAGAGAGTTAAGAAAAAATTATTTCAGAAGAAATAAGTTTAAAAAATGAAATGGATAAAATTCTTACGACTGAAATGGTTGTGATTGATGGCAGAAATATTATTATTGAACATTTAGTTTACATTACCATGATTGATGGTAAAGTTCACACTGCTTTATCTCATGTTACTGATGGAAGTCAGTCGTGCTCTGTGTGTGGCTGTAAACCATCATATATGAACAATATTGATAACGCAGTTACAAGAAAGCACACTAGGCATGATTTGCAGTATGGCTTTTCCTCTCTGCACTTATGGATAAGAACTTTTGAGTGTCTGCTACATATCAGCTACAAATTACCTATTCAGAAATGGCAGGCAAGATCAGTTAAAGAAAAACAGAAAGTAAAAAAGCAAAAAAATGTAGAACAGCAAAGGTTTGAAGAAAAAATGGGTCTTGTAGTAGACAAATCTCGATACGGCGGAGCTGGCAATTCTAACGATGGAAACACTGCAAAAAGAGCATTCCAAAATGAAAAAAATTTTAGTGAAATTACTGGCTTACAATCTTCAATAAATAATCTTTTAATTACAATCTTCAATTAATAAAAAACTTGCATATTATATTGGCTTGCATTTCTAGTGGTTATGAAATCCATGTTGAACGTTTTAAAGTATTTTATTAAAACACAGCCTGACTGTATATTCAACATTATGAGTGGTACTACATGTCACAAAGTTTGCACAAACTGCTAATTTATGGGCATAATGTGATTGGAAGAATGGTGTTGCCTATTGAGTTAATGAGTGAAGAGACCCAAGAAGCACAGAACAAGGACTTTAAACGGTATCGTGTTAATCATTCAAGAGAATGTGATAGAAAAAAGACAAATCAAGATGTTTTACACCGATTACTTTGTACATCAGACTCTGTTATATCCTCCATGAGAAAAACAGTATCATATATATGTAAAAACATCTGCATTTCCTCCTGGAACAATAGAACTATTTGATTGTAATATTTGATTTTTTTAAGCAAATCAATATTGTTTTTGCAGTAACTTCCCCATGCGTTGCTTTCTGTCAAATTTTCATACTTATTGTTTTATTAACATTTATTTACAATGTTGCTAGCATTTTGTCTGTTAGTATATACATATGTATATTTTAAATTTTTTACATTAGGAATTTTTTAATTTTGACAATATTTTTTTTAATTTTATATTTTTTGTAAATTTTATATTTTTTGTAAATTTTCAAAAAATTTAAATTTTAGTAAATACTTTTTTTTGTAGATATTTTTTATTAAAAAACTGTTTTTTTAATATAAATGTATTTAGTAAAGTTATCCTAAAGCATATTTACATAAAAAAAATAATTTTGTCACAAATTTAAGCATTTTGGCCCACTGTGCACTGTGTCGGTTTATCTTCACATTCTTTCCTGATATGATATTTTTACACTTCAATGGTTAAGTATACAGTAGTCTTTCGCTTTTTTCTTTTACTGACTGTCATAGATTGAAAAGCGCTGCATCCGTGATACGTCCATACCAAAAAAATTTTCTCGCAGATCTCTTCAAAACTTTCAAATTGCTGTGAGGTTAACTCTGACTCTAGCAACTGTGATACGCAGAATGGGGTCCTAGGAATATTGCGCACAACATCTGTAGCATCCAAAACTTCTTATTGTTTTTCTTTCTTCCTATCATAAGCAAGGATTTTGAGTCTTTAGTTAACAAGCACTTATTCTCTCATCTTAAATCTAATAACTTACTTTCTGATAATCACTATGGATTTTGATCTTCTTGTTCTATAACTGATTCGCCAACAGTAATAACTGATAGGTTTTCTCGTTCATTAGATAGATGTGGACAGGTTTAAGCTATCGCTTTCGACATTTCTTAAGCTTTATATAAAGTTTGGCTTGCTGGTCTTCTCCATAAGCTCTCTTCTTAAGGTGTATTAGGTAACATTTTATTAGATTATGGAATCCTTTAAGATTATTAAATCCTTTTTTTTAATTTTATAAGTCTCAAATCTGTCCTTGCATGGAATATTGTTGCCATATCTGGGGCGGATCTTCCAATGATACCCTTTTAACGTATTTTAAACATAGTTGGACCAGTACCTGCAGTCAACCTCCAACCATTATCGCATCGCCATAATGGTGCTTCTCTATCTCTTTTTCTATAAAAACTATACTGGGCACTGCTCAAAAGAGATAGCGTTTCTTGTGCAATTTACTATAATTCATTCTCGTGTTACTTCTCATTCAGTTAAATATCATTCTTTTGGTGCCTCTATTTCCAAGTGCTCCAAAAGTTCTTATTTGTTTAGTTTTTTCCCTCGAAATTAGTTCTTTGGAATCCGCTTCCTTCATCATATTTTCATGATTCATATAATCTGTGATCTTTTAAATCATCTGTCAACCGTTATCTTGCTCTATAAACTTAATCTTTTCTCTTTCAGTAACTTCCGACACTTATAGTGGTTTCTTGCAGCTTCGTTGGAAGCTGAAAAAAAAAAAATTGTTTCAAGAAGTGAAAATATAGTGAATATATCAAAATGTGAATATATCATAATATCATAAGTGAATATATCATAATGTTTATATGTATACTTTACGCATTACCCCAAGGCTCTCGATGATAAGACTAATCTCAGTCTTTCACGAGTTCCCCACAACAGTCAAAACCCTTATCAAGTCATAGCATATTTAATTATTGCTTCCTATATTTATCTTAACGGTATTTTGTAAAATATTATTTTTTTTTGTATTGGAGGTATATTTTGTTTATGTTATTGCAGTGTAAAAAAATTTGTAATTAATATGTAGTTGTGAAAATTTGAAGAAAAAAAAAAAAAAGTGTTTGGTAACAAACTTTGCAGTAAAAACTTTTTTTTTTAGTTTTTCAGATATTTGTGTTTAAGTTAATGACAACTCAAGAGAGTTTTTCAAACCGCTCAAATTATTGAAGTTCAGATCATCATTTGAAATTAATTATAAAGGAGATTTTGATCAGAAATCTTAAGAACTTTGCATTCAGAAATAATCAATTCAGAAATAACAAGGGGAGATAACGGTTTCCAGCTTTCTGACCGAGCCAAAATGGATGACAATGAACTTCATTTAGAAATATCATATTTTCAACCGATCTCATGAGAAAACATTCAACACCGGGATCCAGCAACATCGCCTAAAGTGACGGGAAAAAGAAGATTTAGTTTGTTTTTATATAAAATTTAGACAAGATTGAAAAAACACGTGTATGTCATTTATATACAGCATTGGTAAGGTATTTGATTCAGCAACATCTTACCAATGCTATATATAAATATCATCAAAACTGAGCGCTCATTCACAAATAAATTACTTGGTATTTTAATAGACGAAAACTTATACTGAAGAGATCATATTAAACATATTAACAATAAAATCCCAAGAAGTATTGGCATTTTATATAAAACCAGACAAATCTTAGACAAATCTACACTAACTCAACTATATTTTGCATTCATAAATAGCTATTTATTATACGACAATATTGTTAGGGGTAGTACAAATAAATCTAAACTCGACTGTCTCCTTAAACAACAGAACCATGCAGCACACATTATTCATTTTCAAAATCGCTTCGCAAATGCTAAACCTCTTCTAAAAAGCATGAGGGCACTTGATATTTATGAACTAAATATTTTCAAAAATACACAATTTATGTTTCAACATCAGTCAAAAAAAACGCCGAAGGTTTTCGAAAATATTTTCCCTAAAACATTAAACCAATACAACACGCGATATACCGATTTAAAAGATAAGATTTAAAACACCTTTCCGTACATCAAAACTTACGAGCTTTGCCATTTCCTGTCGTGGCCCAATGCTATGGAACCATTTTACAAGCCTGAGTGGTAAACTTAAAGAAGCTTTTACCTCTACTTATTACCAATCAAGATTCTTTACAATACACTTTTATTTCCAATTTTTATTACCAAAGGTTACTGATGATAAGTTTTTATCTTCTTCAGATTCGTAACTATTATAAATAATGAAATGTACTTGTATTTAATATTTTTAAATATTTTATCGGAAATTACCTTTAACTGTAAATGGTTGCTTGACAAAAATAAATAAAATAAAAAATAAAATAAAATAAAAAATGTTTCATCCAAGTGGAAATTTTAAAACTTAAAATTTAAAAATTTTAGATTAGCCCCTCTCTTAATAATTTTTGATTACTAAAGTTACGTCATTTTCTTAGTTCCGCCATTTTTACAGCGTTACGTCCAAACTTTTGTATGTGTAAACTTTTTTAGCATATGTTGAGTTTGCAAAATTATTCAAAATTTGTTACGCTAAGGGAAGGTCTTGAACCTCCCGAAATGACACTGACCAAAACGCACTAAACTACTTATTTAACGACGATATGCGTTTAGGTTTACAGTTTACTTAAATAATGGTGTTCAACGTTGTCAAGTAGGGGAGACCGGGGCTAGTTGGCCGCAGGGGTAAGTTGACGAATTGCGTTTATCTTTAAAGCCTTTCATCAGAAAGTGATAAAAATTACACAGAATCTTCCTAATTGACTGTTTCATCATTCAATGTAGTATTGTCAGGATTCGCGCATGCGCATGGGAGATATTAAGATTTAAGTGTTTTTTGGACAAAAACGTAACTTTTGAAACATCGCTTTCTTTTTACTTTACAAAGAAAATAGTTAGTCAAATGGAAAAAAAATTATTGTAAAAGTTCTAGCCACAATTGGTTTACTATATTCAGTTTGACTTTTTTTAAAAGTTGCCGTTTTTCAGGATCTATAGACTGTTTATTGAAAAAAAAGCCTTCGGGGTAAGTTGACAAAATTTTTACGGGGTAAGTTGGCTCATAGCATTTACTATGGAGAAAAATATTTATTTTTATAAAAATAATTTTTTTAATTTTTTTAATTTTTAACAATATTGAAAAAACTTATTCTTACAAAAAAATTATAAAAATTTTTTTTTTAGGTTTTTTGTAACAGGTAAAAAGAGGGCTGCTGTTTTGGCTGTTATACGTACTAATATTTAGCACAAGCTAAAAATAATATCAAATTATTAGCTTAAATTGTTGCCAAAATTAATAGGTAAAAAATTTCTATTAATTTTGCACTTAATAGTACATTAATAATCACGTTTATAGTTTGCGTCAACTTACCCCGTGGTGGGGTAAGTTGGCGCAATTTTTTTTTTTTTTTGAGGGCCCCGTAAGGCCCCAAGAATTTTTTTTTGTAAATCCATGAAACTTTTATAAGTTACCCAAGTTCATACGCTTTGAGACTACACTTTAATATTTTCAAAAAAGTGTGCTATTAGGGCTACAGAGCTCATAGAGTAAAAACCGAGCCAACTAGCCCCGGTCTCCCCTACTTGTAATTGTTAAAGATGTTCCTGAATCAAATCAAAATGTAAGAGTAATATTAGAAAAACTCAAGTTACAAGATATCAATTTTTTGTAACATTTGATTTAAAGTACGCCAATGCTGCGTTTGGTCTGTCAGGCCATGCAGTAAAAAGAGCATGCTTGTGGTTTGAAGGTTTGAAAAACGAAGCATATGAAAAGCGTTTAACTCTTAGAAACCTTGATTATTGGTACAGAGAGGCTACCAAGGTAGAGGTTGGAATAGAAATAATTCTAACAAGTTCCTGAAAAACTTGATTAACTTGAGAAAGTGGGAACATCTCAGGTTCTTCAACTGAGATCTGTAATTCAGTGTATAAAAGTCTTTATTAGTAGTAAAAGTTCGTGTTTTGGTTAAACTCTTGCATCAAAGCATAAGTTGGCATTTACTGTATCTAAAATTCTTTCCTTTCTACCAATGTGCTTGCACAGGCTCTAAGGAAAATGTTGATTAAGCTGGAAATTTTACATTTTGATGTGTCATATTTAGCTCTTTGTTGAACACCATAACTGTGACCTAGCTAAGTTTGCTGAACAGTGTAAAGAGGATATTCATTCTAAGTTTATACCTACCTGGAGTAGATAAAAAAGTGCAGAAGAGCATACTCAACATAGAGAACAAATGTTATCCTCTGTAGTTATTTTTAATGAAAGAGTTAAACTTATCATTAACTTTGACACTTTTCTCTTAATCGTGCAAGAAAAAGAATCAATGTATAGTTGGATTATGTAACAAATATACATTAGTATTTTTTATTATTGGTTTTTCAATTGCTTAAAGTCCTTATTAATATTAGGTATTTAAAAACGCTTAAATGGGTTTAGAGCTTCTCAATTTTATCTTTTTGCCCCATTTGTGACATTTAACTTTTTGTTCAAATTTTAAAACACTTGTTTCTACTTTTATAAGACAACATACATTAAAGTAATAACTTTTTTTATAACGGGCGTCTTGAATACTCAAATGGGCCCTTGGTCCCTTTATTTTACTTTTTTGCCCCAGTTGTGACCCATAGCACTTTGTTCCAATTTTAAAAATTTCAAATACTATTTTTAAGACAAATTTTCTTAAGCATTTTTTTTTGTGACGAGCGTCTAAAATGCACAAAAATCCTACTCTTCCTCAATTTCACCTTTTTGACCTATTTGTGACTGTAAGCACTTTTTTTTTGGTTTAAATTATATTTTTTATAAGACTAATACCGTAAATTGGGGCTATTAGGAAAGTAAGAGGGTACTTGGAAATAACTAATTTTTTGCTTAAACTGTTTCCTATTTAAATATACTTTAGATTAATTAGTTATGTTTGCAATATTTTTATTAAACCACTTGTCTATTGTTAAAATAAAATAGTAAAAGAGGTTGTATTTATCTGTATTGGGTTAAAACTTGCAAGTGGAAAGTGAGCACGGTACCAAGATCACTCCTCAAAGAATACGTAACAGGATCAAGGAAACTGTTTTCCAAGGAAAACTTGTTCGTAAAAAGCCATATTTGACAAAGAATCATACAAAACGCCGATTGGATTTTGCTAAAAAGTACAGAAACATGGATATTAATTTCTGGAAAAAGATTTTATAGAGTAATAAATCTAAATTCAATCTAAAGCCATCTAATGGAGCCAAAAAAATATGGCGCAAGATAGGAAGTGCGTATAAATTGAGCTGTATGAAAGTACAGTAAAGTTTATTATTTTGGGAATCTATGGCTTGGAAAGAAGTTGGAAAACTGGCATTTGTTGACTCAAAAATGGATGCTCCATTATACAGAGAGACTCTCCAAAATAATCTCAATTTATTCCCAGACCCAAATGATTTTGGAACTAATTTAAATGCTTGCTATATATCAAAGTCTTTAAAATCATATTTTCAATGTGATTGTATCAATGGCATTTAGATTTTGGAGCTTCGCAACCTAATGTTGCTTCAGGACCTCGAGCCAGCATTTAGCGGCCATGTATAAAAGTATTTATAAAAACCAAAACAAAAGAAGTTTTTGTTTAATGATAAAAATCAAAACAAAAAAAAAATAATTTATTTTATAGTTATTAAGGTGCTTCCAGAAGTCCGGTCTTATCGCAGAGCTCCGCGGAAGACATGACCGTTAGGACTTCTCTGTGACAAGACCATTAGGACTTCTTGGGGCACCTAAACAACAAATTAAAAAAAAATAAAATAAAAAAGAAGAGTATAAGTAATGCTAACATGCTACTAATGAGATAAAAATTTACGAGAGGAAAGAAAAACCTAAGTAGTAGTTATAATAGTAGGGTAGTATAATATTAAGGTAATATGAGTACCTTGGTAATATTAAGGTAATATGAGCACCTTGGTAATATTAAGGTAATATGAGTACCTTGGTAATATTAAGGTAATATGAGCACCTTGGTAATATTAAGGTAATATGAGCACCTTGGTAATATTAAGGTAATATGAGCACCTTGGTAATATTAAGGTAATATAAGCATACTAAATGAATTCTAAGATAAGTTAAAGTTGCTTTGTATTTTTTTGAATTGACTAGATGAGAATTGGAATCAGTATAACTAGCATACAGAAATAATTAGCATAAATTTATATGCAGTACTTAGAAGCTTTCATCTAATTAAAACGCTATTAAATATTTTGTGTTGTTGAAATATTATCATCACGCATAAATAAATCTGTGGCAAAAATTTTTATGTTAAAATAAAGAAAATTTAAATTTTTATAAAAAAATATATACGTTAGCTAAAAATCTGTTCCATTTTTGTTTGAAAAACCATGCATAGAAACATTTAGTCTTGACTTTTTTTATAAGTGTTTTTTGAAATTACCTAGTTTAAAGTCCTAAAAATTCAGTGGTCTTAATTGCTTTTTGAATAAAAACAATTCAGTAACAATTTTTAATATTTTCACAATACTAAATATTTTTCTGTAATTTAAATTTTTTCTACTTTTTCAAAACAGAAGTTTTGAAAAAGTAGAACTTTTTCTACTTTTTCAAAACAGAAGTTTTGAAAAAGTAGAACTATTTCTACTTTTTCAAAACTTCTGTTTTTTTAAAGAAAAGTTTCAAGTACCCAAATATCTAAGTGGTGACAATAAAGCCACTTTTTAAATTATTAATTCCCAATATATATATATATATATATATATATATATATATATATATATATATATATATATATATATATATATATATATATATATATATAATATATATATATATATATATATATATGTATATATATATATATACATATATATATATATATATATATATATATATATATATATATATATATATAAAATATGTTAGTTTATTCTACAAATAGAGTTCTCAATGTTCTTAAAGAAAAGAGCAATAATAATTAAGTAAAAACACTTATCTAATTTTTGTGCTCTTCCACAGCATGTTTCACCATCAGTAGGTTCATGTTCCTGATGAACATACTGATGGTGTAACATGTTTTTACTAAATTATATATACATATATATATATATATATATATATATATATATATATATATATATATATATATATATATATATATATATATATATATATATATATATATATATAATAATAATAATAATAATAATAATAATAAAATATGTAAAATTCAATAAAAACGGCTGCGTATAAACTTTTTAAAAATATATATTTGTTTTTATTTTAATATATTTTTTCGATATTTCGCTGATCTATTGTGATCAGCGTCATCAGGTGTAATAAATAAAAATCGTTACAAAGAAAATTGTTAAAATAAAAACTAACCGTTAAAATTTTTAATGTTATCTTTTTAACGGTTAGTTTTTATTACAACAATTTTCTTTGAGACGATTTTTATTTATTACACCTGATGACGCTGATCACAATAGATCAGCGAAATATCAAAAAAATATATTAAAATAAAAACAAATATATAATTTTAAAAAGTTTATACGCAGCCGTTTTTATTGAATTTTACATATTTTATATATATATATATATATATATAGTATATATATATATATATATATATATATATATATATATATATATATATATATATATATATATATATACATATATATATATATATATATATATATATATATAAGGTTAAAATACATTGTATAATTGAGATTCTTAGATTTAATATAGATTCGCTAAGTATCATAAAAATAGTTTTCAATCAAGTTCAAAACTTTTTTAAAAACAAAACATGCTCAGTTTCAAGAAAAAAGATTCTGGCTGTCAAAACAGAAAAAATACAGCAAATAGGACAGCAAATGAGCAAAAACATAAACGTACACTCGAAGATTGTGGTATACAAGTTAAAAAAAATGACGGGGATAGGCCTACAGTTTCCAGATTGATATTTATAAACTCCTCTCAATCACGTCAAGCTTTTGAAATAGTAAGTTCATTTATCTAAACATAACCTTCTTTTTCATATAACTATCCTATTATAGAATTATTATATAAATCAAGACATTTTTAAATATTTTATTTTATTTTCTATAGGATAGCTTTGCAAATGAGTCTTATAAAATTTTGTTGAACTCAAAAGAACCACTTCCTCCTTCGAGTGGCACGTTTACAATGTCGGCAACAAGAGTTGAAAATGAAAACAATATTTTGGTAAAGTTTGCTTCGCAAAGATCCTTTTAATTATTTTTGTGAATTTGTGAAAATTATATACTTATTAAAATCTTTATTCAAAGTATTAGAATAAAGATAAGATGGGTGAGGCAATTACTACAAACGATCCTGCTTCCCAGTGGGCAAGAGTCGTCCGGAGGACGTCTGCTGGACGTCTCATGGACGTCCAGACGTCCGTAAGACGTCCAATGGACGTCCCCCGGAGACGCATGCCCACTGGGTTTGTAGGCTGAAAATATGTCTAAAGTAGAACGCGATGCAGTTGTTCTTCAGGGACCTCCTAAAAATCCTTTATCTTTTCCGAGAACCTCGAACAAGATTAAGGTTCCTGAATCAGTTTTCCACGAAATAACTCGTAATGGGGAGAAAATAAACAGAGATTGGCTTGTTTGGAGTGCAACTTTAAAATCATTTCTTTGCTTTTCATGCTCACTTTTTGGAAGCAAACAAGCCTGCGGGGCTGATAATAATTCACATCTTCTACGTTGAAATGGTGGCATCAATGGAAACTGGAGAAAGCTAGCTGAAAAAGTAAAAAGCCACCAAAATAATCCTCACCATCGAGACTATTACATTAAC
>NC_061167.1:45138268-45278268 GCF_022113875.1 Hydra vulgaris | reverse complement strand
TTATTCTCATCCTCTCAAGTTTATCTCTCATTTTCTATAATCTTTCAATTTCATCAAAGTGATGAATTCCTTTTTATAGTAATCTTTGATTACTTTACAAATAATGTATCTACCTACTAGAGATGGATTTTTTATAGTGTAGGAGTACATTGTCTCTAGCTTCAGATAAAGCCTGATCCCAGTGCAAATTTTTTTATCATCATCTTTAGGAATTTAGAACAGTTTCATACTTGTTAAGTTGATTAAATACTAGGAATGTACTGAAAAAATTGCCAAAGCTGAAGCTTCTGTCAAAGCCGCTTTGCTATACCTAAATGTAGATCCATTTCTAACAACAGCTGTAAAACATTTATATGAGGTGGCAGTTCAGGTGGCAAGAATTGGACCCAACACCAATAAGTTCTTCAATTATCTGCTGCGTGGACCTGAATTGCTTTAAGTTCAATTTGTTTTGTTTATATAACGAAATAGTTTTTATTCATCTAAAAGCAATTTAACTAAAATGGTTAGCTAAGTGTTATTATCTATTAGATCCCACTGTCATCATATAATTGAGCAAAATTAAGGTACTATAATGTTTTCTTCAGTATGTAATTTTTACATAAAGTATTTTAAAAAATAAAACTTTATTGTTTAATTTTTATGATTTGTTTCATTTAAAATATATTTCACTGTAAATTTTGTATAATTTTTTATTGTGGTGTTTATGAGAGTTATAATTTGGTATGTGTTTCAGTATATTGTATATGTGTTTGAGTCTCCATAAAAATTAAAGAGGTTTTATTGACAGCAGAAAAAAGTTGCAGAAATGCAGAATAATGTCTTTTAAATTCAGTAATAGTTGCAACCTTAAAACTATTAATAGTTTCAAGTCGCCAAATGATAACAGTGGCACTTACATTTATAACTGAGATGACTTAAATTTATAACTGAGATGCTTTACTTATTGCAAGTACTGATTGTGACTATAAAAATGTGCATTTATAATAGACATGATCATGTATATTTGTTTATGTATTTGCGAAAGTTAAAATTTTTGTAAAGTTACAACAACAACAATACAGTTATATATATTTTTGTAAAATTATAACAACACCGTGTTTGTGATTACTAAGATTAAACAAGACAAAAAAAAAAAAAATTTGTACAAGTTTTGTGAAATTGTCCAGTTTATGAAATGGGATTGCACAAATCATGTGTTTGAATATTATTAGAAAATGTTTAAACAAAATACTAAAATTAAGTAAAGTAATATAAATCAAAATAAATCAAAAATATAAAAAATTATTTTAATTTACTTGTATATGTTAACGCACTTGTTTTTTTGATAAATTTAGACTAGTACAATAATAAAACCTGATGCAGGTTCCACTTTTTTTTGTAAAGGATTGTTTATTATGCAAAAAACATAATTAAATATTAAACACAATTAATCAAAAATCAAAATTATAAAAATGCAATTAAGTTTAAATGCACCAACAAATTTTTAAGAATGAAGTATATTAATACAGGATATGAATAAAGGATGTTAAAATTGTTTAAATGTCTGCCTAGGTACCTAAAAAAGTGTCTGGTGTTTATAAAAGTTATAAATATATAAAAGTCAGCATGGAAAATAATGGCCGGTCAACGGTCAATGACCGCCTGAAATGACTTGCTATTTTGACCTCCCAAAATGAATTCTTGTTGGTCATGGTTGACCGGTTAAAAAAAATATTAGAGATAAAACAAGATATGACAAAAAATCAGGATTTATTTGGAAAATGCATATAATAAAATTTTGATAAACTATTTCAATTTTGAAAAAGGGTTTTGAATAGTTTTTTTTTTTATGATACGTTACTTTAATTGCTAGTGGGCGAGAAGTTTGTAAGCGAATAGAAGTTTAAGCAAATTTTTTTTTAATTTTTTTATTTTGAATACTGCCTGGTTTTTATCTTTGTTTTCGAAATGTTTAAATAAATTTATTTTTTATAAATAATTCAAAAAATTAAAATTAAAAACTTATTAATAATTTATATCAATATAATTCAATAATTAAAAGTTAATAATTTAATATTATTAATTCAGCTATGTATAATATATTCGAGTATATATAAAATTTAGAGTCGTTCTTTTTCACTTATATATAACTTTTATTTTACTTTAAGTGTCCAGCTTACACAAGTCTAAATTACGGTTTAGAAATACTAGCATGTTTACTATTTATATTCCGTACCAAAGATGCGCGCTGTCTTTTACAAAATATTTTTAAAAGACGATGTCACCCTCTACTTCTTTTATGATATTCTTATGATGTTTTTTCTCTCTAAATTGGATCCTTTCATAATGTATATACATATTATGAGGGTAGGGAGTCACCAAAAATCTTGATTTCTTTTTTTTTCTTTTTACAAAAGCATTGAACTTCATGAGTTTAAAAAATCAATATTATATTATTATTAACAAATTATTAGTAACAAAGGTCACATTAAATTTAATTTATTTTGTTTTTACTATTTCAAAAGTTTACATATTGGGGAAGGAGGGGGTTGATTTGGTAATAAATTTTGCATAAATGTACAAGGGGGGGGGGGGGAGAGTGTTGTTAAAAGCATACAGGTGTGTACAATGCACAGTGGGCCAGAATGGCAAATTTTGAGACAAAACTTATAACTAATTTATTATTAGTGCTATATTGATCAAATTTAGTACAAGTACTAATATGAGGTATATGCGGTAGTGGTGTAGTGGTAAGAGCGTTCGCTTTGTAAACGAGAAGTTTGTAGTTTGACTCCCACCACGTCCCTGGAAGTACCGTGCTCAACTTAATTTCTCCGCGCAGCGGTCTTGCTTGTCAAGGTTAGTGTTTCGGAGTTAAAGAGTTGAGAGAGGGTTGTACCACGATTACAACAAAAAAATTAAAAAAAAAAAAAAATGAGTAGCCTCTCCGACTGTAGTGGCCCCCTCGGGCCTTGGGGAGGTAAATATTTAAAAAAAAAAAAAAAAAAGGTCTGGGCTTTTTTTGAAGGTATTTTTTTTTATTATTTGGTTGCTATGAATATCTTATTGTGCATAGCAACAAGTTATTTTTGGGAGTTGCAGGTTTTTGATTTATGCTATTTTCACTATACTTGTTATGCGTATTTATATGAAGTCAATGATACTTATAAGCTTAGTTTTTTTTATTTTATTTGGTTGCTATGGATATTTAATTTTGCATAGCAACAACCTTTTTATGCTGGTTGTGGTGTTTATTTGTAATGAGTACAGTATATTTGGTACTTATATTTCTTATTTTTTCTATATTTTTTATCGATTGCCACAATTTTTTATTCTGCACATATCCCTCTCTTACATTACCCAAATTTTTAAAAAACCTAGCTGGGTCATTCCACGCCAAGTGAACCAGGGTCCAACATGGACCCCCTCAGATTGTGATGAAACTTGGTGGGTTGGTTTATACCAATGAGAAAAGCAATTCCTAAAAATTTCAGCTTACAATCTTTTGTGGTTCATTAGATATTGCAATTTGAAATTTCTAATTTTTCCAAAAATTTAAACTTCGTTAGCAAAAACATGTTTTGTTCATACTTTGAAGCTCTGTAATTAAAAAACAAAATTTTAGAAAACCTTTTAGTTTTTTTTATTATATACAACTGTAGGCTTACTTTGTTAAAACCTTGACATTGAATTTTTTAATTTCACATTTTATCCATAATGGCTGCCTAAAAAACCTAAAAAATTGTTTGCAGATATAAAAAGTTGATTTTTGATGGGTCAATATACAAAATTAGCAACTTAAGAAGTGAAAAGACATATCTTTTTAGTTTCTATATATAATAGGCTTCCTAATTTTTAAAAAACTGCTGATAAGATACGATTCAGTAAGAAATAATAGGCTCCTAAAAATGGCTCCGGGGAAAACTTTAAAAATTGTTCCTTCCCTTTAAACCACAGGTAACCTAGGATCAACACTGATTTTCATAGTAAATTTTTTTTACTGATTTAACAGGCTTTAATAAAGTGAATTCAGAAAAAAAATTAGTGGGTACTCATGGCAAACTGACAAAGTCAGAACAATGAAGTTGGCACAAAATGTATTAAAAATGATAAAAATATAGATATTGATGTATTTTAGTTTTCATTATCTACTGCAATGCAAAAAAAATATATGCATATAAAAGTATATCATAATCATTACTAGAAATAAGCTATAAACTAAGACTGAATTAAACTCAGTTTTTAAATAACTTTAGTTGCCTCCCCTCCCCCTATCCATTTACTTTTTAACATGCATATTTTTGCACAGAACATTCTCATCATAAAAATAAATTTTTGCTTAATTAATTTTATTAATTAGTTATTGAACATTTTACCTTAAGCAGTGTTTCATATAAAAGCTGTGACATTTAGTTTGTAAAGTTAGATAGAACATATAAAAGTAACACATTAGGTAAATAAAAAAAATAAAGACTTTTTTTTTTATTCTTACTATCTGCCCAACACATTGTTTTCATATCACTTATTTTCTTACTATTTCATATTCTGACTATAAATTTTGTATAATTTCTCCCAAAGCATTTGCTATTCCGCCCTTCCCAATTTATTTGATTATCTTCGTTTAAATTTATCTTACAGATTATACGAAGTGACAAGAGTTGTTTGATTTGTCACCACAATACTCAAGTTTATTATGTAATATATATTATGTAATAAAAATATTATCTTTTAATAAAATGTCAACATATAAATTGAATCATTCGAATTTGCTTTAATAAATAGTTTGGATTGATCAAATTAATAACGGTTTTGCCATGTTGTTATATAATTTTGTTACTATATACTTTTGTACAAATGTAGTATTTTAGTTTTTTCATGAGCTGATAGTTCATAGCATCTACCAGTTGCTGATTGCACTTTTAAAGATAAAATTTTGCATAGAACATATGTAATTGGAACCCTGCAAATATCTTCTCTAAGTGGCCAAGTAAAAGTGCTTGAAGAAATAGACTGCTTCATGAACTTTATAAGGATATCTTGATTTTCTTCAGATATTTCCACAATATTACCTAAAAATCATTTTTCATCATAAACACATGCTATATAAATTCCTTGTGAAAGAGAGGCAAGTGGAATCGTATAGTTCTGCTGCATTGTTGAAATATTTAAATTAGTAAACACATTGTCAAATGACACCCATCTCATCTGTAAAGTTGTTAATGATTTTGGTATAAAACGATGGTGGTTTCTTGTTCCGGGAATTGTTGAACAAATAGCATAACGTTTGTCTAATTTAAAATTTATGCAATGTAACTGTATCATTTAAAATGTATTGAAAATGTATTCCTTTAATATTTTGTCTACATCAATCATTCATTTTCTCAGATGAATTGATAAGATCAGTTAGTGATTGTAAACTTGCCCTTGCTACAAGTCTTTTAACAGTGCCCCCAACACTATCACAAGCATTCTTTCCATGTGATGTAGCAAAAAATACCATTCTGCAGATACCTCATGATCTTGTTCATGGTAACATAAGTCAGATATATTTTTATAATTTTTGTATTGTAAACTTGCATCACTAAAATAAATGCAATGGTTGAAGTAGGGTATTAACTCTTTTAAATGTTTTAATACTTCATGAATGAAACAATGAACTGAGTTTGTATTGTGTTGCAAATGATCTGAGATGATACAAATACTTTTACATTTTATCTTATTTTCTTCCATAAAGTAAATAACAAAAGGATGTAATGTTGTTTGGCTGTTGTTCCAATGTACTGCATCTTGAATTAAAAAACTGTAATTTTCAGCAAAGTCTAGTAATATTAAAATATGATTACTTGGTAATGTAATTTTTAGATGCTGCAACTATGCTGCTTGATTTTTGGCTATATACTGATGGTCTCTTAATTGGTCTATTTGTTGACAAGCTTTTTCAATAAAATCATCCACTGGAAGAGTTATTGGAACTATATCATACTTTTTATCAGCTTTTTGCCACTGATTAAATGTGATTTCTTCAATGCTATATTTATCAAATATAGTAGTAAGATATTCTTTAAGTGCGTCAGTATCTGGGCAATTATCATAACTGTGCAGCATGCATTTTCGATTTGTTAAGTCACATACAACTAATGTCAAAAGATGTTTATAGTCGAAAATATCTGGTATTTTTAATGCTAAAAGTTTGGCATTCTGGTGGTACTCACAAACACATACTGAGTGAAGACCTGAAGCACCTCCAACAGGAATACACCACTTTGGTCTCCAGAAGTCTCAAGAGCCTAATTTTTGTGATGAGATACCTGGACACATTTGAGAGTATTCATCTGATTGATAGAATTCATGAACTTGATTTTTTACTTTCTCACTAATAGGTCTTCGGTTCTGCCCGTATGCCATGCATTTGTTTCAACGGTTCTGCCAGTATGCCATGCATTTGTTTCAAATGTCTTGCAGTTTTTATCATTCTTTGGGAAGCAGAAAAATAGTTTTGTGTATATTCAATTTTCCAACTCTCAGGAAACAAAGTTAGTAATTTAAGTTTTTCTGATTTTGAAGAATTATCAAACTTTGCTTTAATTCCATTAGTGAGTCCAAGTCTTGTTTACTGTCACAACATAGCTCTTTTGTTTTTAATTCATCATTTATTAAATCGGGAGAAACTTCTAAAACAGTTGCTATTTTTTTTTGGTGGCAGTATGGATCTTGTTCATGTTTCTTTTTGCATAGCTGACCCTGTCTGTATGGGCTACTAGTTTTAGAGGTGAGCAACCAAGGCTATTATTGCTTAAATTAAAGTTTTCTTTTGAAATATGAATCTCATTAAAATCATTGTCTTTATTTTTACATGAATCGCTTTCATAATCTTTTTTGTTATTTTTTAAATACAATATTTTACAACATTCTGTACAAAGCTTATGACCAGGTATTAAATCAAATTCCTTTGCAACAGCAACACTGATTACTCTGACAGATTCTATAAAGAAACAAAATAATAAAACATTAAATAAGCCTTTATCTTTGAAAAAACTGGTTAAGTCAATTTATTATTAAATACTTTTAATTTCAATTTTGTGTTTGTTAAATGGATCACAACAAAAGCTTATATCGTACGAAGGCTCAAATCTATTCAAGAAGATCTTTTCATGGTGATAACAAATAGTTTTTATATGATTAACTTTACATCGTAAGTGCACAAGTTCTTGATCTTTTTTGGTTAATACGTCAAAACATTTAATTTTCTTAATTTGGTACATTTAATTTGGTAAATTTTCCTTTATGACAATCTTTATTTAATGTTTTTCCAATGCAACACTGAGTTAGATCTAAAGATGCACTAGCCATTTATTTTTAATTATTATCTAAACAAATTTATTTAGTGTCAATTTTTGAAGTGTAAAGTAAAGTTTACATGAGTTTTGACATAATAATTAAATACAAAATGATAAATTTTGTATATAAAATAAAGATAAAAAGTACACCCAATAATTCTTATTTTGTGCATAAAGACACTTCATGCATTTGAAAATAATCAGTGAAACCTAATCAATGACAAATTTCTTTTAAGATGAGTTCTGTGTGAAAATATGTATGTTAAAAAGTAAATGGACAGGGGGAGGGGAGGCAACTAAAGTTATTTAAAAACTGAGTTTAATTCAGTCTTAGTTTATAGCTTATTTCTAGTATAATTATGATATACTTTTATATGTATATATTTTTTTTGCATTGCAGTAGATAATGAAAACTAAAATACATCAATATCTATATTTTTATCATTTTTAATGCATTTTGTGCCAACTTCATTGTTCTGACTTTGTCACTTTGCCATGAGTACCCACTAATTTTTTTTCTGAATTCACTTTATTAAAGCCTGTTAAATCAGTAAAAAAAATTTACTATGAAAATCAGTGTTGATCCTAGGTTACCTATGGTTTAAAGGGAAGGAACAATTTTTAAAGTTTTCCCCGGAGCCATTTTTAGGAGCCCATTATTTCTTACTGAATCGTATCTTATCAGCAGTTTTTTAAAAATTAGGAAGCCTATTATATATAGAAACTAAAAAGATATGTCTTTTCACTTCTTAAGTTGCTAATTTTGTATATTGACCCATCGAAAATCAACTTTTTATATCTGCAAACAATTTTTTAGGTTTTTTAGGCAGCCATTATGGATAAAATGTGAAATTAAAAAATTCAATGTCAAGGTTTTAACAAAGTAAGCCTACAGTTGTATATAATAAAAAAAACTAAAAGGTTTTCTAAAATTTTGTTTTTTAATTACAGAGCTTCAAAGTATGAACAAAACATGTTTTTGCTAATGAAGTTTAAATTTTTGGAAAAATTAGAAATTTCAAATTGCAATATCTCATGAACCACAAAAGATTGTAAGCTAAAATTTTTAGGAATTGCTTTTCTCATTGGTATAAACCAACCCTCTAAGTTTAATCAAAATCTGAGGGGGTCCATGTTGGAATCCCAAAATTTTAGTCCATTTGGCATGAAATGACCCAGCTAAAGATCAAAATATGGAAACTATTATTTTTATCTTTTTATTTTGTAATAACGTAAACTAAGTTCTATTGCATTTTATTCTTTAAAAAACATGTTCATATAAATTCATGTACAAAATATTTATGAAATGTACAGTCTAGTTTTTATTTAAAAAAATGAAAAAATGTAAGTTACACCATTATATAAGAAAAAACAATTTTGTTTTTTTATCTAAAGATATCAATATTTTAAGTACATATATTGATGGTAATAGCTTAAAATTGGATTATTGTGTGGTACAAAAATAAAATATAATTTCCATAAGAAATAATTATTTTTTTTGAAAAGAAATTTAGCTCCTGGTTAGATAAAGACTTATATGCAAAAACTAAAAAGTTAAAGTAAGGCGGAAGACCAAAAATTAATTTCAATAAAGCATCAATTAAAACAAAACAATAAGCCAAAAAATGAAAAGAAAAGACACTAGAAGAAATATTATTTGCTGAAAGTAAAAAAATGTAAAAAAATAGGAAATTTACCAGGCGCAAAAATGTTTTGAGCTGATGAAGCACTTTAATTTTAGATTGTGAGCTGACTGCATATCAACTTATAAAATCTGCAGCAGCAATTAAAGGGCACAATAACTTGTATCTAGCATATAATAATGTTAAAGAATCTAAAAAACAATGCTATCCAGATATGGAAACTTGGGATGTTGACATTTGTTCAGCATCAGTTAATATTCAGAATCTTAATATTCAGTCTTTTTACATAGTAATGCTCTTTCACAAAGATGTGTATCAAGATTAGCTTTAGGAAATCGAAGGATGGTTTTGATGGTGCAACAGTTCAGGCGATATCCAAACAATTTTCACCAGATCAAGATGTAGGCAATCTTAGTATTGAAGGAAGCCTGTTTATTACCTGCTTTGTTCCATTAGAGTTAAGTGGATTTATTGGAACAGAAAAAAGTAATCTGGCTTAATCCTTGTCCTTCTTCAACAATGTTTTGTGGACCAATAAGGTTTAGATATGTAAAAGAAACAAATGAAGTCATCAAAGTAGAGGAATAGTTTATTAAAAGTCAAAAACTTGAGTTAACAGTCTTATCAAATGGTTCTAAGGTGCAACATACATTAGAATTAATCATGATGGATGGAAAGGTTGCAGATGCACTGTCTGAAAAAACAAATTCAGCTCAATTTCATTCAGTGTGTGGAATAACTCCATCCAAGATGAATAACATTGATGTATGACAAAAAAAAGTTATGATTTACAAACTGAACTTAAGTATGGCTTTCCAACATTACATGTCTGTATAAAGTGCATGGATAAAGTCTAAGATGAATAACATTGATGTATGACAAAAAAAAAGTTATGAATTACAAACTGAACTTAAGTATGGCTTTTCAACATTACATGTCTGGATAAAGTGCATGGAGTGCTTTTTACATGTTGCCTACAAATTTAAAATAAATAAATGGCGAGTATATGGAGCTTTTGAAAAACAGTCTGTAAAAAGAAAGAAGAATGAGTTTAAACGCAAATTAATTGAAGAACTTGATTTGGTTGTTGACATGCTTAAAGCTAATAACTCTGACACTAGTAATGATGGCAGCACTGCACGTCGTTTCTTTACGGAATCTGGGAAAATATCTAACATAATTAGTTTACCAAAAACTCTTCTTGATAACCTATGCACATTATCCTGTTGTCTAGATGTTGATGCTGATAAATTCCTAGAGGATTGTTTACAAGCTGCTCGCACGTATGTAAATTTATTTCCATGGTATAACATGCCAGCAAGTATTCATAAAATTCTTTTTTATGGTCATGCAGTTACAAGAAGAGTGTCTCTTCCAATAGGCATGTTATCAGAAGCAACAAGAAGCAAAAAACAAGCTTTTTAAAAAAAATTGTGAACATTTTAGTCGTAAAATGTCCAGAGTGAAGAGTAATGAAGACTTAGAAAGACGACTACTATGTTCGTCTGATCCATATATTAGCAGTTTGAAAAAACCATTATCAAATTTTAATAAAATTCAATTTCCACATAAAGCAATTTAACTATTAAAATTGCCAAGCTTTAAACATGATAAATAAGTTACATTCTTTATTAGAACAACTTTGTTATTTTAATTTGAATTAATGTTGGTGTAGCTACAGTGCAGTGTTTTATAAATAATTTATAATTACAATGTTTTATCTTTGTTTAAGTTTGTTGTAATATATTAAATTCATAGTTATATTTAACATTCGCGCAAATACAGAGTGTTTTATGAATTTTGCATAAAACTGAATATGATAACAAAAACTTTAGGTTAACAAAAAAAATTTAGGTATCCATAGCAATCAATAATAAAAAAATACCCCTCAAAACGGAGACCTTATATTTTTACTAATTCCAAATTTAGTTAATATGACAATATCAGTTAAATTCTGTATTAGATTTTCTTCAAAAATAACTGGTCTGCTGTACATTGCACCCCCCTACCTCTCTCTAAATTTTTATTTTTATTTTTGAACTTTATTACAAAATATAATATAAATTTTTGTAAATATAATATAAAATATTGAAAAAAAACAACCTTCCCCCCTCCCCTGACATAAAAACCCATGACACAATTACAGATTTGATAAGTATACACCATTAAAATAGATATTGCAGCTGCAGTTGGAAACAGTTGCAAAAAAAAATTAAATACATTTGTTCTTCATAGATATGTCAGTTGCCGTCATTTAAAAGTTCTAGAACATTTTAAATTAATTTATCATGAATAGTTGAGTAAAATGAGTATACAATATAAATTACTGTATGCCAACTTTAATAAATGTATCATTTAATTAATATTTGCATCAAACTTTAAATTCATGATGTACTGATGAAGATTTACAAGAATAATTTTAATTAAATATTGTAAAAGTAAAATGAATCAGATTTAAAAAACACATAAAAATTACAATTTATAACATAAAAACAACAGTGATGCAACTAATGCGCTTCTAAACCTAAACTTATGTAACTGCAATAATATACGAAAAAAAATTTCTTATATTTTCACACTTTAAAAAATAGTTTTGTCCACTATCTGGCCCACTGTGCAATGGAGAGGGGATCCTAAATCAGTGGTTTTACTGTGTACATACTTAATGACTGTCCCTTTATCAAATTATACCCATTAGGGTACAGTGAATTTCATATGTTTTTGAAAAAAATTAAATTAAAGCTTAGGAAAAGGTGTATTCTTATGTAAAATTAAATTTTAAGGTAAGTTTGCTATGGACAAGTCTTTGATTAGAAAACGTTTTGATACCCAAATTTTCATATTTAGACATTATTAAAATGAAATATACTTAAATTTTTATAAAGTTAATTTAATCCAGTTTTATGTTTAGTCTCTTGTAATGCGCGCAGTGCCAAATCAATTTTCAAAGAAATTCTCCACCGTAAAAAACATCATAACAAGATCACAGTCTGTAAATATTTTATTCGTTATATCATCGAGTTATTCATAAATGTCAAAAGTTAAGACTAGATATTCATCCACCACTAGAATTTCTGTGTTTATTGGACCTGGAAAAGATTCTATTCCTAGTGAGCTGCCTACAAACAGAGCAGTTATTCAAAAAGGAATTTTATTAAAAGAACAAAAAAGCATAACATGCAATTTACACCAAAATAAATATTTTAACAAAGATCTTACTAGCGATTAATTCCACTTGTTCTTGCTCAATGGAAAAAAGCAAATATTTTATTTCAACAACCAGTTATTATTGGGGAGAAACGTTGCATGGGGAAGAACTAAGGTAAAAGTAGAAGAGCTTATATTGAAGTTAGATAAACTAATGGACCTCATAAAATGTCCTCACACAATACTTCTAAGCAAGCATGATCTGTCTGGGTATTCTTCCCCCCAAAATTGTAAAAGTAAAGCACATATAAATTCACCTATATTTATTCTAAAAAAATTCCGACTATGGAGCTTGGTTGGTTATACAGTCAAAGAAATAAGACAGGTGAAAAGTCTGACATGCAGATGGAACATGCTGATAAGATTGAGATAATGAAACTAAGAAAAAAGTATAAGAAAAAAGTCAGCAATGAAGAATCTTAGGAGAAAAGAATTTAAAAAAAAAGGAGGAACTAGCATTCTTCGAGGTAAATATAATTTCTTAATAATAAATATTTTCTTTTTTTATATAATAATAATAATAAAAATTATATATATATATATATATATATATATATATATATATATATATATATATATATATATATATATATATATATATATATATATATATATATATATATATATATACACACAGGGTGTTACCCAGGAAAAAATTTCATACAGCATTTTTGCGAAATTGGGAATTTAGGTGGGGCTAAATAAAAAAAAAAAAAAAAAGTTCCTTACATTCTGCAATTAAATTTTAATCAAAATAAACTTTCTATTTTTGCTGGGAGTTACATTTTCAGCAGGATTATTTTTCTACTTTATATATGTTTAATTTTAATTAATCAACTTGTTTCATTATGAGCAATCTTCTAAAGTTTTCATTTAAATCGCTTCTCTTCTTTGTTTTTGATATACTGCAGCCGTTTTTCAAAACGCCTTAATTACGTATTTCAAGAAAAGCACAATTAAAATTTTTTTTTTTTTACTATGATCTTATAAACCTTAAACCAATTGGGAATACTGCATTACACATGGGGCCATCAGGCTGGGTAGCACCCTATATATATATATATATATATATATATATATATATATATATATATATATATATATATATATATATATATATATATATATATATATCTGTATATATATATATATATATATATATATATATATATATATATTTATTTATTTATTTATTTATTTATATATATATATATATATATATATATATATATTTATATATATATATATATATATATATATATATATATATATATATATATATATATATATATATATATATATATATATATATATATTTATAGGGTGCTACCCAGCCTGATATATATGTATATATATATATATATATATATATATATATATATATATATATATATATATATATATATATATATATATATATATGTTGTTATATTTACATCTTATGTTAGTGAGTGACTTAAAGTAATTAAAAGATTTAATGCTAACAGATAAACAGAAGTTAATAAAAGCATTTGGGAAAATGGAGAAGTTTTATCTTTTTAAACCTTTTAATAATTTTATATTATATATATATCAGTCCTAGTATAAGGTAATTATATTGACTATTGTTTTGTTGAGCAGCAACATGAGAAACAAATATAAACCATTCTTATTTTATAGGTTTGGGATTTCACATGCCGCAACTGCAGCAATTGCTACAAGTTATCTTCAAGATTTAATTGCCTCAGGATTTCTCACCCCTGAGTCCTCTTACCTTGCTTGTGATGCTTCTAAATTGACGAAAGCGAGAAAAAAGGTCATGGCAGTTGCAAAGAAAAATGATAATTTAAAACTTCCAAAAGCAGATAATATTGCCATTTATTTTGACAGAAGGAAAGATTCAACAAGAACAATGATAAATGATTCGAATGGACAGCTACATCTTATTATTATCAAAGAGCAGCACATTACTGTGACTATAGAACCTGGTGGTCGATATCTTGGTCATTTTACCCAAAATGCACCTACTCATCTAGATAAGCCAGCTAAAAAGATTGCTGAAGGTGTTTATATTTTGCTGCAAAAACATAATCTTACTGAATCATGTTTAGTATATAGAGCTGACAGTACTTCAATTAACACAGGCTGGAAAGGTGGTGCTATAACCCATCTTGAAAAGCTGTTAGGTCACAAGTGCCACTGGGCCATATGCATGTTTTATTTGAATGAATTATTTTTGCGTCACCTTATAGAAGGCATTGATGGACCAACATCATGTAGTACTGGATTTGTAGGTCCTGTGGGGAAATTTCTTCCTGATGTTAATAAAATGGAGTATAATCCTCAATTTAAAGCTCTTCCAAATGGAGAGAGCTTTGTCGACATTTTTGAAACAATATTAAAAAATATGTCAACAGATCATAAACAATATTATAAGCTATGTAAAGCAGTTAAGATTGGTATATTGCCACCTAATCTTAGAGAAATTCAATGTGGACCCTTAAGTTATGCCAGATGGCTCACTAATGGCATGAGAGTAGTCTTTATGTGGACAAGGAAACACGACTTAAATGATCAAAATTCGCAAAATCTAGAGTTACTTGTTGTATTTCGTTTACAATTTTACTTTAAACTTTTTTTTGACATAAAGGTCAAAGGCAGACTTGAAGATGCTTCCTATCACATTCTGTCTCAATTGAGAATTCTTAGAATGCAACCTGATAGAGTAAAAGAAATTGTGACTCCCTACATCCAGTTAGAAGCTTGGTATGCGAACCATGAAAGTATACTAATCTCTTTATTATCTAGTAATAATGAAGAAGATTGCAATTTTGCAGTTGATCGAATTTTGAAACTAAGGCGTAATAATATCCTTGAAGATATGCGAATCAGACAAAGAAAAACACCTAAACTTAACTTTGCAGCAACTACTCTTCAAGAGCTAGTTAAATGGGAAAATGGTGTTGTACAAGAACCTTTTTTTACTTTACTCGCTCACCAGAGATAAGTTGTTATTACTAAGATTGATACCTTTAATAACTCCTTCGATTAAAATTCATACTCAATGTACTGAGCGTGCTGTAAAACAAGTGACAGTACGTCCATATCAGTAGTTGGACCAGATGCAAGAGATGGGTATAATAAGCTAAAGCTCAACATAGAGAGTTGCTACCTGTTTTTAAAACAAAGAAAGAAATTTTATTAAATTTTTAACTTCAATAGATTTTTATTTTATTTGTTTTTTAATAGTGTTTTAGTAGTTCTATCAAAATATTGTTGGGGTAAGATAGTAGGATAAACCATCTGTTTTTTGGTGAAAGTATTATGAACTGTTATGATCAAATTTTTTAATCATTAAAGCCTCATAAAAAGTTAAAGACCCCCTCCTCCTCCTTATAAAAAATGCAGAATCTGAACTGCAGATAGGATTCATGCAAGATAATGATTTTAAAAAGTATCAAAAAAACTTTCATTAATCTGAAAATATTATTTGCATTTAATATTTTATCGGAATTTAAAATACAATGAAGGGCATGTGACAAATTAGATTTTAAAAGTTTTTGCAATTTCTAAAAGACCATATTTGGGTATCAAAACTTTTTCCGGTCAAAATTTTTTTTTAGAAAACCCTCTTTAAAATTGAAGTTTACATAAGAATACACCTTTTCCTAAACTTTTAGAAAAGAAAAAAAATTTCGCTGTACTCTAATACCCATAGTATAATACTTGAAAATACTGATTGCATCTCATCCATTGGTTATCATTTCTAAAAAGAATTATACACGTTAATAAAATAAGTGCGTTTAAACTTTCTATGTAAAGTGTATGCATATGCACCATCTACTCCAAGCCATTTTTAATTCACAATTTATGCATAACTGTTTCACAAACTGGGTAATATCATGATTTGTGCATAACATATTTTTATAGTACATAATTTGTTAATATTTTTTAATTTTTAGCCTGCTCATTGATGTATGATGGGGCATCAAGTTCGTTGTTCTTCAAAATTCCTGATTTCTCGGTTGCAAATGAAAATAAATGCACAACCCTGGAATGTTCTGATATCACAGCTGCTGATCTTCGTGTAACTTCAAAGTTTGGTAGTTGGGATACAATAACATGTCGTTTACTTGTTGAGTGTAAAAATCCGTTAGTTGCTTGGAAAGTTAGTATGTTACCTTTAGATGATAATAAGTCTAATGAAGAGAAATATACTGAAAAAAATCCTGTATATATGTCAATAAAACAGGAGTCGTGTATGGTTAAAGCTACATTTGATGTCTTATATGCCAATGATATTAAGAATTTATTACATCGTGTGAAACTAGCTAAATTAAAAGAACGCTTAAATATCCAAGAATTGCACAAACGTGGACTTGAAAAAAATGTACGAGTACCTGATAAGATTAGAGAAGGTCTTCCTGAATGGGTTAATTATATACCTGCTAAATGGTATTCCTCCACGGTCCGTCAGGTGTTAGAGTATTTAATTGGGTTATATACTGTTTTAACTTTGTGTTGGGCACTATGGCAACTATATAAACATGTATCTTTTATTCAAAAGTACATGCAACCTTTAATTGACTTTTTTATGTTTTACTTGCATATTCTTACTGATTGGTTTAAATTGTTAGATGCGTATGCAGATATTTTGTCTACCTACTGGTGGACTTACATGAAGCCTATGTTTCTTTTAATGTATCCATTGTATAATGGTCTTGCTCAATTATTTAAACCACTTCGTAATGTTGCTGGCGTTGTTAATACCTTGTTTCAACCTTTTATTTCTTGTACTAAGTCTCTATCGTTAGCTTTGCGACCATTGTTTCAACCTGTATCAAACCTATGTGGATTAGTTACACGCTTTTTCAAAGATATACATGCAATGATAATTACCACAACTATTTATCAGCGCATAGTCTCAGAAATTAATTATGGGAGCCTAGACCCACTTCGTGCGCAAGTAACTCTTATAAGAGATGTAGTATTTAGAAGTGTTCGTAATTTAATCTTTGGGATGAAATTTATATTTTCAAGAATTTACTACACACATATGTTTTTGAAAAGAGAACATAAATATGTACAAGAAGAGACGGAAATAGAAAACAAGGAGAAAAAGCATTAAAAATGATTTCATTACTTCTTTAAAATATTTTTAATTAAAATAATCTTTTTTTTTTTTAATAAATTTGTCTTTTTTTACGTGTAACTCGATATGTTTTGATTAATAAAAATTATAGTTTAATAAAAAAAAAAAAATTAGTTTCGTTTTATAGTTATAAGTATAAAACAAAATTTCGTTTTCTTTTTTAAATATAGATTTGTTATTAGACTAATTAATTAGATTTAAATGGTAATAAATAATTTAAATAAATTGTCTTGTTTATTATAATATTTATATATGTAAATATTATATTGTTTATATATATAAATATTGCAATATTTATATACGTAAATATTACAATATTTATATATGCAAATATTCTGATAAACAAGACAACTTTTTTTAATTTGAACTGATCAACCGTGATGCAGTAGCTTCTGATGCAAGCGTATGCTTCTAAATCAAGAGATCCGAGATAAAAAGCCTGCTCTTTCTATTTATACGACATTGGTTAGAAAGGCGGTTATTTTCCTAGTTTAATGTTCTTCCGCGCGGAAGGAAAAAGAAAAAGGAAACTTGATCAATGGTCATTTTGAAATGAAATTTAATCAATGAGCACCGCGGCTGATAACTAATTTACTATAAGGGCTCACAGTGCATAGGAATGTGCTCTGAGACCTTGCAATACATCCCCAGAAGTTTGTTTTTGTTTATTATCAGAAGACTCTTCCTTATTTCAAAAATGTAAAAAACAACTTTTTTCACCGGAGAGGGGGGGGGGGGGGAGGCACAGGGAGAAATTACCTATTTTATGCGAGTATCTAGTAATTTTGTTGTTCAAGATAGGTAACTAAAATCTATGTGTTATATTTATATTTTTAGTGTGTTAATACTGGTATCAAATGAAGATGAATTGCAAAAAGTTTATGTAATTAAAACTAACCCAATCCCGTTTCAACCCCGATTCGCCCCCTTCCTAGAACTACATCTCCTAAAATAATAATTTTTTTTTTAAAGTTCAATCATAAATAGACCAAAATTTATCGACAGGTTTTAAGTTTCATCAAAAAATATATTTTCGTTTAAGATTTATGATCATATGATGTTTGAAATTCCACAAATTTACCCCCTGAAATAACTTTAAATGTTCGTAACTTTTGAACTATTTTTAATGTGATAAAATTTAAATTCTGTCGATGAATTTTGATCTAGTTTAATATAACACGAAAAAATTTGAAAAATTTCTTTAAGAAACCACACACTAGGGATGGGATATTAGAGGTTTAATAGGGTTAACTACAACTACTTTATCGCCGTAAAAAAAAAAATTTCTGGTCTATATGGTTAAATTATAATTTATATTTTGCATGTCATCATATCATATATTAAGAAATTATGATAAACAATTGTTCATAAAAGGTTAATATTATACTTTTTACAAGCTACCTGCAAATTAAAAGCTACTTAAAAAGCGTTTTAATATAGTTTGAGTTGTGTTCTCTAACTTTTCTCATTCGCCTAAACTGATTGAAATCGAGGGGAATAGATTCGAGAGCTTGTTCCGTCCAGTAACCTAAGTGACCAGAATATAAACTGCACAAAATAAGTATTAGCCTATTTAATGAGTAATCGCCATAGTATATACAAGTTTAATCTTGCATAGACTGTTGTATTATTGTAATAATAAGTATTTAACTACTTTTATTATAATTAAATAATATTATTCTAATCTTTTGCCAAACTTAAAATTTGTTTATCATACCGAAGACTCCACCTTTCATGTCGACGAATTCGATTATATGTTGCTCAACTATGTGTACTTTCAAAGGAATTGTAGCTCTAGATTTCTATAGCTCGTAGACAACTGCTCTATATCTTTGACATAAGTATAGCTGAATGATTTTTCTAAACAGCCATAGACTACTTCTTTAAAATCTCTAAGTACCTTAATGAATTTTGATACAGGATCTCCAAGACTGGACTCCTGAAAAAACAGCTCAAAGTTGTTTGTGCTTTAAAGCAACTTATTGCAAGCATAGCCTTTTAAGAGATGCTGCCCTTGGTAGGAGACTCTTAAGGTAAGATAATTTTCAGATTATTATCGTAGACAAATACCGGTTGAAAAACTGTAACCCATACTTCTTGTTTTCAAACAAATTTTTTTTAATCTTTTTAAAATTTTTGTCTTTAACATCTAAAAGTATATGTAGACTGGGAATATTTACAAGCTCTATTATTTTTTAATTTTTGTCCCCTGTTAACAGGGGGTTGAACAACATTTGTGAACATTTTTGTTTTTTTAATTTTGCACCACCAGATATTTTTATGATTATCTTATGAGCATTTGAAAAAATTGTATTTCAATTACAATTATTGAACCGTTTTTAATTCATTAAAAGCACCGTTATGTACCAATTACTTAATGGATGACTTTAAAATAATTATAAAGTTATTCCTTTGCATTCCGATGCATATAAAATAAGTGATTATGATGTAATTTATTCGTGGTTTTGATGGAATTTATAATTATTATAATATATTAGTTTTTAGTGTTAATTCATTGTTTTAAAGACATTTTTAATGCACAAGAAATGCACAAGAAACCTTTGCCAACTCTAAAAAAAATGTTAAGATTAATGTTAACAGCGCTCATAGGTACATCATCAAACGAACAAACATGTAGCAAATATTGCTATTAATATATGAATCGCTAACTTGAAAAAGGGTACATGTTATGTAAATTTTTGCAGGACATGTCCCCTTTTTTAAGTTAGAGATTCATATTTTCTTTTGTTTTTTTGGTCTAATTTTGTCAAATTTAACCTACACTGCTATACAGAAATAATTACATTTAATGGTAATAGTAATTATGATATTAATTAAAAAAAGTCATTCGGTATTTCTTTCCCACCCCCCACACTCGAAAAAAAAAATACGTGTTCGCGCAGGCCCTGATACCAAACAAAGACCATTTTTCTTAATCATTCTACTATAGAAAAATGCATTGATATTTTAATTATTCTTTCAAACATATTCATAATATTCCAGAGAGAAGATATTCTGAAGACGCTATTCATGAAAGAGCTATTTATCCAGAAAGATTCATAAGCATATTGTCTTCTATTAATAATAATAAAATATTCTTTATTGATGAAATACAATTTATTCTTTCAATACGAATAAAAAGAGGACGTTTTTTTGCTGGAACGAAGGGCCACGCAAATAGTGACCAATATATGATCAAGAAATATTACCGTCAGTATTATATTTTATTCGTCCAGCACAATTAACTATTAATGTTGAAACTAGAAAATGTTGGTTTTCATAAGGCTGTCGTTGTTCAAGATGAAGTAGTACATGCTGGGTATTATTTGAAGTTTTAACTTCCATATTCTCCCTTTTTAAATCCTATTGAAAATATGTTTTTTGAGCGGAATCAATTTATCAAAAGATGTTCGTCTATGACGAAATAGGAACTACTTGAAAATACACAAAATGGTGATTTGAGTATTAGTAGCATAATTTTTTTTGGCACTTACTTAAGTATATGATTCCATGTTCAAGAAGCGAACCAATTATTGTTGAATAAACTTTACTTTTGTATTTTCCATTTTTAATAAGCAAATATTTGCTATTGCAATATTTTATGATATTTTTTTGTTTAAACTTTAGTTTCCATTCAAACTAACATGGATATTAATTTCTAGAAAAAACTTTTATGGAGTGATGAATCTAAATTCAATCTGAAGTCATTTGATGCAGCAAAAAAACTATAGCTCAAGAAAGGAGAAGCATATAAAGTTATATTATCTGAATAAATTTAGAAAAATCAAACTATATTATTAAGTTTTCTTAGCGCCGTCGAAATTGAATGCAAAACAGTCGAGATCAAATGCAACGGTGTTGAAGTTGAATAAAACATTATTGAAATGTACTAATACAATGTCAAATTGAATAATACAATGTTGAAATAAGTTGGGAAACTTTGCTATACAAAGTAAGATATTCATAGCAACTAAACAAAAGTAAGATATTCATAGCAACTAAACAAAGTAAGATATTCATAGCAACTAAACAAAGTAAGATATCCATAGCAACTAAACAAAAGTATTATTTTTATCAGAATTACAAATCGCATTTTATTAGACCCATGTAGCAAGTAAAAAACCCGTTGAGTACTACAAATAGGTTGCTGCAGTGCAAAATTATGTACCATAATAACTAAATTAAACATATATAATACCAGCGTGATCTAGTCGGGAATGATAAATCTGATCTTTATCTAAGAGAGACTCCAAACAAATATGGTGTGAAATTAGTAACTCCAAACAAATATGGTGTGAAAATAAAATCACTAACTAAATCGTTTCTATTGGTTGTGTCTAAAGACCACCTTTATTGCATATAAATGAAATGAATTATTTCAGCTAAGCAAACTGTTAATAGAAAAGCGTATAGCTGTATGTTAATGTAGGTGATTTTAACTTAATATTGCACGATGACAGGATCGAATTACTAAACGGTCAAAATAGTGCAACAAGTGTTTTCTTGATAATTAGGCTGATCATAACTTAAAACAATTATTTAATTTCTTAACATTCGAAACATCAAAAGGAAAAGCAAAAAAATGTTTTGGATTTAATTATTACAGACTCTTCAACAAGAGTAATCAACTTATCTTTTCCTTTATGCGATTCGTCGCAAGATCATCGCATATTGAATTAAGATAATGTCGTCTTTCTAAAAACAAGACTTCTAACTATGAGCAACTAATTAAAAATTAAAACTCTAATGAGTGCTATGAATTTTTCTGCAATAAATATGTTGAACTCTAAATGTAATTCATCCCATTGCAAAAAGTCTATACTACTTGTAAAGCTTCGCGAACGAATAAGAAAGTAATAGTGATGATAAAACAAAAAACCAACAAACAAAGTTTCTTTAATCTAGGAAACTAAAAGCCAAGTGCAGAAACCATGCTATTGTCGTGTTTGAGTATTTGAAGCAGAACAAGTATCAGATAAAAATATTCCTAAAAGGGTGTATGCTTAGGGATCGTCCATAAATTACGTAACGCAAAATTTCACAAAAAACAAAACAAAAAAAGATCAAAAGATTTCCCTCGCAGAGTCTTAATTTAAAAAAACAATCAAAATAGGAAATTAAGTTAAATGAAACTTGCCTCGTAAAAGAGCCTAATATTTCCTACTCCAGTTTCTAAAACATTTTTTGCGTTGCGTAATTTATGGACGATCCCTTATCTTACTAATACTTCAATGAAAAAAATTCTAAGCATATTTCCATGATTCAATAGTTTAATGTGAAAACAATTTGTGTTGATTGTGGTTTTGCAACTAGATATATACCCCAAAATAATATCAACAAGGCACAAAGCTTTTTGTTATTATCATTTATTTATTTGTATTTGAAAAATGTATAAAATACAAAATGGTGAGACAGTTAATTACTAAATTAATCTTATGTAAAACCATAAAAAAAAAAAAAAAAAAAGAAAATTCAATATGAGTTTTTTTGAAAAAACCAAGTAGATTGTGTGACAGTTTTAAATCATACTTTTTTAAATTCGATTTGAATTCTGACAGTGAAGGCGAGTTCACTATGTGGTCAGGAAGTGAGTTCCATACTTTAATAATTCTTTCCCTATAAAAAAATCTTCTACACTGTTAAAAATTCCCGTACTTTTACCCATTTAACAAAAATGAACGGATATTTTCCTTCTTTTAAAAAACACGGACATTTCCGTTGGAAAAAGATTTTATTATGGAAGCCAAAGTCTTACCATACAAACTTGCAGGGCCGGCGCGAGTAGGTGTCACGTGGGGGGTGTCATTACAACTTTTGCCGACTAAAAAAAAAAAAAGGTCCTCGTTTTCCAAAATTTGCCGACTGTCATTACGACATTTGCCGACTGTCTAACCTATATCGAAAGGGTCGACATTTGCCGACTAACTAGTCTAAAATGGTCCGATTTGCCGACTAAGGGTCCAGTTTGCCGACTAAAAATCATTGATGGGGAGGGGGGGGGAGGTGTCGCACCCCCCACACACCCCTATCGCGCCGGCTTTGCAAACTTGTTACATTAAAAAGCAATTTTAGATTTTTTAGCTAGCGCGTTTTTTAAATATAACCAATTCTAGTGTATGTTTGTATATATATATATATATATATATATATATATATATATATATATATATATATATATATATATATATATATATATATATATATATATATCAATAACAATAATATATATTCTGAAATAAAAGTTTACATTTCATGGTTGTGTATTGAATAAATTTAATTTTAACGAAACTGAAAGCTTGTATTAAATAATAGATTTAATAAAAGTAGACTATATTCGTATGTTAGACTAAAGCCGTAAGATATTTTTGCAAAGCACGAGTTAATAGATCTACATTTAATGAGTTCAATATCTTTGAACCAATTATTTTTTTTTATCAGCTCTATATTCATATTACCATATAGCCAAATATTATCACTGTTGGATATTAATAAATTAGTATCATCACCAAATATAAATGAATTTAATTTTACAGATACTTTTCAGAAGTCTTTTATTTATATACATAAATTAGAAATAACAGATGCCGAAAAATTAAAACTCTTTATGTACCAGAATCTGTCTAAACTAATATTTTCTTTATAGATTGGTAAACTAAGGGTAGCTCATATAGAAAAAATATTCAAGTTTTTTAAAAACATTTAGTTTTATTTTTATTATTTTTTATTTGCATTCACTCCCAACAAGGCTGCAAGCAACCACTATCAAGTTGGGAGTTACTTGGAAAAAAAAGAACAGAGTTATAGAGCAAGGAAACGGTTGACATAAGTTGAAGGTTGTATGAGTCAGGAAAACATGAAGACGGGAGAGATTTCCAAAGGATTGAAAGTACGGGGAAAAAAACTAGATGAATAAAAGTTTTTAGAGCATACAGGGACAGATACAGTAAACGAATGAGACTTAGCTGAATGACAAGTAAAACGAGAACGAATTTTAGTTGATGGAACTAGAGATAATAACTTCTTTGAGCAGTGACCATGATAGTATTTGTAGAAAAGAGAAAGAGATGCAACTTTACGACGATGGGAAAGAGGCTCAAGCTTAGAAGGTCCAGTCCAGGTCCAACAACATTTACAATGCGTTTTTGGACCTCGTTAAGAAGAGAAAGTGAATCGTTAGAAGAACCAGCCCAAATATGTAAACAGTATTCCATACAGGGACGAATAAGAGATTTGTAGAGGTAGAGAATAGAATCAGATGTAAGGAAATGGCGAGCACGATAAAGAGAAGCAACCTTAGCAGAAGCTAATTTACCAATCAATTGTATATATGGTTTATATATGGTTTCCATAAAAGGTCAGTAGTAAGCGATAATCCGAGAAGATGCAAAGAGGAGGACCCAGTAAGAGGATTGCCATTCATTAATATAGGAATGTTGACCATATTGCGGTAGTTGTTTGCAGAAAGCAACTGGGTTTTTTTAGAGTTGAAATTCACAAGCCACTGTGAACCCCAATCTATTACTGAAGTGAGATCGGATTCAAGATCAGCTGCTTGTTCTAGGCGATCGAAAAGAGAGGAATTTTTGTCAAGACAGGAGTATAAAGTTGAGTCATCAGCAAAAAGAGCTACTTTAGATGAAAGGTTGTCAGGAAGATCGTTTATGTAGATAAGAAACAAAACAGGGCCCAGGATGGAACCTTGGGGAACCTCAGAAGTTACTGGAAATAAAGAAGAGTGTTGGCCTTCAAGGATGACTTTAATAAACCGGTTAGAAAGAAATGATTTGATAATCTCAAAAACTTTCCCAGAAACACCATATGAAGCAAGCTTATGGAGAAGACCAGCATGCCAAACTTTGTCGAAAGCTTTAGATATGTCGAGAGCAACCGCCCTAGCCTCACCGCCTCCATCTAATGCACGATAAAATCTTTCAGTTACAGCAGTTAGCAAGTCGGCCGTAGAGCGAGAGGATCGAAAACCGTATTGATTGTCTGACAGTAGTTTATTTGACTCAAGATGAGATGTGAGGAATTTGTTGATCAAAGACTCAAAGACCTTGCTAATAACAGAAAGAAGACTGATTGGACGATAATTGGAGGGGTCAGAATTTTCTCCAGAGTTTTTGAATATTGGAACCACAGATACCATTTTCCAACAAGCAGAAAAACAAGACTCAGTCAAACACTTGTTAAATAGTTTAGAGAGAATTGAAGAAAGTTCTGGAGAACATTTCTGCAAGACTGTGACAGGAATGTTGTCTGGACCACAAGCTGTAGACGAGTTTAATTGAGATAAGACTTTAGCAACAGTAGCCGGAGTGATTTGAATGTCTAACAATGGGTCAACCTGTTTGACTGGAATGGAAGGAAGAGAATGTCCATAAGATTTAAGAGTGGAATTAGAAAAAAGTTCTTTGCAAATAGTTCTGTCTTATCCTAGGGAGAGGTAGTAAGATCAGTCCCATGAATGAGAGATGGAATGTTAGATCTACCCTTGTTAATAATGCTTTTGAAGATTTTCCAAAAGTCTTTAGAGCCTAACTTCTGTGATAAGATGCGAGATTTAGTGAACTGAGAATAATGGAGTTTAGCATCAGAAAGCACCTTTATACATCAATTCCTTAAATAATAAATAGCCGTTTGTTCTCAAGAGAGTTGTTCTTTTGAAAAAGATGAAAAAAATAATTACGATTGGATATAGCAGCTGCACAAGAAGAAAAAAACCATGGAGTAGAATGAGGCTTGACTTGAAACCGACAAGAAGGAATAAAAGCTTATTTATATCCATTTATTTGTTGCATATTCAAAAACAAGAGCATTTTGTAGTTTATTGATAAACATTTGATACAAGGTATCAAACCTACCTTGTATAATTTTACAAAAACCCAGTGGGCACGCGTCATCCGAGGGACGTCCGTCGGACGTCCAGATGTCTATAAGACGTCTAACGCTCGTCCTTAGGATAACGAAAGTTAATTGGGAATCTGAAAAAAGGTATAAAATTGTTATAAACCTTGATATTTGGGTTAAACTTATCAATAATAAGTGTTGGGTTAGGTTGGGTTATGTAAAGCAATGATATATAAAATAACCAACCAAGTATTGTATGTATTATAATAGTAGTTTTAATAAATAATAAATCTAAAAATTAAGCCAAGAACTACAATATACAAACGCTAAGTATGTATATTGTAGTTCTATTGATTTAAGGTTAAATTAATTTAAGATTAAGTTAGGCTCAAGGTATTTAATCCACAACAAAATATCTAAAGTTGTTTAGCAATTTTTTTTTCACTGGGCTCGAAAACTTACCTTTCTGCAGAGATATTAAAACAACCTTGAACTACAAGCTAATTTAAAATATTTTTCATAGCTGTTTAATTTGCCTTATTTACCCATATTTACAAATTAAATGGTAAAAAAAAAAAAAAAAAAATTATATACCTATATTTACTAATTAGATGACATAAAGTTTACAGCTTCAAATTTTTTTTTGAAGATTGTTTAATGCTGGTTTTTAATCAAAATTTATATTTAAATTACTTCACATTTAAATTTTTATTTTTTAAATAATTAATTTTTATTCATGAGTATAATTATAAGAGGAGTATTCAATTTTTAAAATAATTTCTCCGCAAATATCATTTGATGTTATTTTGTCAGTGTGAAAGTATAATCTCAAGATATAATTAAAAAATGGTAAGTTGAGGTATATAGACCCACTTGTTTTTTTAAACACAAGTTTATCGCAAAACTTCTGTACCGATAAAAAACCACTCTCAGAAAACTTTCGATATTGATTAATTTATTAAAATTTTATAGTTATTTTTACATGGTTTCTATTTACTATGACAGCAAGTTTAAAAACCTGCACAAATTGACAATCGAGAGATTTTTGAAGAAAAATTAAGGCCGTGATGTAAACTAGCTGACAATATTCCATAAAACACCGACTTTAAGTTGAAAATAGTTTCCTTTGGAGGTAGGTGTTACAAACCCCCCCTTCACACACACACACACACACACACACACACACACACACACACACACACACACACACACACACACAGCCCTCTTCTTAATTTGTCCCTGGTTTTAATAATATTTTTTCTTAGAGAAACATGACGTAAACACGACTTTACCAATTAAACTAATAAAATACGTATGAATAAAACAATCGCGAAACAGTTTCGCGGTTGGTGAATAATTGATATGTAATTAGTAATTTATATAAAAATACAAATACCTTTACCAATATGATACTGGTGGAGGTGTTTATATTTTTATTCAAAAATACACTAATTTTATACCACGCAATAACCTTAGTGTTAACTAAAAAAATTGTGACAGTGTGCGTTAAAACTGATAACCAAAATTCTAAAAACATAACTTTCAATGATATTTATAGAAAACCAGCAAGCCTACAAGGATCACAAAATGTTCTTTTACTCTACTCATTACTAATTTTCTCAACACAACACTTTGCAACAACGTTTATTTAGAGCTCGATCATGAGTTACGTGAAGCATATGAACCTTTTCAAGTGCAATTTTGAGACCAATACAATAAAACAAACTAAAGTATAAAAGTTGTTATATATTCAAATCATTTCTATTGGCTTGGATAACAAAATGTATTCTAAAATTGACTCGGAAAGATTAAAAGCTTTATGAAAAATTTCTAAAAATCAAAACTTACTAATAACTTAATATAAAATATATAAAATTATTTGAATAAATATTAAATAAATATTCGTAAAAATGAAAAAGTACTAACAAAATTTAAATTATTTAAAGTTGTTAAGAAAAACCAATGAAACAAATACCCAACAAAAATGGAATGCAATTAAAAACATAATTATTTGAAACAAATATAGACATTACGTTCTAAAAAAAAATTTTAATTGACGAATAACTTGGAGATTGATTTAATTTACAATAGTATGCTAATGGTTAGAGTTTTCTTTGTTAATGAGAATTGTAACTTGGCAAGAAATTTTCCTCAACCTTTTCTAACATTGAACTCTTATCTAATAACTTATGATATAAAAACAAATGAATCAAAACTAGATACAATTTTGATATATTTGTTCATAGTCAGTTGTGTACTGCATAACTAAATCAGAAAAATAATAAAAGTGCAGGATCGGGTACATTTAGCTTTCATATATTAGCCTATAATATAATAGAACCATACTTATTTCATATCTACCACTTAGATCAGGTATAGTCCTGTATATAATGAAAATTGTTCGAGTCACTCCAATTTTTCAAACAATTTTTCAAATTCTTAAAAATATATCTATTTTATCTTGTTTCTTCTAATTGCTTGAACATATAATGTACAATAGTCTGTATAATCATTTAACTAAAAACAATGTTGTAAAGTAAGCAACAAAAAAAAAACTTCCAACTGATCACGCATTTGTAGAGTTTGTTTAATATTTATCTAATGCCTTCAATACTGCCTTTGTTTTTAATGCCTTTAAAAATGTCTTTAATACTGTTTTACATTAGAACTTTTTATTAGATAACAGTTTTTATTAAATTATTATTGCTCTGTTCTTTAAGAATATTGAGCACTATTATTGTAAAATACAATAATATAACTTATTTATATATATATATATATAAATATATATATATGTAATGTTATATATGTATATATATATATATATACATATATATTTATATATATCATTATATATATATACATACATATATATATATATATATATATATATATATATATATATATATATATATATATATATATATATATATATATATATATATATATATATATATATATATATATATATAAGTTTATATAAATAATGGAAACACAGTTTTTTAAGATATACACCAACATATGTATGAAAATTTTCAATTATTAATAAAAACATTTAATTCTGTAAAAATTCTGTTTACACTTTAGTTTGTTACTATTGTAATGTAACTTTATATTTAAACAGTCTGTTTAAAAATACTTATTATAATCCCTTAAGTACTTTTCGTAGGTATTTATACTTTTTATTCACAGTAGTATCAGTCTATAAATTCCAGGTAGTCTCTTAATAATAAAACTAAAATACCTTATTTTAAAAGTTTATAGTAAAATGTTTAATAATGTTTATCAATTTAACAATAATTTAACTTGATAATAAATTAATAACATGTAACCAAGTATTATCTTAAAATCATAGAGTTTATCTATAAAAATATTTGATGAATATACAAGGATATATATATAAACGAAAAAAAAAAAAAAAAAAATATGCAGAATAAAATTCTTTTGCCTTTTAAAGTTTTAGAAATTTAAAATTTTATTGAAATCTTAATTTTGAATACAAAATAAAAATACAAAACAAAAAATATAAAAATAAAAATGTTAATTGTTATAATCAATTTTGAACATCTAATAACAAAAAGATATAACTTTGAACTTTTTTTTCACACAATTCGTGCTCTAATCTCAGCCAATAAAACGAAAAGTAAAATTTAGTTTGTATAAATATCCCAACAACACTTACATTTCTCAGTTAAACATAAACGACACTGATGTGTGGGCTGTTACATGTTGCAACTCAAGATATTAGTAAACAATTTCTCATACTTTTTATATATATAATAAATATAACTTCTAAATTAGTAGATATATTTAGTATATATATATATATATATATATATATATATATATATATATATATATATATATATATATATATATATATATATATATATATATATATATATATATATATATAATATGAAAATATTTTGTTTCAAAAAAAAATAAATACACAAAACAAAGATTGTGCTATGCAAGCAGCAAATAATTGCGGTCATAGCCGCAATCTCTCTAGAAAACAATGAGAACCTTGTCAGAACACATTTCTTATTGCGTATGATATGACATGATATTGCTAACATCCTATGTGGAATCCAGTTTTACTCTAGTTTGTACCCTTGTTGATGGTGTAGCATCACCTCAGATAACTTGCAGTCAGAAGGAAATCCTAGAAAAAATGAATCAAAAAGAACTCAATTTCAGCTCTACAACTCACATTCAAGTAGAAGCAAATTAGAATCTAAATCTGGAAAGGAGCCTGTGAATGGCTTTCAAATTTGTATTCATCAACATTTAAGCTACCACGGAGGAGAGTTTATCAGAAATGAATAACTTATAATCAGAATGAAACAAAATTTTTCATAATATTTTCATTACATGACTTAAATTTTTATTGTTTACAAAAAACCTGATGCTTGAAAAAGCAATAAATAAAGCAGTTGGCAAACCAAGTTTTTATTTTTCTTTAATTTTGTATCCTTTTGACTTTATTAAGCAAAGAATACAATTAAAGGCACAACTATCAAAGGCTGAAAGAAATAAGAATTTTTTTTTCTAAAGCAATTCTTTTCGTTGCTTCACTTTGAAGCATAAGTCCCATAAATCAGCCAAATGAAAAGGTAACTGATTGATTACTTTTTCCAATGAAAGCCCTTTGAACACTCTAGGTCACTGCTCTAAATTTTGACCGCCAGGTTGAACTTTGTGTCAATTTAAAAATGATAATTAATATGGTTACAAATACTATATACTATTAGTAAACAATCAAGTTTGAAATCAAAATCACGTGCTTTCTTATGTTATTTGTGAAAAATAAGTTCAGTATTTTATCTATTTTAAATTTTTTTTAAATTAGTAACCGCGGTGAAAAATTGTTAAAAATCCCTGGGAACTATACGGCTTTATACAAATTATAGGTAGAGAAAAAAATTAAAAAATTAAAAATGGCGATAAGGTTCAGTGTTTGCTGCGTTTGCCTAGATCATAAAGGAGAAAGATCAAAGAATTTATTGTCAGTTTCTGAACCAATCCTTCAAAAAATAAATACTTTTATTAATTATAAATATAATCCAAACCTAGGAGCATATTCTACTATGATTTGCACTAGTTGTCAAAGAAACCTTTATCTACTTGACGCAGAAAAAAGTACTGCAAGAAGTTCTTGGTTATCAAAAGTATCCAAGGTATCAATGTAATTATAAAAATTTAATTATTATAAAAAAGTTTAATTCTGAGCATTTTTAATGATATAAAATATTTAATGACAATTTTAAATCAAATTTATTTTGCATAATTCATTACTCACAATGCTCACCGTCACATTGTTCATATATGAACTTGTATTTGATGTTGAATCAAGTTTTTGTTTATTGTTATAGATACACGAAAAACTAGTAGTCAGGCGCGGTGTCAACATAGTAGATTTTGTCCAATCAGCACAATCTGAAATTGTCAATGACACGAAAGAGAATTTATGCCATCATTGTTTTGGTATTATTGGTAAAAATTTTTAATTTCAAATCACTTACAAATTTGATTTACTAGTTTAAATTAAATAATGATATCTCTAAACAAATAACAGGTTAAACATTGTTTTTTTTTTTTGTATATTTATTGCTTATATATTTGTTTTAATATATATATATATATATATATATATATATATATATATATATATATATATATATATATATATATATATATATATATATATATATATATATATATATATATATATATATATATACAGGGTGGCCCGTAAGTTTTGTCCACCCGTTATGACTACTCATCATTTTTACTGAAAAAGAAAAGACAACATACGATCTTATTGATATGTCTTTGCAAGTTGTTTACTAGAGGTTGTTTACTTTTACGAGGTGGAAAAAGTTTGAGAAATTTCGATTTTACACTTGACCAGAGATTTGTAAAAGTTATAAATTCGAATTATAAAAAAATTTGTGCTATATAAAAATAGACCTAGAAAAGTAGTGAATGTATTCTGTTAAGTTTTGTTAAATTACATCTGTCTAACACATTTCAGTTTTAAACCAGCTTACTTTGAGGTTATTTTTTTGGCAATTTGAGTTCTTTGTTGTCTCCAGTAGACCCAAAAGTTTTGTCCACTTTAGGTTAAGAGGACAATGTGCTATTTTCTATATTTTCTGTATCTGCATCTGTATTTAGAGATGGGTAAAATGGTAGCATCACTGAAGAAAAATCAAATTTAACAGCATCACTGAACAAACGCATTGCTGAATTAGGTAAATTAGGAAAGTCTTAGGCTGAAGTAGCTGCTGCAATTGGCTGCAGTGAGAAAAGCGTTCAGCGATACTGGAGAAAACCTGTTAATACAAACTTTAATGAAAAGAAACGCTGTGGTCGTCCAACTGTGTTGTCACCAGCATCAAAGAAGTTAATAACCAGTGAAATGAAGGACAAGTGGGGTTCATCAACAAGAAGTTGTGCGAAAAAGTTAAACTTTTCTGAACGATACATTACACGTAAAAAACAAATTTCTCGTTTAACAGTGCAACGTTTTGTTCAACATCAACCATGGGGTAAAGTGGCTTACCATAAACCAATAAAACCACTATTGACTAAAAAAATTGAAATGATCGCTTGAAATTTTGTGATTGGTCGGAACAAAATGGTTATCTTCAAGATGACCATGTTGGTAGACAAAAATGAGGCCATGTTCTGTGGATAGACGAAAGCCCTGTTGTGTTATTTCCAGTTCCAAATTGTCAGAATATGCGAATACGGACCGATGACAAATCAAAGATCACTCTAGCTGTTCGTCCTAAGTTTGGATTGAAAATTATGGTGTGTGGTGGTATGTCACGGTATGGATTGACTGAATTGGTTGTTGTGCCAGAGAAGCAGACAGTTAATGCTGATTATTACATGAATCACATTTTACCAAAATATGTTGAGGCTACCATCAAGGTGATACTGCTGATAAGAGAAAAATGTTTTTTAATCAAGATATGATTCTTTTTCAGCAAGATGGTGCACCTGCACACTCAGCAAAAATCGTTCAGCAATTTTGTGCAAAAAACATTCCGTCGATGATTCCAAAAGAATTGTGGCCTGGGAACAGTCCAGATATTAATGTAGTTGAACATTTATGGAACTTGCTTCAACAAAGTGTCTTTGAGGCTCCTAAACCAAAAAATAGAGTTGAACTTGTGGAACGGGTGAAAGACAAGTGGTCTTCTGTGACTGGTGACTATCTCTGTTTGTTGGTTGAATGACTACCAAAACGTGTCCCGGAAATTCGTGCTGCCAATGGAGGACACAGTAGTTATTAATAAACTGTAACAGTCATTTTGTATGACCTGACTTGTAATATGATTGAAATATAGTGCTTATTGCGTATAAACATATTTTGTCTGATTACTAGACTAACTGAAGTCATGCAAGGAGGGGGGACAAAACTTATAGGCATCTCTGTATATATATATATATATATATATAATGTGTATATATATATATATATATATATATATATATATATATATATATATATATATATATATATATATATATATATATATATATATATATATATGTATATATATATATATATATATATATATATATATATATATATATATATATATATATATATATATATATATATATATATATACACTATTTTTTATTGCAAATTTTTTTTTAGCTGCTGGAAGGCCTCACAATTGCTGTAAAAGTCAGGCAGTTAAAAATCTTACAAATCTAGCCTTTGGTTTTGGTGCTATACAGGCAGACAGGTGGTTTCAAATATTATTAAGACTAAAATGGATAACGAAAATTTAATACAAGGAGCAACATTTAATCTATCAACAGGTGGTGACCCAGTTCAGATTACTGTAGGATTTCAGGATTAAAATCAGAAAGATTTAAATCTTTAAATATGATGCCTTTTCAGATGCTAACTTTACAGACCATTTTGGAACTTTCCAAAGCAAGTACTCAGGTCTTGGTTTCTAGTCTAAAAAGTTAATTTGGATCAAATTGTATTACCAAAAATATATATATTTTTTTATTTTTATTTGCACTCACTCCCAACAAGGCTGCAAGCAACCACTATCAAGTTGGGAGTTACTTGGAAAAAAAAGAACAGAGTTATAGAGCAAAAAAAACGGTTGAAAGAAGACTTGAAATGTTGAAGGTTGTATGAGTCAGGAAAACATGAAGATGGGAGAGAGTTCCAAAGGATTAAAGTGCGGGGAAAAAAACTAGATGAATAAAAGTTTTTAGAGCATACTGGGACAGATAAAGTAAACGAATGAGACTTAGCTGAATGACAAGTAAAACGAGAATGAATTTTAGTTGATGGAACTAGAGATAATAACTTCTTTGAGCAGTGACCATGATAGTATTTGTAGAAAAGAGAAAGAGATGCAACTTTACGACGATGGGAAAGAGTTTAAAGCTTAGCAGATAGTCCAGGTCCAACAACATTTACAATGCGTTTTTGGACCTTGTCAAGAAGAGAAAGTGAATCGTTAGAAGAACCAGCCCAAATATGTAAACAGTATTCCATACAGGGACGAATAAGAGATTTGTAGAGGTAGAGAATAGAATCAGATGTAAGGAAATGGCGAGCACGATAAAGAGAAGCAACCTTAGCAGAAGCTAATTTACCAATCAATTGTATATATGGTTTATATATGGTTTCCATGAAAGGTCAGTAGTAAGCGATAATCCAAGAAGATGCAAAGAGGAGAACCCAGTAAGAGGATTGCCATTCATTAATATAGGAATGTTGACCATATTACGGTAGTTGTTTGCAGAAAGCAACTGGGTTTTGTTAGAGTTGAAATTCACAAGCCACTGTGAACCCCAATCTATTACTGAAGTGAGATCGGATTCAAGATCAGCTGCTTGTTCTAGGCGATCGAAAAGAGAGGAATTTTTGTCAAGACAGGAGTATAAAGTTGAGTCATCAGCAAAAAGAGCTACTTTAGATGAAAGGTTGTCAGGAAGATCGTTTATGTAGATAAGAAACAAAACAGGGCCCAGGATGGAACCTTGGGGAACCTCAGAAGTTACTGGAAATAAAGAAGAGTGTTGGCCTTCAAGGATGACTTTAATAAACCGGTTAGAAAGAAATGATTTGATAATCTCAAAAACTTTCCCAGAAACACCATATGAAGCAAGCTTATGGAGAAGACCAGCATGCCAAACTTTGTCGAAAGCTTTAGATATGTCGAGAGCAACCGCCCTAGCCTCACCGCCTCCATCTAATGCACGATAAAATCTTTCAGTTACAGCAGTTAGCAAGTCGGCCGTAGAGCGAGAGGATCGAAAACCGTATTGATTGTCTGACAGTAGTTTATTTGACTCAAGATGAGATGTGAGGAATTTGTTGATCAAAGACTCAAAGACCTTGCTAATAACAGAAAGAAGACTGATCGGACGATAATTGGAGGGGTCAGAATTTTCTCCAGAGTTTTTGAATATTGGAACCACAGATACCATTTTCCAACAAGCAGAAAAACAAGACTCAGTCAAACACTTGTTAAATAGTTTAGAGAGAATTGAAGAAAGCTTTGGAGAACAATTCTGCAAAACTGTGACAGGAATGTTGTCTGGACCACATAGCTGTAGACGAGTTTAATTTAGTAAACTAAACGAACTTTAGTCGCATGTTGAATCTTTATATTTTGCAGAACTAGTTGAGTTTAGAGGAAAATTGACTTAAAATGTACTGGGTTTGTCTTCACACTATGAAAAATATGCATGTTTGTATTGTACAGGATTATGTTCTTTACCTCTGGAGATCTTAGAACGTTTGGAAATCTTGATTACTGGTCTCAGAAATATAATAATGATGGATGTCCAACAAAAAAAAATGTCAAATTATATGAATGTTATTAATAAAAGGTTAATTTATTTGGATGAGGATCCTGAAATATTAATTGTTCATAAGAGAGCTTCACCAGAACTGCATTTAATGATAGGTGCAGTTGGAGTTTTAGGCAAAGTATTGCTAATTATATATGATCCTGGATTTAAAACTTGGCTATCTTTACATCATATTGTTTTTCGAGGCTACCATGGAGTTGGTTGGGACGGAAATAATTCTAATAAAATACTTAAAAATATATATCTTCTTGAACAAGCTGTTATAAAGGAAATCCCAGCACCAGCATATTATCCGTAATAAATTGTTTGCAAGCTTTTAAATCAGTAAGAGATGCAGCTTTCAGAAAACATTTAAACCCAGAATATGAAACAATTATCAAAAACTTTGCGGACATTTTTAAACCTCTGCAAAATGATATTCATGGTGCAAAAATAGAGGGATTAGCCTTAAAAACTACATGGAAAATACATATTATTGTAAACCACATAATTCATAATTCTAAAATATAATAATATGGGTCTAGGAAATCGGAAAAGATATAAAGTCAGCACTGAACATAGTAAGCATGGAGAACAATTAAAAAAAGCTGTTGTTGATTTCAACACAAGAAGAATTAAATAATAATTTATGTGTTGTAGTCTTTTGAAAGGGCAGATCCAAGATCTTAAATGAGTATTACAAAATACCCCAATTATATTTACCTTGTGAGGGCAATAAGATATATATATATTTCTTATATATATACTATCTTAAATATCATTTAACTCACCAAAAGATTTCAAATTTAGTTCAAAGAATCTTTTGGAGTTAAGAACTGGTGACCATGTAAACAATGCCCCCCCCCCTTTCTATCTAAGTCAATGGGGTCATTTAGGGTTTTTTTCATACTTAGCACCGGATTTCGATTTTAAACTAAGTTGTTTTTAACTGCTATATATTAGTAAAGACTAAATCAGTCAGAGTTTTTTAATTGACACGCATTTCAACCTGGCGGTCAAATTTCAGTGTTGTGAGGTCCTCATTTTGTATCATTTTGATGAATACTGAGAGTGCTAAAAATGTAAATATATATAGAATTTTGTTTTTTAATTTGTATGTTTGTGCCTCAAATAGGAATTCAATATTAAATTAAATTTAACAATTAAATAGAACATTGATTTTACCCATCATTTTATTCTACCGGCATATTTTTATGTGGAAAATTTTCCAAAGATCATCTAACTTCAAACTCAATTTTTACTCTGGGACGGTTAAAATAGATTTTAATTTTGATGCCAAATGAACCGTGTCTCTAGATTACAAACGCACAGTTTGGTAGGAGTAATGAAATGTATAATTAAGGCTCATAAATGATCTATAATTAAGTGCTCATAAATTACCTGTTATAGGAAAAGAAACAGCAGTTGTATTTATGCGGACTGGTTAAGGACAAAGGCAGAATAAAAACATACATAGTTTAAAGGTTTTGGTTTAGGCAGCGCTCCTTTAATAAAAAGAAAAGCATTTCTTTATTTAATTAAACGGCCTTAAAAATATATATAGTAGCGGATCTAGTTGAACAATTTTCAATTAAATTTAATTTTTATTTTTTTCACAAACTTAAGTTTCTATTTTCTTTTATATATAGATTTAAAAAACATCTCTCTCTGCAAGAGTACATAAATTTTATTATAAAGTTTATGTATTTAAGTTACGAGCATCTAAAGTATAGAAAAAAAAATTGATTATTCTAGTCTTCTTTTCTTTCTTATCCTTTAAGTTCCGAATAGAATCAACTTTGAATCAGACTTTTGTCCAAGTAATTATTAACTAACACTAAAGTAAACTTTTCGTAAAGTTCTTGTATAATTTGGTAAGACCATAAAACTGTAGAATTTTCTAGTTTGTAAGAATATTCGAAAGAGTTGTAGAAATATCAAAACTATATATATTTATGCTTTTTCAATTCAAGATACATTTCCTAATTTATTATTATATGAATGAGGTATATTCATTTTATAGCTGTTATCGACTTAGACTAAAAGTTGAAGTCGACTTGTTAAAAGTCAAAATTAGTACTTTGTATTATCAGGTCAATTTAATCGACAATGAGTTAGAACTAATCAACGAGAAGTCATTTTAATTAAAAAGTTTTCTCAACATCCTTATAGTCTAAAAGCTTGTGGCCACCAGACTTACATTATTTTATAAAGGCTGAAAATTTTTTAGCGAATACTCTTAACACAAGTAGAAACATCAACTATGTACTTTAGATCATGGTGGGTTTGACTAATAACAGACACAAAAGATAAAAAAGTACTGGTTTCTATATAATAACAATTAAAATCGAAGACAAAAATTGTAATAAATATAAAGTTAAAAAATGGTTTTAATAGCTATTTTTTTTTTTTTTTTGAGAACAAAATAGTACTTTTTTGACGCAATCAAACTGTAATTATTTTCAGTTAAGTTACGTATAAAAACTGACAATATTGTTATTATTAATTGCAATTTTCCAAAATTTAAGGGTGCCTAACAAGAGGTTGACACCAAGTGTCTGGGAATGAATGGCATGATTTCTAATTCTACTACAAAAAAAATTGTGAGAAAATAACGCTTTATAAGTGGTCTGGCACTTCACACCTTTACACTTCTTCAACTATGTTTTACAGTCATTAATACACACTATTTTATCATAAATTTAACAAATTTTATAAATTTAACAATTTTTTTCACTTATTTCGAAACCAAAATCTTTTTTTGATTTAAAATAAATTTTTACAGTTTTGATTTAAAATCTTTACAGTCAGCAGATGGTCCATTTATTATCTAGTTTACAGTCAGCAGATGGTCCATTTATTATCTAGTTTTGCACACATTATCATTTTTATGATTTTTATTAAAGCATTTTAACCAAAATACTTTTAAATTACCTGTCTATTGATATATATATATATATATATATATATATATATATATATATATATATATATATATATATATATATATATATATATATATATATATATATATATATATACAGCATATGGTTTGATGATATTTTGTACTAAAATATTACAAAACTCTTGTTCGTTGAAAAGCGTTCATTATTTAGGAAAATTATTTTGATTATATATAAATTTCAAAATAGAGCGAAAAAAAAACTTTTATTATGGAACGTCAAGTTTCATGCATAACGGCAATCATCAGCCATAAATTACCTTATAAAAACACAAACAAACATTATTTTAACGCTTAGCGTTCTTTAGGATGATTCAAAATAGGGTTTTAAATTTTCAAAAAAACGCAGGACTAGAACGGATCATCATCCATATGTAAGGTAATATTTGGCTGATGATTGCCGTTAGGCATGAAATTTAAAGTTTCATAATAAAAGTATTTTTTTTTTTTACGTTTTTAATTATAGGGTAAGGGATACTGAATGGACCTTGTACTGAATGGACAATTAGAAAAATAAAAACTTAACAAGCTGTTAATTCATTTTTTTAAATTGCATATAATTTTTGTATACTCAAAGTTTCTTTAATATTTTTGGTTTAACTTTATTTGTAATAATGCATTAATATTTTTTTTTTTTGTTTTTTTTCAAGAAAAAAGTAAATTTTTAATATTTTCAATTTGTTCCAATTTACACTAGATTTTTAAGGTAAAGTTAACTATGATTATTAATAATATTATAGATACATATTTTATACTTTTTACAACATTAGAATCAATATTATATGATTTACTGATTGCTGTAATTATATGGGTAAGATGTACATTTTGGTTAGTATACTGGATGAACCACCATTGATTGTACTGATTGGACCGGTTCATTTTTCTGTGAAGTATTCATCGCGCTTCGGTATATTACTTACTAAAAGAAAATACAGAAGTTTTTTCATCTAAATGATCTAAGAAATTGTGAATTAGGATATAAATCAAAATATCTAATAAACTTTTGTTAACGAAAGCTTAAAGGCTCAATTTTAATTATTCAATATAATATTAAAGTAAGCAGATAATATAATATTAAGTTAAGCAGACTAATAGGTTACATATTTAGTTAATAATTATTAATTTGTAGTTTATTTCATTATTTCAATAACATATCGTAATATTATTACGATATATAAATAAGTTGTTATTACTTATAATAACATCTAGCATATAACATGCTAGATACTAAACAATATATCTGAAATGTTATTTATACGTTTTTAAAAACAATGACAATTACCATGGTCAGTAGTTTTTTCAATACAAAAAATCAAGTAATATCTAATATAACCAAGAATAAAATTTCGTAAACTACTTGTTATATTTAAATTATTAAAGCCTGTTGATCATAATAAAAAAATTATCCTACATTCAAGCTTTTATATAATTTTGCATTTTATACATGTAACATGTGTGAGTGTTTATATATATATATATATATATATATATATATATATATATATATATATATATATATATATATATATATATATATATATATATATATATATATATATATATATATATATATATATATATATATATAAAATAGTATCAATAATTTTTTTTTTATAATATGGTTATAAAGAAGTTTTATTCATTTCAGAAGTAGTATGAGACATCGCAAAGCAACAGGACTAAAAGGTGATTGAGATCCCAATAATATGATCTAAGCAGTTGAAAATGTTTTGAAAAAAACTTTATCTGAAAGAAAAGCTGTTGAGATATTTGGAATCAAACGTTCAACTTTTACGAGGCAAATAAAAGAAGTTTGACTCCAAATGGATTAAATAAATTGCAATTTGTTCCATATAGTAACAGTTCTATTAAATTTTTTTCAGTAACAGAAGAAAAAGAGCTGGTTCAATATTGTTTATTTTCTCCAAAAATGGGATATGGGTTATGTCAGCATTCAATAAGTATAATGTAGCTCTATTTTATAATAATCTGCATAGTCTTTTGATTAAATACAAGTTTTCACTAAATGATATATGGAACGTTGATGAGACTGGTGTTACTACTGTACAAGTGCCAGTGTATGTTTTAGCCAAGAGAAGATAGAGGCAAGTTGCTTCTGTTACAAGTGCAGAACAGGGTATCTTGGTAACAACGTGAAATGCAGTAAAGGCAAGTAGATCATCAATAACACCATTCTAAATATTTCCACGTGCCTATTTTAAAGACTTTTTTCTGCGAAATTCAATTCCTGGTTCTGTTGGCACTGCCAACAAGTTGGACGGTGGAATCAACCTCTATGGAGTGGTTTAATCATTTTATAAAAAGTGTTCAAACATCAAAGGCAAACCTTGTGCTGTTGATACTTGATAATCATGAGTCTCATAGTCAATTAACTTCATAGACTTAGCATCAGATAATGGTGTAATTTTTTAACAATCCCACCCCATACATCAAACAAACTGCAACCACTTGATATAACGGTGTGGGGACCTTTCAAACGTCATTATAATCGTGAAATTGATAGCTGGTTGGTATAACTTCCAGGAAAAACTGTTTCAATCTATGACATTGCAGAAATTTCTCGAAAAGCTTGGGCAAAAGTATCAATGCCAGATAACATCATTAGTGGTTTTTTAGTATCTACATAAGTCGTTTTCAAACTGATCGATGGAAGGATGAAGATTTTTTTTATCTTAGGTTACAGACCCAATTCTGAAATGCTCAACATCAAACCAGTTTTGGTAGAAATTAATAAACCTAATCCTGAATCACTCAATATCAATCCAGTTTCAGTAGAAGTCATTAGACCTTATCCTGAAGTATTCAACATCAATCCTGTTTCAGTAGAAATAAATAGAATAGGTCTGTTTGTAACCTAAGATAAAAAAAATTTTCATCCTTCCATCGATCAGTTTGAAAAGAACTTATGCAGATACTAAAAAACCACTAATGATGTTATGTTAATGTCGACAATGTTAATGACATATAATAATGATGAGGCTGATGATATTCTTGTTGAATGAAATGATAATCGTGTCAAAGATAGTTTAAATTTTTGTGGAGGTATTACATCAAATTACGATTTGTGTGCTATATGTAAAGAAATGGGTTGTGACAACGAAGTGTGGTACCGTTGCAGACAGTGTGCGAGCTGGGCACATAAAGCCTGCACAAGTGCAGATAATGCCAGTCAATATGTTTGTGATTATTGTAATTTGACTATCTGATTGAGACTTCGGTCTAAAGTTGTGTTAATTAATTTAGAAATATCAATAATGTCTCAACATACTCCTTTCTTGTTTTTAAACTCCATTTATAAACCCTAATTGCTTTGTATAATATAAATTGCTATGTGCGATTGTTTACAACTTTTAATGTAATATACAATATACAAGGATGGTTAGTTAAGATATTATTCTTGTCTCCCAAATTAATATATCGGCTACAGTTATTAACGGTAGAGATACTATTCTTTTTTTAAAAAAAAAAAAGTTATTTTGTGGTCCATTTATATATATATATATATATATATATATATATATATATATATATATATATATATATATATATATATATATATATATATATATATATATATATATATATATATATATATATATATATATATATATATATATATATATATATATATATATATATATATATATATATATATATATATATATATCGTAAGTGTTGCTACATCAACTATCTTATAGCCTGACTCGCAAGGCAGTGCTGCCACGTCGACTGACAAATAGCCTGACTCGCAAGGGAGTGCTGCTACATCGGCTGACAAATAGTCTGACTCGCAAGGGAGTGCTGCTACATCGACTGAGGGTTTGGTTTGGGCAGGCAGTCAATCATTTAAAAAAAAATTTTTTTTTGAAGTTTTTTAACATTTTCTGGTCAGGTGGTCAGGCTTTTTAACCCGCTCTTTAAAACAATAGTTTATGGGAAAAACTTTGTGACTACCATGCAAGACTATATATATATATATATATATATATATATATATATATATATATATATATATATATATATATATATATATATATATATATATATATATATATATATATATATATATATATATATATATATATATATATATATATATGTATATATATATATACTTTTTTACTTTTTTTTTTTCCAGAATAATATGTACAAGGTAAATTTACATTGAATATATTACTGGTAGGACTTCCAGAAGATCACACGATCTTATCATGAAGCCCTTTACAATCTATATTAAGAGTCAAAATACAAAAGTTTACAAATATTTAAAACAGTATTTAAATGCGTTTATATATTATAAAACTCTTTAGATGTTAAGTAAGTTTTAACAATATTTTACAATATATGTGAATATATGTATAATATTTCTCAATATTTAATATTATGCAAAAACAAACAAACAAACAAAAAAAAGCAAACAAAAACTCGAAAAATTACATCAGTTTTCATCAATATATATCTAATGTCAATATATAATATATAATATATAATCTTAAAAATACTGTCGTTCAGATTACAATTCCTTAATTATTTTGTGGAATAGATAATAATTTAAAAATATAAAGATATGTTATTAATTGAAATAAATACTTCTTTTAGTTTTCTTTTAAAAGAAAAATAATTCCAATTATGCGAAAAATCAAAATGCTTTAAAACTATTTTGTTCCATAAAAAGGCTCCACGGCACTGAATGCAAAATATGCCTATATTTGATTGAAAAATTGGTTGTTGGATATGTTTATTATTTCTTAATATATATTTATTTATTTCTTTCATTGAATATAACTTATGAAAAGAAACAAGACAAGTATTAATTTTGCATTTAAACATAAAACAAAGAACGTAAATATATTTGCTTTGTAAATATTAGGAATATTCGTGTTTAACAATAAAGGCCTGGCATGAGTAAAACGATCTTTAAAATTAATAACACGTGCTACATGCTTCTGTTTACAAAACTTAATTTTGTTGGTACTACCTCAGGCAATATTAGCATAGTTAATATGGCAGTGAATTAATGAGTAATATAGTTGAATTAAAGTATGTTTATTTAAAATGCTTCTTGTTTTATATAGAATCCCAATCCTTTTTGCAATTTTATTATTTAGATTTCCAATGTGGTTTTTCCATGAAAGATTTTCATCCACAATAATACCTAAAAATTTAGTATAAGTTACTCTTTTTATATTAATTTTATCAATGAAAAGCGGCGGCATTTCACTTGGTAGTATATGTTTTTTATAAGCTGAATGAAAAAGAATCCACTTAGTTCTTTAAATATTAAGTGAAAGCTTATTCGATTTAAACCGGTCAGATATTTTCTTTAGTTTTACATTCATCTCATTAAATAAGTTATTGATGTTATTTCGGGATAAGAAAAGATTAGTATCGTCAGCATACATTATTGTCATTAAATTAGAAGTTTTATAGAGGTCATTAATATAAATTAGAAATAAGAGTGGTCCAAGTATGGAACCCTGGGACACTCCACAGGATATATCTAAAGCAGTAGTTGTTGAGTGTGTATCAATATGCATGAATTGTTTACGATTATTTAAGTAACTTTTTAATAACATTAAGACTTTACCAGTGATACCGTAATGTTCTAATTTATTTAATAGAATGCTGTGATCAATTGTATCAAAAGCTTTAGGTAGGTCTATAAAAATACATACATATATATATATATATATATATATATATATATATATATATATATATATATATATATATATATATATATATATATATATATATATATATATATATATATATATATATATATATATATACATACATACATGATTTTTGCTGACCTTAGACGACGTCAGGTCAGCAAAAAAAAAGACGGGTAATAATTAAATGATTATAAAAGGATTGTTTTATAATAGCATAGTTTCAGACAGTATTTTAAAGAAAGTAACAATTAAATTTTGTTTAGTAAATTAAGTAAATAACAAATTTATAAAACAGTGATTTTTTAGTTTTGAAGTTGTCTTTTTTTACAAAAAAATGGTCATAGTTTATTTATTACATTTTAATTGGTTTTGTAGATTGCTCATAGAAAGAACATCGTTTAGAAATACAAATTTAGTTTATGTGCTCTAGGCAAAGAATTTGTTTAAAACGGCAAATTGTTTAACAAAATGAGTAGACAGTTTACATCCGGTTGTTTAACCTCTACAAATAAGCATTTAATTCTCCAGTAGTAGGGGTGGTGTCTTTCAATATATAATTGTAGTATAGTATGATCTATACAAAACTATACAAACGTTTCTTTTGCTAATTTAGCCTTTATTTTTATTATGACAATTTTTTAAAAGCTCTGAATGTTCTCAGCAAGTTTTACACCATATTAAAATTTCTTCACCTGAATCATCAGTTTGAAATCCCAGTATTAAAAGCCCCATTTTCAATGACACTTCTGTTAGGCATTATGACTTGTTTTGAGTTTGCTTAATGTATTACTATGCGTCTGTGGCGATTTAATGGAAGTTCTATCAAATTAAAAAAAAGTTTTGTAACTAATATTTCTTCTCTGCATGTGTTTAACACAACTATACCAAGGCTAAAGTTTCTAGTTATACTTTCTGATCTTAAGGGTGGAATGCAAGAAGCGAACTTTAGTCAAGCTCGACTTGAACTTTACATTGCAACCAATAGCGACAGAGGTTTTCCCCTCAAAAAATACTCTGTCGCTATTGGTTACAAAGTAAAGTTCAAGTCAAACTTGACTCAAGTTTGCCTCTTGCATTCCACCCTAAATAATATTAAAAATAACCGTCAACATGTAAATAAATTATTTTATTAGTTAAATGGTTTGGACTAATAAAATAAATTAAAATTAGCTTTTATAAATTAATAAAATAATAGTTGCGCTTTAAAAAGCGTGAGAATATTTTAATATTTTTAAACCTTTGCTGTGGTTGAATAAATTTGAGAAAAAAAGAAAAAATGAATTAAAAAAAAATGAATGAATTGCTATTAAATAAAACACGTCGAACTTGAAAAGCATGTAATTAAAGTATTGAATATTACAAAATATTATTTAACGAATATTATAATTTTTTTACATGTATTTCAATTTACATGCCGACACTTTAGTATATTCAGGTCGGCAGTTGTATGCCGTTCTAAAGCAAAGATAGGTCGGCTTTTGTGTCAGCATTGCCGAATGCCGATCTGAATTTCGCTGAACGCATATATATGCATAATATATATACATATATATATATATATATATATATATATATATATATATATATATATATATATATATATATATATATACATATATATATATAATATATATATATATATATATAATAATAATAAATATATATATATAATAATAAATATATATATATATATATATATACATATATATATATATATATATATATATATATATATATATATATATATATATATATATATATATATATATATATATATATATATATATATATATATATATATATATATATATATATATATATATATATATATATATATATATATATATATATATATATATATATATATATATGTATATATATATTATAAAAGCAATTATTAATAATTAACGGTTGTGTTAATTGTTATAATAATTATTCAAATTGTATCTAAAGCAAAGATAGGTCGGCTTTTGTGTCAGCATTGCCGAATGCCGATCTGAATTTCGCTGAACTCATATATATGCATAATATATATACATATATATATATATATATATATATATATATATATATATATATATATATATATATATATATATATATATATATATATATATATATAGTATATATATATATATATATATATATATATATATATATATATATATATATATATATATATACATATATATGTATAATATATATATATATATATATATATATATATATATATATATATATATATATATATATATATATATATATATATATATATAATAATAAATATATATATATATATATATATATATATATATATATATATATATATATTATAATAGCAATTATTAATAATTAACGGTTGTGTTAATTGTTATAATAATTATTCAAATTGTATCATTTTTTTTTAAATTATCTTTATATATATATATATATATATATATATATATATATATATATATATATATATATATATATATATATATATATATATATATATATATATATATATATATATATATATTTATTCCCAATGGAAAATAGAAAAGACTTAGTATAAAAGTATTAAAAATTCTGGTGAAAATATTGTAAGTAATTCACAGCATATACACTGAGGCATATTCGTTTAGACGCATCAATTTTTTATCTTTATCTTAATTTTTTTCTATAAATTGTTAACTGATATGCATGCACGTTTTTAGCAAAATAATTGTTGTGTTGTGGGCTAATAAAAACCACAAAAATTTTTTTCTATGTGTCTTTGTTAACATGAGAGTATATTTGATATACAAAAGCACATTTTTTAATTGGAATATATCTATAGACGCAATCAGGTTAATAATGGTAATTATTGATTTTTAATCACTTTAACACAAATAAATTAATAAATTTTAGTGTAATTTGATCTTTTGCTCTGCCAGTATCATTTTTATTTCATTTTACAAAATGGCTAAAGGAAAGTGTTTGAAAGATGCTGAAAAAATACAAATTAATTTATATCGTGGCTCAGTAATCTCACGTCGTGAGATTACTGATAGTGTATAAGTGCTCGTGAGTCACGAGCACTTTCTATACAAGAAATAGCAAGAAAAATTGGAAGATCTGACCATGTTGTGCGAAACTACATTGCAAAAGGTGACAATTCCGGTGTAAAAAAAGCAACAAACGGCAACAAAGTATTAACAAATCGGCAAATTAATCGAATTCTCTTCGAAGCAACCAAAAGTAAATTGAATGCAACACAAATAAAGGATGAATTATTATTGCCTGTCACCAATAAACATGTTGCACATATTCTACGTACAACACCAAACGTAAAGTGGAAGAAACCACACCAAAAACCAATGTTAAAAAAACACCATAAAGTTGCTAGATTACAGTTTGCTAAAAGCTATATGCATTGGGCTCATGAGTGACAAAACTTAATATTTTCAGATGAAAAAAAGTTCAATTTAGATGGTCCGGACTCTTACAGTTATTATTGGCATAATCTAAAAGGAATAAATGACCCACAAACAAAACGAAATTATGGTGGAGAAGGTTTAATGGTTTGGGGTGGATTTTCTTATTCAGGAAAATTGACTCTGTGTTGAGGTTTACCTAAAATGAACTCGATAAAGTATACAGAAATGTTGGATGATGTTCTCATAACTTATATGAATAAAAACATGGACAATAGTGCCATACTTCAGCAAGATAATGCTGCAATTCACACATCTAGGAATTCTATGAAATGTTTTAAAGACCACAACATCCCGGTTCTCGAATGGCCAACTTGTAGCCCGGACTTAAATCCAATCGAGAACGTGTGGGGAATGCTAGCAAGAAAAGTTTATGACGCTAAAGCAGCCGGACACTAATTTAAAACTGTTACTGAGTTAAAGTGTAAAATCCTTGAAGCATGGTCCGAGTTGGATCAAACTACACTTCAACAACTAGGGGAGTCAATGAAAGGCATAATTTTTGAGGTGATCCAGTGTAATGGAGGCCATACGCATTACTAATTTCCATCTTTTAATGTCAAAAATATAACTGCGTCTATAGATATATTCCAATTAAAAAATGTACTTTTGTATATCAAACATACTCTCATGTTAATATAGACACATAGAAAAATTTTTTTTGTTATTTTTATTAGCCTACAACACAACAATTATTTTGATAATAACTTGCATGCATATCAGTTGACAATTCATAGAAAAAAAATGAAGATAAAGAGAAAAAAAATTGATGCGCCTAAACGAATATGCCTCAGTGTATACCAAAGTTAATACTCTTTCTAGAAATAGAAGTTCTAAGAAGCCTAAAATAATTCCTCTTGTTGCTGAGATTTTATACCGTCATAAAAAAACATTTGTTACTGCTTCTATCAAATTGGGAATTGCTCATGAGCAAGATGCTTTTATGAAAAGCATCTTGCTCATTATGATTTGATACATGCTCTGCATAAAACCTTAAAAAGGTTTTATGCAGAGCATGTATCAAATCACACTGATTTAAAAATTGAAAAAGTAGTCTCTTTATTTCGTATGATAGACTTTATTCATTGCTTGCTCCCCAGATGGATTTATGGTATGCAAATGTCAAAGTAGATTGTGTTTAGAAGTTAAATGTCCGTTTAAAATTTTTGATAAAACAGTCAAAGAAGAAGCTAGTGAATGTAATTTCTTTACAATAAAAAATGATCAAATAACATTAAATAAGTTTATTTAATGTTATTTGATCACACAGATTAATTCCCAAATGGCAATCACAAATTGCAAGTCAGCATATTATATTGTTTTGACGCTAAAGCTTGGTTTCCAATAGTTGTAGAAATGTCGTACAACAGTTGTACAACACCTTTGTCTTATAATGGAAACATTTTATACCGTAAGTTGCACAACTTTACGTCGGTTGTACAACAAAACTCATGTTGTACAACTCCGGTTGTGAGTATTGAAAAAATTCTATTTCTGCAACCGTTTTTTTGGTCGCGCAGTTAATTTTTTATTGGAAACTGCACAAAAACTGTAAAGTTAATAAAACATCTTCATTTTTTACAAAACATGACGACAACTCCATTATGTGTGTTTGAAAAACTATCTAAAGCAGCTTTTATGAATGAAGTTCAAAAATTTCCAGTATTGTATGACAAGTTTAATAAAGATTTTAAAGATAAATGGAAAAAGAAAAATGCATGGGAAGAAGTTGGTCGTCTTTCAAACTTATCTCCTAATCAAGCGGAAGAGAAATATAAAAGCATTCGAAGTAGTTATGGAAGGTGGCTGAAATCAAAAAAAAATATTCCATCAGGTTCTGGAAGGAACTCAGTTCCACCTCAGTTTCTTCAGCTCGATTGGCTAAATACTTTTATAGAACATCGCGAAACAACAACCAGTATTTGTTTACCTTCTGACTCCAGATTAGAAACATCGAATTTGGAAGAAAACATTGACATGGTATGTGAGCAAGTTGAAAATACTCATCATCCATTTAATAATGATCATATATCTGAAGAGGTGACCACAGAAAACAGCTGTATAAATACTTGCGTGCAAGGAGAGTCAAGTGAGTCAACAATTCACGCTAATAACAAAAAAAAAAGAAAAAAGTTGGATTCTGATGATTTACTTGATAGAACCTTAGTGAAAACATTAGAAAAAATTAACTCCAATATTGAAACTCCGAATCTTGAAGAGCAGGATGAAGATTATTTATTTATGAAATCATTAGTTCCGCAACTTAAGCGATTAAACAACTATTCTAAAGCCTTGGCTAAAGTTCAAATACAAACATTACTTCTTAAATTAGAGTTTCCAGACAGAGATGAAACTATCTAGCCTATTACTCTACTTAACTGGTCAATGTGGAAAAACTGTACTTTAGAAGTATAATTTAGAATAAACTATGAAGTAGGGGAGCGTGGTCTAATACGGGCTCCTTAGCATAGAAGTTCATTTTTTCCCGATATAGATACCAGTATTGAATGCCTAATGCAAGAATAGCATAACTTAGATGACAATGTAATTAATGGGTCATAATCAGTTGGATTAATATAACAAACTAATTAATTAATCATACTTTTAAAACTTGTGATTAGGGGCCCATTTTATCCCATAGCTAAGCCTAAAACGGGCCCGGGCCCATTTTAACTGGCCAGGTTAAGATGGGCCCCGGGCCCGTTTTAACCTTGTGCTCTGTCAGTGACAAAATCAGATCAGAACATTATTCAAATGATAACTTGTTAATTTTGCGTCTACGCTATCAGGATACTATCATGCAATAGCAAGATCTGAACAATAAACAACTCATCATTTCAACACAAAAACTAACTATTAAGCTATTAATAACGATGAATACATTTCACTTCTGCAGCTTCGTGAATAGGTTTTACAGTTAGATCTATTCATGATGAACAGTTAGCAATAGAAAGTTCACGTTCAAACGAGTAGCATGTGGTGCTACTCACAACATTGAACACATAAAAAGTAATCGTCATCAAATACTCCATTCACTTCTGCACACGATTCATGGTACCATGTCAGACAGGTTTTGCATGAAATCCAGTCACACGCCTTCACCTTATCCTCGACAGATTTTTCCATGATTCCACATTCTGGACAAACTGATTGGATAGGCCCAGTCTGTTTCACTCCTCTTTTTTGGTTTGTATTTAGTGCAGATTTAGGCTTCTTTTCTTTCGTTTTGCTAGTCTTCTTGTTTTTTTCTGCTGCCGCAAGAGCTTTTTTCACTTTTTTAGCCTCCATTGCAGCTATCTTCTCTTCAGCCAAACGCTTTTTTGTTTCTAAGCCTTGCTTGTAAGGACTGGCAGTCAAAATAGCAGTTTTACCTTTCGATTTCGATGTTTTGCGAATGCTGCCCACTTCCACTTTTGGTAAAGGCGAAATTTGCAAAACACGGACTTTAGGTTTATGTTCAAGAGCGTTTCGACAACCAACAGCTGTTGGTGTATTTAAACCGACACCGTCAGCATCACAGGGTTTTTGCAGAACTGGCTCGACCAATCTTGGTGAAGATGAACTGTCACCAACTTGTGCCTCTATCAACTCTATTGTTGTCGGAGAAACTAAAGAATCAACATCACCGCCACCGGGTTGCTGTAGAACTGGCTCGACCAATGTAAGTAGAGAGGCGATGTCACCAACTTGTCCTTCTGTCAGCTCCATTGTTATCGGAGAAATAACCTGAAGAATTAACTGATCAACATCATCGAGTTGCTCCATGCCTGACTCGTGTGATGTGGGTTGAGATGCCCCTTCACCAATATGCCGAATTAGTGGTTGTGACTGCAACACTGGTATCTGAAGAATCTCAATAGGCATGCCAGTTTTCTCTATAATGAGTTCAACATATTCGCCTGTTGGTGAAACTTCACCAGCAACCAACTCTGTATTGCTGCCAGTTGCTTCATGTTCCAATCTTGGAATATCTGTAGGCAATGAAGCAGCAAAGTCTGCATCTTGAAAGACATCACGATTGATTGGCCATATACCAGTTTTTCTAAACCCATTGACTGCAGTCAGAGCACTGGCTGCACGAAGATAAGCCTCTCGGAAGAGCGCAGGTAATTGCAGTCACTATTCTACCTGGGTGAACAAGTAACCACTTCTCAACTTCTTGAGTGTAATACGTACTGAGTGGTTTCATCAAGCTTACGTCTAATGGTTGTAGCCGATGGCTGCAATGAGGTGGTAAACATAGGAGAGAAACACACTTTTCACGAGCAAGATTGATAACATCAAGATTTAAGGTGTGGGTTTTATGTCCATCAAGGATCAACAGTACTGGTGAATCGGCACACGAATGACTGTGATATACAAAATGTTCAAACCATTTCAGAAACAAATCAGTTTGCATCCAACCAGACGGATGGGCTACACCGATGGATCCTGGTGGTGCAGCATCAAGTAACTCAGGCTTCATTCGGCATCTCGGAAACACAAACATAGGAGGGATGAAATTACCTGATGCACTCATGCATATTTCCACTGTCACTAACTGACCACGTTCTGCCGAACTCAAGCTGCCAACTTGCTTCTTGCCCCGAGCTGCTATCACCTTGGAAGGTCTGTTCGGCACAGTTGTGAAACAGTCTCGTCACAGTTGTATACCCTGTCTGGACTATAGTGGTGCTTTGTCTGTAACTCAGTGAGCAAATCAAAAAACTGGTCAACAACAACTTTGTTGAAGCCTTGTGCCCGTGCCGAAGAAGTTGGCTCTGGCATTCTTAAAGACAGGTCTGGATGTCGTGACATAAATCCTCTATACCAGTCCAGACCTGCTTCTTCTTTGACAGAACTGAATCTTTCATGGATATTGTTACTTTTCGCTAGTTGATATGCGAGTTTTCGTAAGCGCTTAGGTGTGAAACCAAAAAGCATACTTTCCATGGTTTTTATATGCTGAACAAGTTCCAGTTCAGTTTCCGTATCGAATACATTGCACCTTGAGCCGAGTCTTTTTGCAGCTGCTGCTCCACTTGCTAGACTTGACTTGTACCTCCGCTGAAGTGTTGAACGGGGTACGCTGAAAAGTTTACAGGCTTTCTTTAATCCCATTGTTTTTGTACGTAATGCTTCAATTGCTTTGACCATACCTGTCTCTGACCACGTTTGTCTTTCAGTTGTTCTTTTATACCGTCCCATTTTATTGAAGAAGCTGAAACAAAGCACAATACAATTACATAATGTGCTATTAATCTGTAATAATAGTAGATTATACATTAATTTGAAACATTCAAAGACATACACCCTTGATTAATAGTACCATTAATTTACTTTAAAACAACAAGAAAATCAAAAGAAATTATTTTAATAACACACCAAATTTATTTAAATAAGCACACTTTTAAACGACTTTTTTATGTTGATATATCCCATAATGCAGTTTAAACTTAGTTATATTTTACATAACAGATTCAGACAAATTTATAATTTGAAGACCTCTCATTAAACAATATTACATATGAAGTTCATAGTATGAACTAGATAGGTTTGTAGTTGTTCAAAACGGTAACTAAGGCGTTGCTAAGGAACTATTTGATAATATACCTAGGTAAAAAGTTAAATATCACAAAATATACAAAACAAAATGTAGAATTTTTTTCAAAAAACTAAAAAATAATAATATTTTCTATCAGAAAAGATGAAAATAATTTTTCTTAAAAAAAATAATTTATTCACATTTATTTTGTGATGAACCACCTTAAGAAGTCAATGCCTGCATCAGCTGTCTAAAACGGGCCCTTTGGTCTAAAATGGGCCCATAGCGGGTCCGTTTTAGACACTGATAAGGCCATTACAAAATCCTCATGTTGTAACGTTCCGATAAAAAACACATGAAATCGCTCATTTCCTGAGTAATCGTAACAAAAAAACAAAAGCAATAGTGCCCTACCTTGTAACTCGATATGACGATATGACTTGTAGGTCTGTGATTTCGTAACGTCAAATAAAACAAGAGAAATTGATATAATTGATTCGACACGTTTTTACAAGACCCTGTCAATTATTAACGCAATGTAAACAATCATGCATATTCATTAAACTAAGCTGGTTCTATTTGCATTCAGAGTCACCGAAAAAATCCGCTTGGTGTCGTGCCAATCGTGGGGCCCGTTTTAACCGAGGGGCCCGTTATAGACCAATCTCCCCTAACTGTTGATAATTTTTTTTAAAAGACACATTCTGGCTTACTATTCTTTTTAACCTATTGATGCAAGAAACATAACATTTTAAGTAAAATTAGATGTGAAGTTACTTTTGATTAATCATTGGAATAGATTAAATTTAGCTTACTATTTTGTTAAGTCTATTGATGTGGTAAACTATAACTTATTTTAGAAAATCATGGAGGTATAAAATGTTAATCTTTTGTTAATTATTAGGTAACTGTTGAAGTATATCTTTTAACTATAAAAAAAAAAGTAAATTATTGGTTTGTTAAATATAACATATTTTCTTTTATTAGGAAGTTTTGTTTATTACATACATTCTAGTTATTAACTGGATTGTGGCCACACGATTGAACATAGTCCATTTGCCACGAAAGGCTTCCTTCACATGAATTAAAATAATCTTTATAAGTATTTCTTATTGCAATTGCATCAAAAACAGATCTATTACTTGTTGACTTTGAGAAATCAAGCAAACACCCTTGATCTTGTAATTCTTTTCTCCAATCTCCTTGAATAACAATTCCTGAATGACTTTCACTATCAACAAAACCAGTAGGAATATAATGCGCTCCATCTGTTAAACGCAAATAGTTGTGAAGACAAACAGTAGCCTTTATTATATGTTCCACTTTCAATGGCTTTGCTTTAATTGGAGATCTGTATATTCTCCATCTAGCTGCTAAAATTCCAAAACTATTTTCGATTGTTCTACGTGCTCTAGATAAGCGATAATTAAAAACTCTTTGCTGAACAGTAAGATTTTTACCTGGGTACGGTTTCATTAACCATGGTTTAAGTGCAAATATGTCATCTCCAACAAGGACCGGTGGAACTTTAGGATCAAATTCAGAAATTTTTGGTAAATTAAAATAACCCTTATTAAATGCTCTCCCAAATGTGCTCGCATTTAAAACTGCAGCATCATTATCCCTTCCATAAGCCCCAATGTCAACCATTGTGAAACAATATTTAGCATCACAAATTGCTAATAAAACCATACTGTAAAACCCTTTGTAGTTATAAAAAGAAGATCCAGATTTTGCAGGTGCTTCAATGCGTACATGCTTTCCATCTATAGCTCCTATACATTGTGGAAAGTTCCAATCTTGATCAAACTCTTTAATAATATTTTGCCATTCTTTTACGTCATTTGGGGCTCGTAGAAAGACTTTCTTGAGAACTTTCCATATTGCACAACAAGTTTCTTCAATTATATGGCAAACTGTAGCTCTGCCAACTCGAAAATAAAATGACTGAGTTTGTTGTGATTCTCCTGTAGCAAGGTATCGAATTGTTATAATTAATCTTTGCGACGGACATATAGAATCTCTACTGGGACAATACTTTTTCGTTAATGAAGATCCAATTAATGACAAAAGATGTTCAAGTCTGTCAGGAGACATTCTTAAATATCGATAAAAAAATTCTCTATCAAATAGCTTCATTTCTTTCACCAAAGAACTAAATGCACCTTGCTGAACACGTTTTTTAAATAGTTCTCTCACCCAAAACTGATGTTTTCTTTTTTTTATCCTTTTTCGGCGTTTTAAAATTAAAAGTATAACAAAAAGTCGATAGTTTTGAGTAGCATAATTTCTAGTGGCGGCCATTTTTTTTTTGTTATTATTTAAAAAATTAGCGGCAATTCATTATAATGGAAACACAACGTTGCGCAACAAATTACCGCACAACAAATCAAAGGTATGTTGTACAACTGTTGTAAGACATTTCTACAACTATTGGAAACCAAGCTTTAAGGACTTATACGTTAAAGTAATTTAATTTGATCAAGCGCTATGGGATAAGGTGAAAACAAGTTAAGCTATTTTTTTTAAAACAAATGTTTCTCCAGCATTATTAAGTTGTAGATAAATATGCTGTTTTTGTTTTTATTTACATTTTTTAATTTTTTCTGCATTTTCAAAAGATTTTAAAAAAAGAGTCTTTTTTTTTGGGCTGGTTTGGTTTTAAAAAAAAAACTACTAGTTTTTAAAAAATATATATTTTACACATCTTTCAGACCCTAGTTGATATAAGTTCATGTTATAATAATGACCTAAAGTTTGAACAGTAGAGCATTATATTATAAAATAAAATAAACTATTTAGTAAATTGAATTTGTTTAATGATCTATTTATAAAAATAGTGGTTTTCTCAAGTTTGATATCGCAGCACGTACGCACAGTATACTACTTATGATTGGTAGGTATAGTAATGGCTGTGTTATTTTCAATATACGGAAATGTTTTATTTTCTTTATTAATTGCTCCACATAAATACGAACATTAGCAATATTTGATGTTTCTCAAACTTCTTATTTTGACATTTAAATTCCTTTAACAGCACTTTGAGGTATACAAAGAGTACACTGTTTGTATGTAAGGTGTGTCCTTATTTCAAAGCCACGATTTGCCATAACTTGGCCATAGGGCTCAAGTATATCAAGAAAACCACTATTTCTGACAATAAAAATGTCAGAGGCACGTCCACCATAAAGAGACAGCCATGAAATTGCTCCGTTTGAAGTTACTGCTATTAAAAATTTGACTATTGCATGATGTTTATAGTCACTCCACATACAAGCTTGAACATCAAGGGTAGTTGATGTTTCAAAAAATATTTCAGAACAATCTATAATTGTTCTTATTTTTGGATATAATTGTTTAAAACAGTTTGGCATAGTTGCTCGAATTGTATTCCGGCTAGGCCACAAGATTAGGCTGTCCAACTCTTTTGATAACAATATGACCCATGTAATAATAACTTGGAAACTGTTCCAGCTGATATACAAAAGCGGAAAGCTACCCAGTGGGCACCCGACGTCAATCCGACGTCGGATTTGCGTGCGATTTTCATCAGCGATGTCAAAAGACCTATTCCGACGTTGTTCTGATGTCAGTAAAATGACGTCGGGCGATGTCTTTATCTCAACATCCCCTGACGTCGTTTCGATGTATTTTGACGTTGTTCCGACATCTTGTAAAAGACGTCCAAAAAACGTCGCAGTACTGACATCGATCCAACGTCGATAAAAAGACGTCGGGCAACGTCATAATACTAACGTACTCCGATGTCTTTTGACGTCTTCCGACGTCAATTCAACGTCCTTAAAACGACGTCGGAACAACTTCGTAAGACATCGCTGATGAAAATTTAATCCAAACCCAACAATATGTGTGCAATTGCGCTCTTCAATAAATATGTGAACTAAGCGTGTTTTTTTATTAATGGAAAAAAGTTTGAATAAAGGTTGATAAAACATCATGAGGTTTTGTATGATGCACTAGCATAGTTTTTTAACTATTAACATTTTCGAGTATACATTTTTTATAATATATAACTATTCGTTTTAATATTTATATAATATTTAAACAAAATTATTTCTTATCAAAGAAATAATTCCCAAATAGCTACAAGTATAAATTACTAAATAAATACGTTATTTTAATATGTCCCTGTGGTGTTGTGGTAAGCGCGTAGAATTTAGCTTCTAATAGACCGAGGTTCGATTCCTGCCTAAGGGCAACGTTTTTTAGTTTTCAAAAAACACGTTAGATTTACATCGGAATGCCGACGTCGCGCGATGTCAGTTTATCCGACGTCAAATAACATTTCCATTTCCAACGTAAACCCAACGTCGATCCGACGTCGAGATCCGACGTCGCTCGACGTTCGTTCGACGTCGAAATGCCCACTGGGTAAGTCTTCAATTAAAAGACCCAAACGTAATCTCATCATAACTAAGAGAAATTCCTGTTCCAGTGAGATTTTTCTTTTGAGTCCGCTTTTTCTCATAAAAAATAAGTTATCGCTAATATTATAATCTTCTGATAAGTGTAGCTGCTTCACAGATTCAACGCTAGACATGGTTTTTCGTAATTGATAATAAATATTCAAACAAAAAGATTAAAACTTAATTAAAAGTTATGAGAATAACTAAAATTATATTATATAGAATTATTTTTAAACAATAAGAGAGCAAACAAATTCTAAGCAAAAACTCACTGCTTCAATAAGAATAATACTTTTTTATTTTATTGAGGTAAAGGTATAAATGAAATATTCTTTACTAAATTTTTCTGACATATTTTATCTGTGTTTATTTTTCTAAGTGTATATTATTTTTAAAATTATACACCTGATGTATCTTTTTTTATTTGTTTATATGTCTATTATTATTTTGTTTACAAAACATGGCATTCATAACAGCCGCTTAATTACGAAATCTTTTATTCAAAAAGACAACAAAGCAATGTTAAACCTTTAAAAACACCAACGTGACTTAGATTTATGACATTTAGATCAATATACTAAAAAAATAATAGTTACAGGCTTGGCATATTTAGCTTTTGACTAAAAGCTAAATATGCCAAACAATATTTTAGCAAGATTATGACGAAAATAAATATGAAAGTTAGATTACGCAACTATAACCACAAAATATTGAGCAATTTAAAACACAATTATCATTGCTTCATTCGAAGAACATCAACTTAAGTGATAACGCAAACAACATTTACGATAATTTTTCTAATACATTTTACTCTGTTTATAATGCGAATTTTCCTTTATATGAAATAACAATAAATCAAAAAAACATTAATTCTCCTGGTTTACCAAAGGTTTACAAAAATTACCAAAAGTTAAGCAGAAACTTAACATAAAATACCTAGAAAACAAATCATTTGCCAATGAGAAAATATACAAAGATCAAAAAAATCTTTTGAAAAAGTTCGAAAAAACTTTATTCTAAAATTCTCAATGAAGCAAAAATTATTGTAAATGCTCATGGGAAATAATAAAAGAAATTACCGGTATATCAAAGCCATGCTCAGGATCAAAGTGCATAACAATATTATAAATAATTCCCAAACAATAGCTCATGAATTTAATAAATACTTTGTTGAAATTGGCCCTAAACTATCTAAATTAATTCCTAACACCAAAGCCTCATTTAAAGATTTCTAAGTACCGATGGAAAATTGTTTTCACTCGGATGAGTTATCTAAAGAGTTATTATTTGATGAGTTCAAAAAAGCCTTCAAAACACTAAAAAAAAAAAAAAAGCAGTTGGACCGAATGAAATCAATGGTAAAATAATTTTAGATTGTTCTGAATTTTTAAAGTCTTTAAATCATCAATCGAACAAAAATCTTTCCTGATCAATTGAAAATTGATCAGGAAAGACCCTTTCAAAGGTGGTGACAAATCTGACCTTAGTAATTACCGACCTAATTTTCTCTATCTTATCTATATTATTAAAAATACTAGAAAGAATCATGTTCAAAAGAGTTTTAAATTAATTTAGTTTAAATAATTTATTATACAACAATCAGTTTGGCTTTAAAAAAAATAACTCAACTGAGCATGCAATTATTCAGTTGGTACATGAAATTTCCAATTCTTTTGAAAAATCTCAATTCACATTAGGAATTTTTATCGATCTTTTAAAAGCATTTAATACTGTCGATAATATTTTGCTTTGTAAACTTAATTAATACGGAATAAATGAAAGAGTAATTAAATGGTTTCAAACTTATTTATCTAACAGAAAACAATTTGTTTCTTGTAATCTACTTAATCATAAACAGTTTTTAAATGTTTCCTGTGGTGTTCCGCATGGTTCCATCTTAGGCCCTTTTTTATTTTTGATATATATCAATGACTTGCACAAAGCATCAAATCTTCTAAGTATTATGCTTGCTGATGACACAAACTTATTTTTCTCAAACAGTGACATATATCTACTATTCTCCGTGATGAACAAAGAACTTCAAAACATACCTAAATGGTTTAAAAGTAACATTAAATTTAAGCTTAACAAAATAGATTTTTTTTCACCCGCTTTCAAAAAAACGTTATCTACCCCTAAATCTATCAAAATTTTTTATTGATCATATTGAAATAAAAAGAGATTCTGTAAATAAATACCTAAGGGTTTTCATTGACGAGAACATCACATGGAAAGTTCATATTAACTATGTCTGCTCGAAAGTCTCAAAAAGTATCGGATTTTTATACAAGACGCGTACTCATTTAGATGAAAATAATTTGACTAAACTTTATTCCTCTTTTATTCCGAGTTATATAAGTTATGGAGTTATTGCCTGCGGTAGCACTGATCAAAGCAAGTTAGTTGTCTATCACCGTAAGAAGCATGCGATCCGTTTAATTAATTCTGCGGATCGGTTCGCACATTCCTTAATATTTTTTTACCAAATGAAAATCCTCGATATATATAAACTAAACGTATATAAAAATTTATCTTTTGTTTATATGTGGAAGTATGATTTATCTCTTTTAATTTTTAAAGACCTTTTTAATTTGAAACCATTAAGCAAGTTTAACATGAGAAATAGTAATTATTTAAATGAATCACTCTGTCGAACAAAATTCGATCAAATTTGTATCACTTATTGTGCAGCTCAAATCTGGAAAAAAATTATTTGCCTAACATCGACTTACCCCACTAACTTCGACTTACCCCCCGAACTTATCCTGTTTTTAAAATTAAATTAAATGATCTCATTCTCTCTATTGAAAATATCTTAGAGTATTTTTAATTTATCTTATGATAAAAAATAATTTTAATTGTCAAGTTTTGTTTTATACTTGTTTACAATTTATTTTTATTTATCTTAGTACGATTTATGTTATTTTTTACGTACTCTTATTGTAAAAACGTTTCTTTATTATTTTTTGCGTACTCTCTTTTGTAAAAGGCTTCTGACGATAAGATCATTGTGATCTTCTTTTAGAAGATCACAATGTTTTGTTTGTATTTGAAAAATATGTAGTTTATATTTATTACGTCAAATGTAAACAAAACTGTTAAAAAATAATAATAATAATAAATAGATAAATAAAAGATATATAGTAAGATTTATTTTAACCCCAAAATGTACACCAACTAAAAACCTGACTAAAAAGACAGAATTTTCAAACAAGATAACATAATTTTGTTTTGATATTTTAGTATTTTTTAACAATAGCAAAAAGTTTAGATTTACTGGTTTACGTTTACATTTAGTTTAGTTTTACTGGTTTACGAGTTTTACTGGACAAAAAACAACAAAAATTTACTGAAATGATTTTTATAAAAAACATTTAAAAAAGAATTATTAAAGGATACGCTATATAGTTTTAACCATTCATGGTTAAATCTATGTATTGTATCTTTAACAATTTTTTTTTAAAGTTTTTAGAAAAATGAGTAAATTTTTGTTGTTTTTTGTTATTTTTTTTTTTTTTTTTAGATCGATGATTTTTTCGTTTTTTTTTTTTTTTTTACATTTTTTGAGAGAGCAATTCATATGACTTATTTGTGCGGAGTTTAGGAAGTCAGACGAGAAAACTGTGACTAAAAAAACAGCTTTTGTTAAAAATAAAATGTCTGAATAAAAAGAAATTTATTTCCTACTCTAAACTTTTTTTTAAAGTTATAACGCTGTTGTAAAAATCTAATTTGAAATAAATTTAAGTTTTAAAAAAATGCTGAACCCTGAAACTACATTATATTCTATTGTTTTTTTCTTACATCAGAGTAAAGTTATTATTATAAATATTAATTTTTGAAGTAAGGAGGCTATTTGTTTTGGTGGATTTTAAAATGCATAAATGTAATAATCAAAGTTTTCTCGTCTGACTTTCTAAAGTATACGGGAATAAAATGTTAGACGAAACGTCGTCTACCCTAATTATTATAACCGAACTAAAATAACCCAAAAAAATAACTATCCATGTTACCCAAATAATACATACAAAGTTCGTATTCAGTCGCAATTATAAGAAATAGATTTCGAATATAAGAAATTATTGATACCTATACCCTAACCCTGACCCTAACCCTAACCCTGACTGAAGAATGGAGGTATTTAACAACATTTAAAAACTTCTTCCTAGCCTCCTTTCTTCAAAAATTAACACATCTTTCTTATTAACGCCCGAAAATAAAATTTCTGTGCATATAATTTTATTTGAGTTACAATATCCAGAACCAAAAAGTAATGATCTCAGGAATAAGTTTCTTGTTGATACTAATAGATTTTTTGACATAAATCAGCAAAAGTGTAACATAAGCAGCAGAAGTGTAACATGAGAAGTAACACGAGAAGGCTCTGAATAAATAGGTGTGTGGTATTGTTTTAACATCCAATAATAATTGTGGTTGTGTAATAGACCTCTTCTTAAAGATTTCATCTTTTCCATTTGGCATCAAAAGAAAGATGAGCTAACAAGTGTGCTTGCTTTTAATATTATAACATTGTGAATTTTGGATAGTTGTAAGTTTTATATGAACAGTTTGAGTATTTAAATTTATTTACTTGCTGATAATATTATTGTAACAATAAAAGAAAACAAATCATTTTTATAACAGATATTATGTCTTTCTACTTTTCAACCCCAAATAATATTGAAAGATTATAAATAAACAATAATATAAGTATACATAGGGTAAAGAAAGGCTTTAATGCCGCTTTTTAATTTACTTACAGTTTTTTCTGTTGAAATAAATTTTAATCGTGAATTTAAGATTTTAAATTATTAATTGTGAATTTAAGATTGTTTTTTTCAAGTGACAGACATTTTATTGTATTAAGCAATATATATATATATATATATATATATATATATATATATATATATATATATATATATATATATATATATATATATATATATATATATATATATATATATATATATATATATATATGTATATATATATATATATATATATATATATGTATATATATACCCTGAACCTAACCATAGCCCTAACCCTAACCCTTGTAGAAACATCAAAATGAGTCAACTTTTTACTTTTTATCTCAACTTTTTATCTCAAAATAGATGAAACCACTGTTTTTAGCCATGCGTTTATATTAAAGTTTAGTGATAGTGTTGGAGTAAATTAGAGAACTCTTGGGCGTTGGTTAAATATTGAAAAAAATTATTTAGACATGATTGATCAAGAATATATAAAAATTAATGCAAAAGCTTATTCAATGTTAATTAAATGGTTGCAAATGAATAACAATCCAACATTTGATGAGTTATAAACAGCTTTAAAGGATATGAAAAGAATGGGTCTAATAAGAGTTGTAGATGATTTCACAAGTAATTGTTATTTAATTACATTTAATTTAGTGAAAAACAAATTTTTTTATTAAAGTTCATTAATTTTTTTCTAATTACAAGTTCTTTGTTTATGTATCCTTTTTATATAACTAGTTTTTATATGAAAACGTAAAATTAAAATTAAATTTGTTTTATAAATTTTTTTTTTAAATGACTCAAAATATCAGTCAGGAAATATAAAAAAACTTTAATTAGTTTATATTAATTTTAATTAAGAGTGAAATGATTGAAAAAATATATAAACACCCTGTGTCCTAATTTATTTCTCTCATTAAGTATAGAAATTTAAGGAATTGTCTTTCCCTTAGACTCGCTTCAATTTGGTTTAATTTGTTTTTATCAGGCACATAATCAAAATTATAGTTTTTTTCAAGATTTCTGAGTAAACCTACACAAACTTAGAATAAAAAACTTTTTACTGACAATAGTTATATATTTTAGTAAAAATATAATCACTTCCAAACTAGTTTAAGCATTAGCTAGCACTTTTATATGTCCACATTTCTCTTTCTAAGGCTGATGGGTGTCAATAGTCAAGAATGCAACCTTTTGTTGGTTGTTCCAGCACTCTTCAAACTGTTCAATTATGAATCATAGGGTCATGGGAAAATATTCCTAAAATAATATCTGACAAATAGATGTTAATATAATTACTTGTTTGCTTCCAAATTCATGGCACACTTGAGGCAAGTCGACTAAAAACTTTGCTCAACTAATATTGGATATTCATGTTTTTTTAAACTGATGTGAACATTAGATTTGAATTTCACATTTACATAACTTATATATATAAACATCTTTTTGTAAATCTTCTTTTATTTTTTTTAAAGTCGTTTGTGTTTGATGAATTACATGAAACTTAACAGCCTGCTTTTTTGGATTCTGTTTCAGTTATCAAGGTTTTTATTTGAATGAACTTGATCATGTGTAATTCAGTTTGTCTAGCTATCAATGCTATAGATTATTACATGATGCTTTTAATTACGTGTTCATGCAAATTTATAATTACATATGTTTTGGCTAGTTGTTTTAAGAGTTAACAAAAGATGCAAAATTTAACAAAATTTTTAATACACCAAAAATTTTGTTTTCATCTAAAATGAGAATATTAAGTTTGTTTAAAAAATATAAAAAACTATTTTTTAATTAATCACAAAAATAGATTTTGTTATTGGTTTTAGACTTTGATTGCTCCTTATTTTTATCAAATGTATAGATAATTTTAAATTTATGTCAAATTAATTTTTATATTTGGTTTGTATCTTATTATAATTTTTTAATAAAACAAATATAATATACTGATGAAGTTTTACTTAAGAATCTTATTATTAATGGTATTCTTTTTGTTTGGGTATACATATATATATTTAATAGACATTTTATAGAAATTTTTTATATAAAAGCATTTTTCTAATTAAAGGTAAAAAAAATGGTAAAATTTTATAATCGGTTAATTATTTTTTATTAAAATTGTCATATACCTTCAGTTAAAACAAAAAAAAAAAAAAAAAAAAAGATTATTGAATTTTTAGAATGTTGAATTTTGCGGTATATGCGGTGCCATTTTTTCGAAAAAATCATTTTTTAAATAAAATTTAGATATTTTATTTTTTTTATTCTTTATGGGATTTGTGAGCATTAGACAAGTTGTGTTCATCTTTGTAAAAATCTTAGAAAATATGTTTAAGTTCATTAAACTTTATTATAAAGTTTTGAGTTCATAAAATAAACTATTTAACAAAATTTTTGATTTTTATCTAAATAAACAAAATTTAGCTTTATTCAAGATAACTGTCATTATTTTAAAATAGAAATTTAGTAATTCATAAAATACCCATTATTAATCATGTTTAATAAAATTAATTATTGACAGTGACATTATTTTCTTAGTAGTGTAAACTTTATAGCAATTAATAAACTAGAAAAAGTGAAAACAATGTTTTTATTTTTTATCTAAAACTAAATAAGATGCAGAATATATAACAACCTATGTCCCCATTTTATAAAAACTCTTAATAAATCTTTTATTCTTTATAAATTTTTACCGCTGGTACATGCTTTACTTATTTCTCTGCTCGTCGACCTTGTTTGTCAAATGTCAAAATGTATTTAATACTTGAGATCATTTTATTTAAAAAACTCGAAGAAAAAAGAATTAAATGTTGGGTTTTATTATGGCATTTCTCAGTTCTGCTAGTGACATTAGGTTCTGTTTAGAAATCTCTGTTTATGGTTTTTCTAAGCAAATGATTGATGAGATCTAAATAGGATAAATTGCCTGGCTGTAATAAATTAAACTTGACACAGATGACTGCTATTTGGCAAAAGAAATTCTTAGCCCAACTAAAGTTGTAAATAAGAGTTATATATTTTATATATATATGCATATAAAATATGTATAATAGTATAAGCTTGATAACAAAACATCATGTTATAAATCGCTTATATGTGATTTAGAATTTTAGTAATGATAAAGCATTTTGAATTTAAATTTAAAACTGGAAAGTTATAAAGTAATGATTTATTACATAAAAAAGAAAAAAAAAAGTTTTTATGAATTAAAGATTTATTTGGATTAGATTCACATTAAACTTAATTTAAAAGTTTTTGTTTGTGAAGAAAACTTTATTATATCATTTAGACACTGTAAAATCACCAGAAATATCTTTCGGATTGTCTGCCAATAAAGATAACTTTTAATGTTTAGTTTATCTAAACTTGCTGAACATTCACTATATTCTAATAATATTTGCAACAATTAGGTTTCAATGTGCTTTTTTGTATAAAATGCTTATTAGAAAAGTGAAATGCTTATTAGAAAAGTAAAATACTTATTAGAAAAAAACCTTCATGAAGATTCAAATACTTCTCTTGTTTCTTCAAATAAAATAAATTAACTTTAAAAACAAAGAAAGAAATCAATATCATTTCATTAACATTTACACTTGATGTGTACATCAAGAATAAAATTATTCTTTTAAATAAAGGAATAATTTTTTCTTCTTTGTAACTTTTATAAAGTTTAAAATTTTATAAACTTTTCAATAAGTATCTATTTTTATGTTAGCTAGTTAAATATTTGTTTAACTTCATTCAGTTGAATCTTTAAATTTATAATAAATTGTTTTATTGTTATATTTATCTAAGTTAAGAGAATTTACCAAGTTTGTTCTAATTTATGGAAGAAGCAATATCACTACTTTGTACAAGTGGCTAACCACAAATAACATTTTATTTTAATAGCCAGCCACAATGAAACATAATCTTTTCAGTTATAAATAAGTTTTCTAATTGTTTAACATTTATAATTCGATATGGAATATTTTATATTTGCAATAATTATTGAAACTAGGTAATTGATCAATAAAATAGCATTTCCTTACTTTGCGTTGTGACCTGAAATAATTTTATAAATAATTGTATAGCAATTTATTAATTAATAAAATAATAGATTGTTCACTGGCTGTAATTTTTGATTGTTCATCATATATGTCTACCATCTATTTTTACTACCTATCTACTATTGATTGAAACCATTGTAAATTTTTTTGTCTAATGCAAAATCAACTATTCTCAGGCTCCATAAACTTCTGGAGAATCTTTAACCTTGTTTTTGATAAACTTCTGGAGAATCTTTAACCTTGTTTTTGATAAACTTCTGGAGAATCTTTAACCTTGTTTTTGATAAACTTCTGGAGAATCTTTAACCTTGTTTTTGATAAACTTCTGGAGAATCTTTAACCTTGTTTTTGATAAACTTCTGGAGAATCTTTAACCTTATTTTTGATAAGGGCAAATCTGTTTTTCCACTTCTCTTGGTTCTCACTTCTCTGTTATTACACTTCGCATGGTTCAAAAATTGTTATAACTAACAAACAGGTTGATCCATTGCTTGACATCACTCTATCTTCTGTATCACTGTAGCTTCTGTATTTTTAGTGATTTCCTGCTTGGATTTTTCTGCTGCTTGTGGTCCCAACAGCAAACCTGTTATATAATCTTGCAGAAGACTAAAACAGGTATCTACTTTGTTCTTAGAAACCATATATCAAGTATTATATATGGTTTTTTAAAAAGATCAGAAAATTTGCATCTGCTAAGGTTGCATCTCTTTATTGTGCTCGCTACTTTCATACACCTGATTCTTCATTTCTATAAATCTCTAAACCGTCCTTTTATGGAATACTGTTGCCATATCTGGAGTGGTTCTCTAAATTAAGCTTCTTCTCTTTTAGATGAGGTACAAAACACATTTTAAACAAAGTTAGCTGCTTTTGCAGTCAACCTTCAACCATTGTAATCATAATGATGTTTTTTCTTCTTTTTTCTATAAATCTTATAATGGGCGCTGCTCTAAAAAGCTAACAACTTTTGTGCCATCTACTAAAATTTGTATCTATTTTTCAATCTTATACTTTTACTGTGATTGTTCTCAAGTGCTCTAAAAATTCTTTTTCATCTAGTTTTTTTCTTATTGATGTTTACCGTTTCTGGCGATTACATAGAATTTTCATTTCATTTCAGTAATTTCTGCATTTGTTTTGGAAGGCATTCCAATCTGTAAATGTAAGGTCATTTATGGTCTGCTTGTAGTGATCACTGTCTAGAAGCTACCTTATGTTAATGAATTTAGAGTTTTTTAGGGTTTTTCTATTAAAGTAATTTTAGATTTTTTAACCACTTTTTATTCAGCAGGTTTACATGAAATAGAAACCATTGAAAACGACTTAAAAAACTGCATCCTTTCTTCTTTTTTTACCTTGAGGGGATCTTTATGGAAACTTTATGAGGTATTATATTTTGAGTGCCGTAATATATAATATTATATATTACGTGCCATATAAATATATATAATAAAGTTTAAAAGCAAATTTTAAATATTGATTGGAATCATGTTTTTTTTATTTATTTCATGTGGATGCATTAGGGATTATTTGTAACTCTTTCTGCCTCTGTGCTCCAATTGTCTGGCTTTTTTGAAAAATATATTTTTTAATTTATGTTAGCGCAATTTATAAATAATAGTTGCAATTTTCTTTGTATCTAAAATCTTTGCAAAATATTTTCTTCGCCGATTTAAAAAAAGTTTATATTGTATTTTTACAATCTAAATATTATATCTAAATATCTTGTAAATTCTTATTACAATTTATTGTAACAGATGTTTGTACTGAGGTAACACTAAGCGAGATCTTCTGCCCATCAAGATACTCCTTGATAACCTGATTATGTGAAACTTCCATCCTAGTGAAATTTTTTTCACAAATTCATCATGGACATATATTTTTATATGAAGTATGGATAGAAAAAACTAATTTATTTCGTCTGTGCAGGATCTATTAAGTTTCATCTCAAAGCAGCATTCAGCAATTAAATCAAATAAAAGTCTGGTCAATTGATTCAATAACAATTTTTTTTCAAGAATTATGTTTGAAGATCTAAAGATTTATGTTTAAAACTTTGGCAAGTATGAAACACAAAAATCACATTCTTTAAAGATCTCTGTCCTCCATCAATATCAAAATGTACAACAGAATTAAAAATATTAAATTTTTTATAATAAACAAGTTTGTTGTTAACAAAGATAGCGTCAGTACAATTAAACAACATCTTGTTTAAAAACTTCTTTATTGTTTAGAGTTGATTTTTATTACATTGTACATTTTATTCGAATAGCGTGACCTGTTTTTATCTTTAGCATAGGTATTCTCCTGAAATTGCAGATCTTCTGATGTCTTTTATTTTTAAGTTTATGTTTGTTTCACCTCTTTTGTGCCTTATAAGTAATAGGTATACTTTAACAGGTTGATCAATACCTCCTGTCTCAAGTTTTATATTTTTTATCAATGAAAATAGATATTTTGTTTAACTTACAAGGAACAACTCTGTCTTTGTACCTTTTTAACTTGGTTATGACTATTTATGCAGGAAGTCTACTTAACTTTGGTTTGAAGTACCTTTTTTTTTTAAATTTTTGTACCTTTTTTTTTTAAATAAAAGTTTGTTTTTCAGCATCCACAAACTTCAGACTTATGAGAATTTAAGTTCAGACTGAATCCATGATCCAAAAAATCTTTGATCAGATGAATCAATGAATATTCTTAAATAAAATTTTTATAAAGATATATCTTCAAGAAAAAAATTAATTAAAACACATGTATTAGACACTCTTCTCTTCCTCTTGTTTTTCCTTATTATTATTATTATTATTATTATTATTATTATTATTATTATTATTATTATTATTATTATTATTACTATTATTAGTATTATCATTATTATTATTATTGTTATTATTCTTATTATTATTATTCTTATTATAATTATTATAATTATTATTATTATCGAGTTAAATTTAAATTTAAACTTTATCATTATCAAAATTAATGATAAATTAAACAACTTTTATTTCCAAAGTTCAAGTTGTAAAACTTTTTATACTATTTTGTGCAAAATTTAATTCTAATTAATAATTTGAAAAAAAAAAAGATTTTTTAAACAATATTTCTGTTTTGTGCTTGTACATATTTATGAATAAGTGTTATTTTTTCAAAGTTGCTAATGTAGCTAAAAAAATTGCATTTTTTTCATTCAAAATGAAGAAAGTGCAAAAATATAAAAGCAAAAAAAATGTGATTATTTTTTTCGTATTTTATATGCGTCTGTGATTAAACCTGCCTATTTGTAATTACGGGCAAAAAAAAAGTTTTCTAAAATGAAAATACTATTCATAAATATATTAATCTAAATAAAATATTTTTTTGACAAAGTTCGACTTGTTTTTTCGTAAAGTTAATTTATAAAAAAAAAAAAAAAAAGGTTAGTATTCGCTCTTACAATAGAGTTATCAAAATTTTTAGTTTAAAATTTCCGTAATGAACGATTTCCACGGTATATCATGTAGTTTTTATTTATTTTTAATAATTTAAGAAAACGCTTGGTCATCCAAAATTTAAAAGAGACTTTCTTGTGAAAAGAAAGTACATACTGCTTTTTGAAATTGCGCTAAAAATAGTTCGCATTAATAAAAATAGTTCGCAGTAATTAGTTAATTCGTTAGATTGTAAAAATAATTCGCAGTAATTAATAATTTGTTAGATTGTCGCAGTATTTAATTAATTCGTTAGATTGTAAAAATAGTTCGCAGACATTAATTAATTGGTTAGGTTGTAAAAATAAGATTAAAAAAAATATATATTTATATAGTTCTGACAATTCTATGTTAGAAAAATGGGTAATAAATTTAAAAATGCAGTTAAATTTTGAAAAATGTAAAATCATGCATATTGGTAACAAAAATAAAAATTACAAATATTTCATGACTAACAAAAATATAAAGCAAGAACTAACTACAACTAAATTGGAAAAGGATCAAGGCGTGTTAATTTCGAATGACTTAAAATGGGAACTACAAATCAAAATTGCATCATCTATTGCAAACTATAAGTTTGGTATAATATACAAATCATTTAAGTATAAAAATAATGAACTAATAAAATTGTTTAGAATTTGAAATACAGGTATGGAGTCCTTATCTTGAAAAAGATATAAATATATTAGAAAAAATTCAAAAACTAGTAACGAAATCTGTACCTGAACAACGTCATCTATCATACAATGAAAGACTAGAAAAAATTAAATTAACCTCTTTAAAACAACGAAGAATACGAGGAGATCTCATACAAATGTACAAATGGTATTATGATATAAAGAAAGTATTTCTTCTTCCTTTAGTTTTTTCAAAACCTTTAATTGACTTTTTAAAAAAGCTCTGTATTTCTCCAAAATATTTTTACACGATTAAATTTTGTTAATGTTCAAAAATATATTCCAGTTTTCAAAACTTGCCTCTATTTGCCTAAATTAAAAATGTATCTGTTTGTTTGCAGCAATGTATCGTTTCAAATACGATGATTTATTTAATTAAAGTTTAAATAAAAAATAATTTTAATAAAAAAAAGCTATTCCGTTAACTTTATAAAATAAGCAAATGTAAAAGTGGTAAAATAATAAATAAAACATCTATTATAAAAAATAGCAAGAAGCGCTATTGGCATTAACATATTCTTCTAAAAGCACCAAAAGTATTCAATTTTTTATTTATTGAAAAATCATGAATAAAATTAAATTTTTTTTTTTTTTTTTTTTTAACATTAAACTTCAGAATTCAAAAAAAAGTCTAAGGATCAAAAATTTAAAAAAAATAACAACACATCTCAAAAAAAGACAAATTTAAAAAGTTACTACGTACATTTAACTCTATCTTTTCTAAAATTAATAACTGATGGCAAAATTTTAAAGATATTAACTAAAAAAAAATCAGACCAAGCTTGCCTAATATGTGGAGCTATTCTCAATTATTTTGTTATAGTGCAGGAACTCAGAACCACAGAATTATTTAAGCCTAAACCTAATACCTTACAGTATGGCATTAGTCCACTACAAGCTTGGATATACGGTTTTTTGAATGCATCGTCCACGTATCAAATAAATATGATTAGTGTAAATGGCAAATTCGTGGTAATAATAATAAAAAAATTGTTTTATGTAGAAATAGATTGTACTACAACCAAAAGTAGGAAGTTTTGGAAGTACCAACGACAGCAATACTGCACGCCGAGCATTTAAAAATGTTGAACAATTTGCCGAAATAACTAATATGGATGAAGACTTGATTAATAGGTTTAATATTGTTTTTATATCCATCTTTTTCCAGTATCAAATTAATTTAGATAAATTTGAAAAACTTTGTTTTGAGGCGGCAAAACATTATATCTCTGAATATACTTGGTATCCGATGCACACAAACTTTTAGAACATAGCAGACAAATGCTAAAAAATAAAATACTACCAATAGCTTACTTTGGTAAAGAAGGGTCTGAAGCAAGACATAAAATTTATAAACATGATCGGGGGCGGATTGGCCAGGGCGGAAGGGCGAAGTAGTCCACAAGGGCGAGTCCATAAAGAGCTTCAAACTTAAATTATAAATTTGTGATATTATGGTAAATTGGTTGTCTATCATGCAGTCTAGTCTATTATTTTAGTTTCATATCCGATATGATCATCAACCATATAATAGTTTGAACATGATTCTTTATGTATATTATTTAGTTAAAGCTTAGTGTGTTGGCATTGTCATCAATGAGTATTTTTACATTTACAATAGATTTAGCAAACTTAAGATTATAAAATTCCGTCTTCGTTCCAGTTTATGTCAAGAAAACTTAGAAGCACGAAATGTTATGCAGATTAGAGTAAAAAATATATAAAAATATTAACATATCTGAAGTTGTTATCTTAAAACAGCTTAAGTTTAATGTGTAAAAGGTTATCCTGAGCTAATATTATATATTGTTCTTTAATAATAAATTGTCAATTTTTTTCTTACTTACCTACATTGTTTTATTTTCCTCATATTAAAGTAATAATTAAATTATTTTACTTTTTGCCTTTACAAGAAATTATCATTTATTTTATATTATAAACAATAGCTAAGCATAAACATTGTTAATAAAAAATAGAGCTAAAAATATTATTAATACTATAATTAGGTGGGTCAACAATATTTTATGTTATTTAAATTGTTATTTAAACTGAAAAAAATTAAAAAACTTTCATTTTTTTTTGGAGCGGGAAGTGCGACAGCATTGCTATATTTACACCTTTAATAATGAAGATATTATTACTATACTTTTAGGCCGGTATATTTCATCTCCCAGTCCGCTCCTGAACACGATAAGCAGTTTCATGCTCGCAAAACCAGCAGAGAAAAAAATCTAGAAGATATTTTTCAAAGAACCATAGATACCTAAAATCATTTCTAATATTAATTTACACAGTAGAATTCTGAACAATCGCAAGTTCTCTCTTCCTTTTGTAATAAGTTTACGAACAGAAATTCAATATATTGAATAGATAAATAGAAGGATAGATATAGATATAGATATATTTAACACAAGTTATATATTATTTACATCTATTATAAAGAAGTTTCATTGACGAACTCATATTCAAAAAATCTGTTGAATTTCAAATATATTTTACTATCCAAATTAATGAAATCTAAGAAATTATTTGAAAATAAGTCCTCATCAGAAATTTCTTCGTTCTTTGCATTTACTATGTTGAGTTTACGATGCATATACCTCGCAAACTCAACATAGTAAATGCAAAGAAAATTAAAACATCAGATAATACGAATTCTCTCAATACTAAATAGTTTATTTGAAATTTTCGCCAGATTATAGGCACCGGCATCATCAGCATATAATATGATTACTTGTTTCAATGAAATTTCTTGTAGTACTTGATAATTTATTTATTTAATATATAACACATAAAATACAGTTAAGTACTAGTTTTTGATTTATTTATGTAATATTTCAGTCTGATTAGCTCAGACCCTAATTAGACGTAAAATAAAATACAATAATTACATTGGAGAAACAAAAAAGAAAGTTATACAAAGAAGTATTGAGCATCAGGTAAACAGCATGAAAGGCAGTTGGCATGCTTCTGGAGCCACAAAACACTGCAAGGACTGCTACGTTATATTTAATTGGATGCACCTTAAAAACGATCGCTCTTAATCCTAACTACCACGAAAGGAAAATTAGAGAGTTACTTGAGATTAATTATGCCCAAACAAATTACGAGACAAAACACTTCCCACCGCTTTTGAACAAAGACAACGGAGTTAAAATTGCGTCAAATTGCTGGCGACCCTTTTTTAAAAATCTTCAACCTTCAACCTTTTTACAGTCACAATGAAATAATATACAAAAACTACAAAAATTTGTTTGAAAAAACCAAAAAATTTTCAAAAAAATCTTATTATGAAAAGCTATTGGAAAAAAGTAATGGAAATACAAAAAAAACTTGGAATATAATAAAAGAAATAATTGGCAAAAATATTTCGATTAAAAACAATTTGCCACAAAAACTGTTAATTGATGAAAAAGTTGTTTATTATAAAGAAATTATAGCTGAAAAGCTAAACAGTTTTTTTCTTGAGATTGGTCCAAATCTGGCGGCTAAAATTTCATCTAGTAGCATTAGTACAATTTGAAACATACCTCAAAACAGCAAATAATGTTATGACAGAACTAAATTTAAATATAAGTGAGTTGCATAATGCCTTTTGCTCTCTGAAAAATAACAAAAGTGCAGGCATAGATAAAATTAGCGTCAATGTAGTTAAATCAGTCTTTGATATTATTGAACCCTTATTGTTTCACATTTTTAATCTCTCATTAACGTCTGGTATTGTACCAGACAAACTTAAAATAGCCAAAATCACACCGATTTTTAAGTCAGGTGAAAAAACAAATGTTTCAAACTATAGACCTATTTCTGTATTACCTTGTTTCTCTAAATTGCTAGAACGCATTATGTACAATAGGCTTTATAATCATCTAGTATCAAATAATATTCTGTACAACAAACAATTTGGGTTTAAATCATTCTACGGATATAAATCATTCTACGGATTCTACGGACATAAAATCATTCTACGGATCACGCGGTAATTGAGCTTGTAAACCATATATCGGATGCTTTTGATAAAGATTATTTTACCTTAGAAGTTTTCATTGATTTATCCAAAGCATTTGACACTGTCAATCATGAAATCCTTATAAAAAAATTAAAACTTTATGGAGTAAACAACTTAAACTTACTTTGGTTTAAAAACTACTTGACTAACAGAAAACAATGCATAACCTATGAAACAAATGAAACCAAAAAAAAGCTTATAAATTGCGGGGTTCCTCAAGGATCTATCTTAGGACCATTATTGTTTCTAATATATATAAACGACTTATTTTTAGCATCTAAAAAATTATATCCTATATTGTTTGCTGACGATTCCAATCTGTTTTATTCTCACAGAGATATAAAAATTCTCTTTAAAATTTTTAATGAAGAATTATCTAAAGTAAATGAATGGTTTATAAGTAACCGCCTTTCACTAAATGTAGATAAAACTAAATTCATCCTGTTGCACAAACCAAATAAAGTTGATAAAATTCCAATAAACTGCCAAATCTTTTATTCAATAAAACAGATGTAAAAAGGGAATCTACTGTTAATTTTTTAGGCGTAATTCTTGATGAAAATTTGTCATGGAAGTTTCACATCCAATCTATTGAAAGTAAAATCTCTTATAATATTTCCGTACTTTATAAAACAAAACCATTTTTAAACGCAAAAGCTCTAATGAAAATTTATTTTTCATTTATTCACAGCTATCTTTCTTACTGCAACATTGCATGGGGAAGTACGAATTACGGAAAACTCAAAAAACTTTATAGTAAACAAAAGCATGCTTGTAGGATTGTATTTGGGGCAAACAGAACTGTTTATTGCGAACCACTATTAAATTGTCTCAAGGCCTTAAACATTTATAAACTAAACATTTACCAAACATTACTTTTCATGTTTAAAATGAAACATGGAATATCTCCACTTATATTTCAATCTTATTTTAGCGAAATATCTCATAAGTATCCAACAAAGTTTTCAGAGGACAACTTTATTGTTCCGAGAATAAATTTAAAAATAAGTTCTTATCAAATTAAATATCGAGGACCTTTTTTATGGAAAAATTTTATTAAAAACTTTAATAAAGAACACTACTCTTTAGAAAAATTTAAAGCAGTTTCTAAAAGAATCTTACTTCAATTAGATTTTAATTCAATAGACTTTAAGTATTTTTTTTAAAAGGAAATTTTAAAATAGAATCAAACGCTCCCATTATCATTAAACATATTTTGTTATATGTATCAAATATATTTGTATTAGTATACAAAACTTTCTTTACTTTTAAATTTTAATATAAATGTCATTGTATTATTTGACAAAAGTTATGTACTCTTTAACGTTTTTTTGTATATTTTATTTGTATTTGTTTATAAACACGGGCAATTTGTAAACGGGGCTCGGCGATAAGACAGTTGTCTTCTTCTTGCTCCGGCCAATTTTTATAAATGTAATATGTCTATATTGTAAATATATGAAACGTGAAACGGCAAAAAAAAAAAAAAAAAAAAAAAAAAAAAAAAAAAAAAAAAACCTTTTTACAGTCTTCTAATTTTATTTAAAAGTTATTTTATTTTAACTTTTATTTAAAATTTTGTCACATTTTCCAATTTTTTGAGTTATGTCCCCAACTATATAAACATAAGCCTGAAGAATAACAGAATAGTAAAATCAAACCCAAAAGAGACCTATATAATGCTATAGAAAGACCCAAAGAAATGGCATGCAGGGGAAAAAGGGCACAAGTCCAGAATGTAAAGGGGAAAAAAGACCTATGTCACAAACAACAGTTCCTAGAAGGTCATGTGACTAGCTTCAGCCAATCCACAATCTCCATTTTATCAACAAAGCTCCATTACTCAAAATGGCGGATCAAGACACTCCATGCGTTACAAATAAGCGAAAAAAACGTCGATTATCTGGCAGAAAAAAAGATCAGTTAAAGAAAGTACGCAATTCAAGTCATCAAACAGGAAAAGGCTGTAAGTGCAAACGATTTAAATGTTTTGACGCCACAACAAGAGAAGAGAGAGACTGACTCATTACTGCTTTTAATGAGCTTCAAAACAAAGATGATCAAGACACCTTTCTGTCTACACAAATTGGTGTGCTAAATGTTGCATGAAGAAGACCAAAAACAGATGGCACAGATCCAAAACCAAAAGACAAATCCTACAGTTATATGACCAAAGTTCAACGGGATGACAAAGTTGAAGAAGTAAATGTCTGTGTCAAGGGATTTATTGACATTTTTGGAATCAGTCATAAGCGAGTTAGGACAATACAAACAACACTGAAAGAAACTGGTAGGCAATCTAGATTTTTATTTTTATTATTATTATTATTATATTGTCAATTAATTTGTTGTTTTTCTCATTATGATTATATTCATGTTTATTATTATTATTATTATTACAATAATAATAATAATAAACATGAGTAGTAGTAGTAGTAATAGTAGTAGTAGTAGTAGTAGTAGTAGTAGTAGTAGTAGTAGTAGTAGTAGTAGTAGTAGTAGTAGTAGTAGTAGTAGTAGTAGTAGTAGTAGTATATGATAATGACAGACTATTCTTATAAAAGCCTGTTACAGGATTTTTACCAAAAGACAAGCGAGGGAAGCACAGCAACCATGCTCGAAAGCTGACAGTAGATATGAGAGAGCTTGTGATTGCTCATATTAGCTCTTTTAGGGAGCGTTCATCTCACTACTCACGCAAAATGTCTAGTCGCCTTTACCTGCCAGAAACACTCAACATTACGAAAATGTTTAATCTTTTTTGTGAGGAGCATCCTGGTGTTACCTTTTCATATGAGTCCTACAGAACCATATTCAACGAGAACTTTAATATTTCATTCGCGTACCCTAGGTCTGACACCTGTTCTGCCTGTGATGAGTTTCAAGCAAAAATTAGCAACATTGACTCTCAGCTTCTTGCGCGTTCTGGTGATGAAGAAGATTTACAGGCACAGAAGGCTAAACTCTTTGCAGAAAAGAAGCTTCATTAAGGCGAAGCAGAAATATTCTACAAGCGGAAAAGGGTGACAAAGAACGCATGTAAATAAGATAAAAAATTCTCTTGCAATCGCCTTTGATTTTCATAAGGAGTTTCCTGTACCAAACAAGACCACCAACAATGTATTTTATCGATGCAGCTGTCCCTGCACTCATTTAACATTCACGAGCTTGCAGGGGATAATGTGTACATCTACACATATGATGAAACAATTGGTAAACGTGGATCAGACGATGTGGCTTCAATCCTGTATCTTTTCATTAAAGAGAGTTTTCCACAGAATGTAAAGAATATTGAAATGTTTTGTGATGGTTGTGCCGGCCAAAACAAAAACTGGACAGTTTTTAGGTTCTTATATGCCCTTGTGCATCTTTGTAAAAGGTTTGACAAAGTAAAAGTAACATTTCCAATCCGACAATCTTCCTCATGATAGCAGCATGCCAAACAACCTCCATGAGGAAAAATTGGATTCGGATTCGGAGTCTTAGCCTTATCGCATCAAAATGTTGTAAAAAAAAACTCAATCACTATCAATAGTAATGATTTTTTTGTAATAAACAAGTAAGAAAAAACTGCTTTGCTATGGTGTGTCCATATTCGAATAATCAATCGTACAGGCATATAAAAAAAAAAAAAAATCAACTTCAGTTCCATTATTCCCAGCCATTTACCACAAAATATTATAATCCATTTAATATTGACTGGGTACATTGCAATTCAGCTTGTAGAAGAAAGTCTCAAGTGAGTAGTCTGTAAAAGAGAAAAAAAGGCACATGTCCATGACCAACCCTTGTGGTTTAAATCCTCCATATTTAATTAAATTATACAATCTGGACAAAGAACTTCTCATAAATACAAAAGAAGTGATACATCCTGATACATCCTGTTGTCAATTTTTTTTAGTTTTTTTGTTTTTTTTTGTTTTATGAACTCCAGTTTTCAAAAATTACCACGCAACAGCACACAAGGAATCTATTTAACTAAGTGCAAATGCTCCAAAGTCGGTATGTCGGTGAAACAAAACTTCAAATACGAACAAGGGTTCGACAACACAAAAATTTTTTGACTAAAGGCAAGTTAAACCAGTCTGCATTAGCTTTGCATAAAGTAAATTGCAATGAGGACATTGAATGGAATAAAATAGTAACACTTAAAGTTAAGGATAAAATTTTAAAAGAAAAGTCCGTGAGGCAAGCGCTGTAACCACTGCATCACGACCGCAAACTTTTGTTTATGACTAAACATAAACTATTGATCTTAACTTTATCTTTGCTTTATAAAACTTTTGTATCAACTTTTACTTCATTCGCTCCACACAAGATTTGTATAACTGAACAATTTATATAACTGAATATTTGTATAACTGTTATGTACCTAGTCAAGTTTTAAAACATTTGAAATACATTTACTCCCATCATTAAAATGAGTAACAGGAGAGTAAGTACCTATTTCAACTATTTTTGAAAAAAGTTGGAACTTGGAACTCTTTTAAAGTGCTACCAGAAGTCCTTACAGACTAACCACAGAGTACCGCGGATCGGCATTTAACTAGGAGGTTTACGTCTCCTTCCTTACAATTGTCGCTTATTGGACTAGAGCCGGCGTCGAACCTCGGATGTCTTGGTTCCGAGAAAGAACATTTTCAACTGCGCCACAGCTGTATTTGGATTGACAGGTTTTTAATTTATACCAGAATTGAGTTTAGTAGTATATACTGCTTTGTTTTGTAAGAAGCCACTTAGCATAGAAAAAGGTTAAATAAAGTTTAATTTATTGCTAAAGTATCGTTAAAGTCAACAATTTTTAGTAACTATTAATGCAATTTTTAAATGTTTTATGTTAATAAACAATACAAAATGGTTATATCAACTGTTTTTTTGTTGTTTAACTCCAAAATTAGTATTTTTTATAAGCGTTCAACCATAAGTTAAGATCAATGCATAAGTAAACAAGTTTAAGTGTTATATAAGTTCAAATTAAAAAATGAAACATTAAATTTTCATAAATTACTTTTGTGTTAGGCTATGAATTAAGTTAATTAATTTTTTTGTTGTTGGTTTTTTTAATTGATATAATGCATAACTCCGTTTCATTAACACTGGGCTTCATTATGTAAAATAAAGTTAACTGATTTGTAGACAATTGTCTACAAATCAATTAAGTTTATTTTATCTTTATAGCATCTGTTCTCCAATTGCGGTGCTCTGTGATCCATCCGCGTTTTTACTAAATTGGCGATGTATCTTTGTACAAAGACACATTGCCAATTTAGTAAAAACGCGGATGGATCACAAAGCACCGCGATTGGAGAACAGATACTATTGGACATATTGAATAAGTTTTTGATTTTAAATTTTTAATTCTTTTAAGCATTGAAATTTATTTGTTTAAAGCAATAAAAATTTTCATTATAATAATTATGAAATTAAAACTGAAAATTTTTAATGCTTATTAATGTCACGCTTCTTAATATAATGGAAGGTAAGATGCCTCATTGATTTCACTTAAAAAATTACAAAATATTGCAGGATGCTTGCATAATATTTTAAAAATATTTGCAGAAACGCGCATAAATATTATGGAGATAATAACAAGCCTGAACTTTGCAAAAGTTGCTTGCCTTATGAGAAACAGTTTTCAAGAAAAGTTTTTATACAAAATAAAAGCTTTAAAATAAGCGACTAATCAATGCGGTTAAATTTTTGACTTTTTGGTTTGATTATGGTTTTGTTCTACAAGAGATAATCATTCAAATCTTTCTGTATTTAATAAATTGTTAACAAAATAGAAAAATAGATTTAATAGTCTCTTAATACTATTTATTTGGAAATATGTTTATTTATTCTATTATCCTCTGTTATTTAGTTAAAAATGTTAGAAAGTATATATTAAATTAAGAGCAAATTATGTATATAAAGTGCAAAGATTATTGCATTACAATTTAACCTGATAAATTATTTAATGACGTCAATGAAAAAGATTACAAAAAATGCAGATTTACGTAATACATAAAATGACGTAATGCCTTAGAAATTCAAAATAAAAAAGTACTGAACCCTGGTTACAAAAGTTTTAAAAATGTTTATAAATAAATAAAATAAAAATAGAAAAAATAATTTTTTTTATATAAAGATAGAAATGTAAGCATAAAGCTAAAATTCATATTTTCAGATAGAAATGAAAAGATAAAGGTACTTTTTACCTTTATCTTTACTATAATTTCTTTATACTTTTATTTACTGCTTCATATCCTTATTTATATCATCTAACAATAAAAAAAACCTCATTAGTTAATTTACCTCTCTCCACTTATTTAACAATTTAATTTTCTCCCTATTTTACAATATTATTGCTTTATATCCTTAGTTATTTTTTATAATAAAAAATCAGTTAATTTACCTTTTGTCCGCTTGTTTCACAATTTTGTCTGTTAAAGCCATTTACAAAATACTCACAACTGTTAAAAAAACTCAAATGTGCAGGGCCGACGACACGAGTTTTGAAGTGTGTAAATGTGGGAGGGGGAGATTACCATTTTTTTTTAAATTTAATTTTATTTAGGTACCCTTAGAAGTCCTTACGGTGTTATCACAGAGCACCGCGGATGAGAATTTAATCGGAAGTTCACGCCTCCTTCCTTACCTATGTCGCAAAACTTGCCCAGAGGTGGCCAGAATTTCTAAAAAAGAGTTCTATATATATTCTATATCTAAGCCAATTTTTAAAAAAATGTAAACAAGTTCGTCTATTTAAATCCAAATAAATCACTTAACTTTTTAAAATTCATTTATTTAATGGTATAATTACAAAATGCGAATATAGCAAACAAAAAATAATATGCATATAAAAAACCGCCAATAATCTACTAGAAAAAAATATTTGCAAATTAGCCAATAGTCATTAGTCTACTAGACAAAAGCATTTAAAAATTAGGTTGTATTACTTAACCATCATTAGTCTACCAGATAAAAAAATTTACAATTTGAGTTAATTAGCCAACGGCTGGTATTTTGTTTTCATGAAATAACACTGTGGATTAATAAAAAAAAATTATAAATTCACGAAAAAGTAGACGATATTGTTTTTTTTTGCTCTTTGATGACTCAACTTGAGATTTATATAAACACTCCATCGTCTTCATATGTTTCGCACCTGAATAATTTAAAATTGTTTAGATAAGACATGCCAAGTTTAAAAGAGTAACAACATATTTTTAATGATTTACCGATAAGAAAGCGATCTAATAGATGATGTTATGTGTCTTATATTTAATGTAACACCAAAAATGTCTTCATGATAACGTCCGTTTTTCTAAAAGAAAATTTTAGATCTAATCAAAATAATCAAATAAATTTGTTATAATCAAAATTATAACAAATATTTTTACCTTTAAATCGTGAACAAAATCTTTGCAATACTGTTCACTACACTTTAAGTTTTCCATTATAATATCTGTCATGGTTTTTTGAACATCTGATGCCATAGTAACATCTCCACACACATAAAAATGACCTTGCTTATTTAAAAAATGTTCTAGCACTAAATCTGAATGAGCTTTTATCAAGTCTTGAACATAAGTCTAAGGTAATAATAATAAAAAAAGTAAGAAAATAATAAATTCACTTGAATTAAAAAAACAAACAAACAACAAAAAATAAAATGTTTTGTATCATTTGTGTCTAGTCACGTGAATCATTTAATCAATGAAAACATTTAATTAATTTCAAATGACTATCAAAAAAAAGGAAACAGTATTTAAGAGTTTCATTTGAGGTATTTTAGATAGAGCTGATTAGTAGCATATAAAGTAGCCTTAGATGGCTTGAGAAAATGTAGGATGGTGGGTCAGTGACAGATAGTCTTGAATATCATTAGAAATAGAAAATAGTATAATGACTCTTTATACCTAAATATTTTATAGAACTTTTTAAATTCTTAACTTATTGGGAAAGAAAATGTTTCAAAAATTCAGAGTGAACTATCAGAATTTATTTCCTTTAAAAATGATTAATATATATATATATATATATATATATATATATATATATATATATATATATATATATATATATATATATATATATATATATATATATATATATATATATATATATATATATATATATATATTTATCAATCTAAACTTTTAGACACATTTTAAACTCAAACAGTACATTATTTTTCTTGCAAAAAATATGTTAAAGCACTAGCATAGTAATTTTTCATTTTTTATTTCATAAACAACAGAGGGGAATACAGCATCTAACATTTGTATTTAAATTCATGTTAAAATTACTTAAAATTTAATAACATTTTTTAAAATTTAGCAACGCTTAAACACTTTTTCAGGACTTTTTGTATTATTCCTTCATTATCACTTCAATATACTTCCATTTATACATTTACTTTTCTATACACATCAACCTATAAAATTAAAGAGACACGTTTTATTTCTAATAAAAGAGTTAACCTTTGGTTCTCCAGGTAGTCTAGAACAACCAACAAATACGTCAGTTAAAGCTCCCTGACGTTTTGCATCCTCCAGTTCACTACCATAAATATTGTCATTAAATTTATTTCGACATCCAAAGAATAAAAACATTTTTCCAAATTCAGCTTCACCCTGGTGCAATATATTATAAATCCTTTGCTGCCAGAATGATCGAAATGGTGCAATACCAGTTCCAGGCCCCACCATTATTATAGGCGCAGACACAGAAGATGGAAGTTTAAAAGTGTGACATCTAAAGTAAATTTAACAAATAAAAATGTTTATTATTATTTATTTATAATTATTAAAAGTAAAAATTAAATTATAAATACTTTCTAACAAAACAAAATATTTCTTGGCCCGGTTTCTTTAAATGCAACCATGTGGAACATACACCATTATTAGTAATATCTAGGAAAGTAAAAACACGGAAATATTAAAAAAGTATAAATAAAAATATTATATTTAACAAATAAAAAAATTATAAAAATTACAATTTATAAAAAATGTATTTTTATTATTATAAAAAGAAATTAAGTTGTCCTACATTACGAATAGGATTTTTATTTTCTAAAATATAATTGGTTTTTACTTATGTAAAAAATAATTAATTATATAAATATAATAAAATATAATAATAAGTTATATAAATATAATAAAATGTAATAAATAAAATTTTATATAAGTAAAAACACTTATATAAAATTATATTTATTTAAAAATCTCTTTATTATATTTTATTATATTTTGCATGACAACAAAATCTTCTATGCATAAGTTGTTCTTGAATCAAAATAGACTTTAAAAGACAAAAATTTTACTTTTAATTTACTATCTGTCAACTTAACTTACTCGTTAGAACTTCATTTATTAAATATTATTAAATAAAATTTCAATTAAAATTGAATAAATATTTAATACAAAAAAAATGTCACTGAATTATCAAATAAAACATAGAAATAAAATGACAGAAACAAAATAAATAACAAATTTAAAATATTAACAAAAAAATAGGGGTGACACTTACTATTGTGAGAATAGGTAACCAAAGCAACTGTTATATGAATTTCATTGGGATAAAGATCTGGTGATGAAGATATTGAATAATATCTCTAAAAACAAAAGAAAAAACTAAATAGCTTAAACTTCAAATTTTGAAATTCTATTGATATACCAGCATTAAATATGCATTACCCTTGTAAAAACCCAACAAATCTGGTGAGAAAACCAGCATTACCCTAAGAAAAGTATTGTTCTAGTGAAAAAACCAACATAAACCTGGTGATAAAACCATTATAAACATAGTGAAAAAACCAGCATAAACATAGTAAGAAAACCAACATAAACCTGGTGAGAAAACCAACAAAAACCTGGTAAAAAAATTAGTTCAAGATTTTTATGTTTTTTTCTCTTCTCAGTAAAAATCTTTTCAATAACGAAATGCTTGATCCTCAATAACAATAACTTATTCATTGAAATAATACAAAAATTTTTAAAACTTGTAAATAATCTACTAGGTTTTTAATTATGATTTTAACAATTATTTTAACATAACCAAATTATATATTTTTTAAATATAACCAAATCTACTAGATTTTTAACTGTAAATCACATTTTTCTGCAAATTGATTACAACATTACAAAAGTTTTAACTGCTTTTAATTTTGTTTTCAATAAACTTTTTAAAATAGAAGAAAATATTTAAAATAGAAAATATTTAAAATAGAAGAAAATGTTTAAAATAGCGGAAAATATTTAAAATAGAAGAAAATATATAAAATAGCAGAAAATATTTAAAATAGAAAAAAATGTTTAAAACAAAAGAAAATATTTAAAATAGAAAAAAATGTTTAAAACAAAAGAAAATATTTAAAATAGAAAAAAATGTTTAAAACAAAAGAAAATATTTAAAATAGAAAAAAATATTTAAAATAGAGGTAAATATTTAAAACAGAAGAAAATATTTAAAATAGAAGAAAATATTTAAAATAGAAGAAAATATTTAAAACAGATGAAAATATTTAAAATAGAAACAAATATTTAAAATAGAAAAAAATGTTTAAAATAGAAGGAAATATTTAAATTGTCAAAATACAACATGGAAAAATAATTATTCAGAGACTTAGTATATATAAAAAATATGACTTGGTTATGCAAATTACTAAAAAAAGAAATACAAAAATATTTTAGATGGTGGAGGCGAATATATAAAAAATGTAACTTAATATATTGCTTTAAATCTGAATTGTGCAAATGTATAATATGGTCATTTATCACAAGCAGATAATGTAGCTTGTTTATGGTGTAGTGGTGAATGGATATAGGATATGATATCAAAAACCTTAGAACAATTGGTGATCTTGATTCCTGTTATAAAAACATAAGTAAAAATGGATCCATCACATCTCCCATGAAAGAATTTAACAATATTGTGACTATTTACATTATTACACTAATACTAATGCTAAAAAATTGCTCTGTCTCAGCTAATCCCTCTCATTGAAGCAGTAGACTAGCAGAACTTCAAAGACCACTATATAATAGGATGATATCAGAGAATTGGTTAAAATGGTAATAATACAAATAGTAATTTAAAACTTATTATTAAACTTTGACTTTAAAAAAGTAGGTGTTTTATTTACTTCCTGTAATCTGAAACATAGGAACTTTTAACAGAGATAAACAGTAAAAATACAGTAAATATATTGTTAACACTATTTATTTAAAAAAATATATAATACCCTCAAATAAAAATATTTGTATCTCCAATTAACATTAATTAGAATAACTAAAATAAACATAATTGTATCTATGATTAACATTAAAGAAAAAATTTAAGTTTAAAATATCAAAAATTACTAACCGGCTTAAGAATTGGTAATTCATTTGCTAATAATATAACATCAACTTCAACTGATGAAAACTCCTCAAGAACATCTACAATGGTCAAATATGAATTGTGTTTCCAATTTTCATAAACTCTACTGACCTAAATTTTAAAAAATTAGTAAAAATAAACAAAAATAAAAAACAAAATAGTATAATATTAGTATCGGAATTACTTACTGTTGAAAGTTTAGTTAACATCTCCTTCTCTTTTTCATTTTTGCATTTACTTGCAAATATTCCTAACAGCTTCATGGTGGGTGGAGTGGTTATATCAAGAAACCACCCAAATATTCTACCCAGAGTGTTTGGAAGAGGTAATCGTTTTTGCAGTTGATTTTTTGAAAAATCATCTAAATGAAATAAATTTTGTAAAATCATTCAAATAATACAAATAATAAAAGAAGGCTATAAATTATTACCTTAAAAAAGACACAACTATAAATTAATATTGTGAGAAATTTAAATTTAAACATAAAGTTTAAATGTCAACATTTACTTTTATTATTATCATTAAAACAATTTAAATAAATTAAAAATATGACATAGAAAATTAAAACTGACATTTTTGTTTTTTTTAGTTTTTTAGACTGCATCTGGAAAAGTTAGTACATGTTATGTATGTGACTGGTACGTGTTAGTTATGATTTAATGTAACTATATAACAATTTTTTAGAATTGTTGTGAACTAGGGATGCAGATTTCCAAAAAGATTTGAAAGCCACAAAAAGATTACTTCTTTCTAGCTTTCAGTATCCAGGAGATTTAAAAATATATAAAAGCTTATGGACTACTAAAGGAGAAAAAATCAAGACTTTTAGTTTAAAGGAACAATCAATTTTTGAACCTGGAGTCTTTAGGTATAATAACAGCAAGGCCTCTGGAAAAACAAGTAGTTCCAAGCCATTAAATTTCATAGATTTGTTCTTATAGCAGATCATAAATTAACCAACATTTTGAGAACTTTTGGACATCAGAGGCCATGAATAAACAAAGATATAAAGCCAGAGTCCTTTTGGGACTCCACATCCCTGTTGTGAACTATTGTAATTTCATAGTTTCTTATAAAATGCCTAATTTTTTATTTATTTGATTGCGAATCTGCTTACATTGATTAAGAACTGGTATAACTCAGGATCTGGTTTGCTAGACCAAAACTCATAATTGTTTCTGTTATGCTATAACTAGCGCAACTGGCTGCTCATTTAAGATGATTGAACTTTACTTTATTTACTCTGAAGTATTCAACAATTGCATAAACATTTGAACTCAATATGAAAAAAATTTGTAACATGGTATTGTGTTCTTAGAGGGAAACAAAACATCCTAGACAACTTTTATGAAATCAAGATTCAGATTTTTGAAGTCTGCTAATCTATAGTTTAAATTTGAAGGAGGTCTTAATATAGTTTTGGTGGTAGCCAGATGTCATTCATTAGACAGGTGATATTGGTTAGTGGTATTGCAATTGGATGAAGAGACTAAATATTATTTATCTGGTTGTGTAATATAGTGTGTATTCAGTCTAGAAAACTATTTGCGGCATGGATTGCATAATAATGAAAAGTTAATGAAAGTTGCTTGAAAAATAAAATAATCTTTGAGAGTATGCACAGATTGATGATATGATAGCGTCTACTATACATGTGTATGCTACACTTTTATTCTATGTTAACTTTTTAAAATTAAATTCTCTGGCTAAGCACATACCACTAAACATTTTATCATGGACCAACTCCGACACCAAAACTAATGATAAAATTATCTAATCAAGATGTAAACATGCAATAGAGTCATTGTTGTGTTTAGGAGGTCTATAAATACACCCTAGAAAAATGTTCTCTTCTTCTAATGTTATACAGTACACTGTATTTGTTCAACAGTTTTACAGTTTAACTAATAGGTGTTAACTTCAAACTATTTTAATTTGTAATTTAAATAAATTGCAACACTGCCCCCAAAACCTTCCCTATTACTGCAGTATATTTTAAAGCCAGGCAAGATGAAATGTTGATATTATAAAGTATATATGTGTATATATATATATATATATATATATATATATATATATATATATATTTATAAAATATATATACATATAAATATATATATATATATATATATAAATATATATATATATATATATATATATATATATATATATATATATATATATATATATATATATATATATATATATACATATAAATATATGTAAATGTAAAAATATATGCATATAAAAATAATATATATATATATATATATACATATATGTATATATAGATGTATATGTATATATACATACATATATGTATATATATACATGTATCTATACACATATATATATGTATATATATATATATATATATATATATATATATATATATATATATATATATATATATATATATATATATATATATATATATATATATATATATTAGGGTTATGTAAAAAATACATTGATATTTTCAAAAATTTTAAAAATGAATGTGGTACCATTTTATTTTGTTTCTTATATCATGATATTGACTCCTGCAAAATGTTAGCAAATGGATATGGATGTTCAAGAGACAGTTCAAATAAATAGCAAATAAGGAAAAATCACTTCAAGATATAAGCTTGTTTGCTAGCTTCGTGTACATTCTGGATATCATGTCCTAATCTACCACTGGCTCCCGCTAATCACACTTTCCTGAAAACTATTTGTCTTGCTGCCTTGTAGGATATCTCTTTTTAGGCAAAGGCTAGGAGATGCAAACTCCGACATTAAACACCCCCTGCCTTGGGGCTCTTGGTTGAGTAAAGGCTAGAAATGGTGTCTCGATAAAAATACTCATCTTGGGCAGATGTTAAATGCATCCAGCAGCTGTCTTATAGAAGGCCTCCTAGGCAAAGACTTAAGGGGTAAACAGATTTTATCTGTTGACCAGCCTCACACCCCTTCTCCATCTATTAGGCTGGCGCAGATGTATTTTTAATACATTGTTTCCAGTTTAGGATGTTGAACGCTGGATCTTCTTGACTCAATGCATGAGTTTTGCTTGTGTCTCTCTTTTTCTTACTAGGCAACTCATTCTATTATCTCCAAATGAGACTACAGCTCTAAAACACAGTATTATGGTTCTGAGGCCGGCTAGTATTCAGGTTTCCCGAACTCTGTGGTAGCTCTCAGAGAGGCTTATTCCATCAACAGCTGAAAAATATCAGAGTACTAACAGTGCCATGTTGCGTATGAATGGTGTCCCTGTTTGTACTTTTGGTGTGCATTGCTAAGGCCACATTAGAGCCCTTTGTTACGGCTTAGGGTTTATTAGTGGAAATGAGGCAATTGCTTGGGCTATAAAACAGTGTACTGAGTACTATCTATGTTTCGAGTCAAGTTCTTTAACAAATTTAAAAATGAATAAAGTAACAAAAACTATAAAACACAAAAAACCACAGTCATCACCAAGTTCGCCAAACCTATTATTCACCATAATACCTAGTCTTCGAAGTAAATTTTTTTCTGTTGAGTCTTATCACTTGCAAAGTTCACCAGACCTACTTGCTTTTTGTGAGACTAATTTGAGTTCAGCTGTCTCATTTTGTGATCTCAGTGTTGATGGTTATCTTCCTTTAATTCGTAAAGACTCCAATAGTCACATGCTTGGCCTAGGCATTTACATTTGTAAGAATTCACCCATTTGTCGGGAAACTAGATTTAAATCCACAGACAACTCTTTTATGTGCTTTCGTTTAACACCACTCCACTCTATCACTTTTCTCTTTGTTCTATATTGCTCTCCTTCATCTCAAGACTGCACTCTTCTTGATGTTATTTCTGATTATATTGACCAAGCCCTCATTCTTTATCCATCAGCCAATATTGTTGTTGTTAGTGACTTTAATGTTCATCACACTGAATGGCTTGGCTCTAGTGTCAGTGACTCTGCAGGCATTAAGGCCGTCAACTTTTGCCTTTCTCAATCCTTAACTCAAATAGTCAACTTTCCAACTCGCTTTCCAGACAACCCAAATCATTTACCTTCTCTACTCGACTTATGTCTTGTTTCTAATCCTAGTCAGTGCCCAGTTTCTCCACACTCACCCTTAGGTGCTTCTGATCATGGTTTGGTCTCTTTAAAACTATTATCTCATTCTTCTCTACCATCAGAATCCCCCTATCATTGTATATCTTATAACTACCTTAATGCTGACTGAGACTCTTTCCGTGATTTTCTCCATGATGGCCCCTGGGTAGAAATCTTTCGTCTTCCTGTTGACAAATGTGCTTCTTACATAACCTCGTGGATTCAAACTGGCACAGAATCCTTTATTCCCTCTTGACCATTCCAGGTCAAGCCTCACTCTTCTCCATGGTTTTCCTATCAGCAAAATATGGAAGCTTCTGCAACTTCTGGATACTTTTAATTATTAAAAAACTTCCCTGACGTTGACACGGACCAGACTTAAGAAAATGAAACAAATCAAAAAAGTTGCACTTGTTTTGTCCGCTGCAAAATGGCACTTGTCAAAGAAATTCTGCCTGTATGCTGTTTCGTTTTTAGTTCATGTAAAATTAGGAACACTTTATCTATCAGCAAAACAATTCTCCAGAAAACAGACATCTCTTTATTACTGCTAGGAACCATTGTAAAAGGGTTTTGCCTATCGCCAAAGCCCTTATTATTATTCTCAGATCATGAAATCTCGGATTTCATCACAAAATCTAGGCTCTCGCGACTTCTGGAGAATCTTTAATAGTATCAATAATAAGGGCAAGTCTGTTTTTCCACCTCTTTTGTACGATTTAGACTTTGTCATCTCACCTAAAGACAAAGCTGAATTGCTTGCCAAGAACTTTTCATCAATATCATCTCAGGATTCCATTAGTTGCGTTCTACCTGATATAGCCGTCAAACAGGTTGATTTACTGCTCGACATCTGTATCACTCAAACTTCTGTATCTAAAGTGATTTCCTGCTTAGACTCGTCTACAGCTTGCGGCCCGGACAACATACCTGCTACAGTCTTGCAGAAGTATTCTCCGGAGCTGTCGCCTATCCTTTCAAAACTATTTAAAAAGAGCTAATCAGAGTCTTGTTTTCCAGCCTGCTGGAAAGCAGCATCTGTTATCCCTATTTTCAAAAATTCTGAAGAGCGATCGGATTCGTCTAACTATCGCCCATTAGTCTTCTTCCTATCATAAGCAAGGTTTTTGAATCTTTAATTAACAAACACTTAATCTCTTATCTCGAATCTCATAACCTACTTTCTGATCATCTATATGGATTTTGATCTTCTCGTTCTACTGCTGATTTGCTAACAGTAATAAATAAACCGATAGGTTTTATCGCGCATTAGATAAAGGTGGAGAGGTTAAGGCATTTGCTCTTGACATTTCTAAGGCGTTTGATAAAGTTTGGCATGCTGGTCTTCTCCATAAGCTTTCTTCTTACGGTGTATCTGGAAACATCTTTAAGATTATCTAATCCTTCCTTTCCAATCGTAGTATAAAAGTTGTCCTCGATGGACTGCACTCTTTATCTTATTCTGTAACCTCAGGGGTTCCTCAAGGTTTAATCCTTGGCCCTATACTTTTTTTAATTTACATTAACGATCTTCCAAATTTTCTCACATCTAAAGTGGCATTGTTGGCTGATGATACTACTATTTATTCTTATCACGATAAGAAGCCAACTCCCTCTGATTGCTTGCAGGGGGCATCTGAGCTTGAAAAGGATCTCACTTCTGCTACAGCACGGGGCTCACGGTGGCTGGTGAACTTTAATTCAGATAAAACTTATTTTTTTCAGCAAATCGTTATTGCAATAATTTAGACCTTCCTATATTTATGAACGGTAATATACACGATGAGTCTTCTACCCTTCATCTTCTAGGATTAACTCTTACTTCTGATTTTTCTTGGAAATCCGTTGCAAGATTAGCGTCTGCTAAAGTGATTACAATTAATTTGCATTGCATTGGTAATTGAAAATATGATGTCAAATTACTAACTGGTATAGCTCTTGCTGAAAATTCAGTTTCACCATAAAAACTTTTGACCATAAATGAAAGTATAATATTAGGTAATTTATTTGGATAATTAACAGCTTTTTCATAAATATTTTTGCTTTAATATAATAATGCAGCGCTTACATAAACTTCATATATCAATAAAACACTTTCTTTTTTTTTCTTCAAGGTTTGATAGCTAAGAACTTAAAAAAACTAAATCATCTTGAGAATTTATTTTTCAAGTTACACGAGTTAAAGTTCAAATACTTGGCAACTAATAATCACAACACAAATGATTGTAAGCAAAACCACTTTCTGTGAAATGTTCAAAAAGCCCAGGATACTATATCAGGAGAAAAAATAGTAGAGTCAATAGAATAATCTCCTATTACATTTAGATGCACAAATAACATTTAGGTTTTGTGACCTTAGTCTTTAACTCGTTACACATACAAACACACACATGATGTGATCCTTGTCTTCAGCTTTACATAGATACATAGATACATACATAGATACATACATAGATACATACATACATACATACATAGATATATATATACATACATATATATATATATATATATATATATATATATATATATATATATATATATATATATATATATATATATATATACATATATATATATATATATATATATATATATATATATATATATATATATATATATATATATATATATATATATGTATATATATATATATATATATGTACATATATATATATATATATATATATATATATATATATATATATATATATATATATATATATATATATACATATATATATATATATGTACATATATATATACATATATATATATATATATATATATATATATATATATATATATATATATATATATATATATATATATATATATATATGTATATATATATATATATATATATATATACATATATATATACATATATATATATACATATATATATATATATATATATATATATATATATATGTATATATATATATATATATATATATATATATATATATATATATATATATATATATATATATATATATATATATATATATATATATATATATATATATATATATATATATATATATATATATATATGTATGTATATATATATATACATTTTTTTTGTTTGTTGAATGGAGACATCATGTATGAAAGTATGTAAATTATTATTTTAAAAACATCAATAAATTGATTTTCTCTCAATTTTATTTTTTTAAAGAAATTTTTGCTGGATTCTTCTTCAGCTTAAAAGTTTTTTGTTCGTTTTTGTTTATTTGTTATTTTAAAAACCTGTTTTTTGATATAAAGTCATTTTATAGATACTTAGATGACAGCCATGCTTGAGTACCTAACATTTCCCAGGCTGATCAATTTAAGATTTTAATCAACAGTATCAAAAAATACAATATACCATTGAATTTGAAGATGACAAAAAAAACACTAAATTTTCTAGAAATATGCATAATAAACAACAAAAATGGTAAATACGAATTTAAAATACACAGAAAAAATGCAATTACTAACATTCAAATTAAGGCAACATCAAACGATGGCCCACATATTTTAAATGAAATATTTAAGGGTTTCGTACATAGAGCATTTAATGTAGCAGTCAGAAACATATAGAAAATGAGCTGACTTTCCTTATTCCTTATTTATCAAAAATGTTTCCTTATTTATCAAAAATGACTACAAACATCTCATAAAAGTCATAAAAGAAATACAACGAAAGTATAAAAAATCTCTAGTGACTACTAAAAACATTGACGATATCACCAGTACGTATCCAACGATTTCATTACTTTGGGTACCAAAATTTTTTTCTAAATAGCATAAAGTGATTAGGAAGGCAGGATATAAAACGGTCTTTAAATCAAACTTGAACCTAGAGGCAATATTAACATCAAGAAATAATTCCAAACTACAAACGAACAGCCACCCAGGAGTCTACCTTGTTAAATGTCATCATAACAAAAAGTATATAGGTGAAACAAAAATGCAAATAAAAACACGAATGCTACAACACAAAAACAGTACAATAGGAAATATATTAGAACGATCTGCATTAGCCACACACATGAGACATTGTACACAACAAATTAACTGGGACAGTTGCAGAACTCTAAAAGTCGATAGGAAAATGTTTGATAGGAAAGTTCGTGAGGCACTTAAAATACAGTACCACCAATGTGCCCCTCAACAAAATGGTATCAATTTATTACATCAAAAAAAGATGAAACCATCCCATAGGCATAAAATAGAACTGCCGATATTAAAAATAATGTATAAACAAAAACAAAAAAACTTTTAAGCTGAAGACGCTGGTCACAACAATCCAGCAAAAATTTCTTATAAAAAATAAATTTAGTATTGAGAGAAAATCGTATTTATTGATGTTTATAAAATAATTATATATATATATATATATATATATATATATATATATATATATATATATATATATATATATATATATATATATATATATATACATATATATATATATATATATATATATATATATATATATATATATATATATATATATATATATATATATATATATATATACACAAAACGTTTTTTATAATTATATTCAAATCATAAATTGCATCCAACTTAGATATTCCAAAAATAATTTATTAAAAGAATTTAAAAAATCCTAAAATTATTCATTTCTGTAGCCCTAGTGTAAAACTAATGATGAAATAGAAATAACAATAGTTTAGAAAAAAAAAAAAAAAAAAAAAATACTTTATTACCGGGATCTTCACTTAAAACTATGTCTACTACAGTGGATGATGTAAGTTTATTGTTGCTCACACGCCTTATCAATCTTTCAACCATTTCTATGTCATTACATGGATATATTCCTAAGTGATCGCCTGGACTGAATGACAAACTGGTGTTTGAGCGCTTTTCAATACATACCAAATTTGTAACACGACTATACAACAGAATAATACTAAATATTTGTATTATTAATATTACAATAGTATATATTAGAGTGATTCATAAAAGTAACTTTTTTAAATGTATGCTCTTAACCCCTTAATATGTTTAATATAGATTTAAAATTTTACCACTAGTTTTAAAATTTTTTTGAATGTAAAATACTTTTAGAGTTTTTGAATGTAAAATACTTTTAGAGTTATTAAACTGTTATAATAATAAAAATATTTTGATATTTTAGAAATTTTGCTGATTTTTGATTGACAAATTTTTGATAAAATTATCAAAGGTCTTAAGAAACCTCTAAAAACTTTTTTTATTTAAAAACTTTCAAATCTAGGGTTGTTTTGCTATATCTAAAACATTTATTAATCTAACGTAGGGTGTTAGAAATTGAATTTTCAAAAAAACTGCTTTTATAAACCACCCTAATTTTCTGTAATACAAATTAAAAATAATGTTTACATTTGGAAACTGAAAATAAAGAATTTCTAAGTGCATATCTTAAAAAAAAAAGGTTTTAACTTAAAATGCTTAGTCCAAATAATAGCCAATCAGAAGTAAGTCTTTTGGTGTAGAAATGCCATACACTCCAATATATGAAGACATATCCCGACTTCAACATTTTGTCTCAGTCTCCTTAACAAGGTATCATTTATCTTGGGCAATTTAAAATTATTAGGTATATTTTAAAAATTCTCCTACAATATTGAACATACATAAAAATATTGATATGATAAAATTTTTCTGAAAAAAAAAGAACTTTGTTTTGCAGTGCAATTATTTCCTAATTCAAAGTTTTTTTTATTTTTTTATTTAAAATAACATTCTTAAAAGTCTCAGTAAGACTCAGCAGTGTTTATTATCTATAGCATATTGACATTGATTTTTAATTAAACCTAAAACTAAAAAAGGAAAAACAGGATATTATCTAATACTTCATATCAGTAAGTTATAGTAAAAAATCAAGAGATCATAATAAATCAGGTAATCGAAGTTCCAGATTATTGTTGGCATCTACGTAAAGGAATATATTATCTTTCCTTCATAATTTCTCTAAAAGATATTTTATTATGTGCTGCGTAATTGACAACTGCATATAAAAGTGTTAAAAATCATCAGACAATCATTATGCTTCCAGATTCCAAATTGTAACCAAACAATCTACTGCATTTGTAACCAAGCAATTTACTGCAATTGTAACCAAGCAATCTACTGCAAGTTCAAAAGCAACAGCTCTAGTTAAAAACCTATTAACCCCTCAATTTATACAATAACAGCATTTTGTATAGATAATAACAGTATTTTTTATAGAAAATAACAGTATTTTGTGATATATTGAACAACTATAATATTTCAGCAAAAGGTTAATTTTGGCAGGAGAGAACAACATAGAATAAACAACACATTTTACAAATTAAAAGAAACATTGCCTCCAAATATAAAATTTCCCTACATTATTCATAATACAGTTTCTCCTGCCATAAATGTCTCATTGATATGTAGTATCATTGATATGTAGTATCAAAAAGATATACACAGTAATGAAAAACTTAAATATTTCTATGAGTTCACTGAATTAATGTAACAATATTATCACAAAGTAGGAGGTTATTGTTTTTTCCAGCAATTGAAAAAATGTTATAGTGGAAACTATAAGAGAATTTTTTTTGGAAGAAAAAAATCCCTCAAAAGCAGTAATAGATCTTTTCAAAAAACTATCATCAGAAGTATACACTTTATTTGTACACAGCCAAATGTTTTTTGTTTGAAAAAAAAATTATCAAAATCAAAAAATCAAATACAACTGTTATTAAAGTTAAACATATTTTGGAGGACTTAAAAAAACCAATCAGCTGAAAGATTATATTATAAAGTTTTAGGTATTCGAACAAGTCAGAAAATTACAAATTAAAAACGTATTTAGAAAAAAAAAAATGATGCAAGAAGAAGAGTTGTATGACATGTAGTGACTTCTACAATTATGAAAAAAAGTTGCTAACAAAAAATCAGAACATCTGAAAAATATGATTGTGCAAAGTAGAGCAAGACAAGAAAGAGTAAAGGTGAGTGAAGAATGTGTAATAAAATGTTTTGGTAAGGGGTATGTTGTTAAGTTATGTATAGTTATTTAAATTCAGTTGAATTGCTAATTTAATTTATAGTTTTACCCGCAAAAAAAGAGAAAACTTTCCTGTTGAGCAAAATATTCCAAAATAAATCAATTGAGCAAACATTTTGCTGTTAGAGTATAAATGATCAATCACTTTTTTTTATAATATACCTATGATTATTGATAGAAGTTTATTTGAGTATGTTGTTGTTGTTGTTTTTTTTTTAAGGTGGCGGAGAGGAGGGGTGTGATTCCAGTCAGTAGTCGGACACATGTATGCAGCCCTACTTTAATTTAAAAAGTTTCCTTTATGCATAACAATTTATAAAAATTACTTGAGCAAATCTTAGTTTGTTCTTAAATCCCTGTTAAACAAAATCCCTTATGTTAAATGAAATACATTGATAGACAGAAAAAATTTTTAAAAACAAATTAACTCCCAGCAAGGCTGCAAGCAATCAGTAATAAGGTTTAGAGCTAGCAGAAAACAAAGAAAAGAGTTAAAAAAAATAAAAAATAGAGCTAAAAAACTTTAAATTATGTGTCAGGCAATCACGAAGAAAGGAGAAGTTTTAAAAGCACTAATATTCACTGAAAAAAAAAGAAACTTTTTTAGGCATAAAGGAACAGTTACAGTAAGATTGTGAGATTGAGTTTTGGTTTGTATTTTGGTTTATTTTAAATCATATTATGATATCTCATTTGAGCAGTAACCATGATGGTATTTATTAGGAGGATAACACAGACTAAGATGGCTACTACAGTTAAAGAGGTTAGTTTTTATTTTTTTAAATTGTGGTTAACACTTTTAACTCTATAACTCTGTAACATGATACTTAATAAGCAAGCTGCTGTGTGAAAAATAAAGCTCTAGCATTACCACATTTCGTTAATATGTGTTTTGTTTAAGCTCAGAACTTATTGTAATCATTGTAATTACTTATTGTAAATATTGTTGGATCTGATATATCAGACAGATCCAACAATATTTACAATATGTTTTTGGACCTTGTCTAAAAATCAGAGAGAGGAAAACATTAGGAGAACCAGTCTATGACATTATGGCAACAGTATTCCAAGGTTTAGTGAAGGGAAATAGAATAGAATCAGAAATTTAAACATAATAAGCTTGTTAAAAAAAGACTACTTTTTGAATTATAAACGCCTTTGTATCATGTATCAAGAGTGATAGCCCTTGCCTCAACGTTTCTAATAAACAATATCAGTTAACAAGACAGCATTAGAAGGAAAACTGATAGTGTCAATAAGAAATGTTAAATGTTTGTAAATTAAAGATTTCGCTTATAAGTTTAGGGATACTTAAAGTTCTAAATATGCTGGTTTACGACAGGTTCGACCTGACCTTCAGGTTTTTGTAGTAATGGGCTCAGAAAACGGTTCAGGTTGTTCACAAGATCCATCGTGACTAACGTCTTTATTTTCAAGCTGCTCGTGTGCTCTGTTGGGTTCAATATCCTTGTTAATTGGGTTGCATTCATCATACGTGCTATCACTCGGGACTGATGTTTCAGGTATTTTATTGCTTAACAAAGGACCAATTATGCCATCTGCTGTTTAAACTAAAGGTTCAATGCAATCTTTTACATGACGTTTCACAATTTGGTCTACATGTCTAATCTGGATATGACCATCCAATGTCAATACTTTGTAGTTCACATTTCCGACTTTTGAGACAATAGTAGCTGAGACCCATTTCTCACCTCCACTATAATTCCTTACGTACACAGGGTCTTCTGGTTGAAAGAAACGACTTTTATTACTAAAAATACCGGGAAGCTGCTTTTCGTTGATTTTGGTGATGACCTCAGGGAGTAGCATTGACAATGGATTTCTTAATCTTCTACCTAATAAAAGTTCAGCCGGAGAAACTCCAGTTGTAGAATGTGGTGTTAAGCGATATTTAAAAAGAAAGCGGCACAATTGTGTCTCGACATCACTTCCTTGAAAACATTTTAACGAGATCTTAAATGTTTGAACCATTCGTTCTGCTTGACCATTCGATGCTGGATGATAGGGTGCTGCATAGATTGGTTTAATATTATTTGAAGACAAAAACTGTTTATATTCTTCACTCGAAAACCCAGATCCATTATCACTAACAATAACTCGAGGTATACCATGGGTCGAAAACAATCTTCTGAGTACCCTAATTGTTGTCTTGGCTTCAGTACTGCCCACAACTTCTACTTCAATCCACTTTGAGAAACTATCAACCACCACCAAGAATATTTTTCCATTCATTGGACCTGCATGATCAATGTGTAATCTCTCCCATGGTCTGCTTGGATATTCCCATGGATGAGACTCAGTTAATGGACACTTCTGATTCCTTTGACAGGTTTCACAATTTTTTACTTTGTTCTCAATTTCCAAATCGATTCCAGGCCACCAGACATAACTTCTAGCTAAAGCTTTCATTTTACTTACTCCTGGATGAACCTCATGTAACTCTTCTAATACTGTTTCTCTTAATACTCTTGGCACCACTACTCTTCGCCCCCACAACAAACAACCCCCTTCTGTTGACAACTCAGGGAACCTGGATGTGTATGGTTTCAGTTCCACTTTACTCTCTTCCATCATCAATCCTCCGTCTAACACTTTATTTAGAACCACTCCCAATATGGGATCATTGTATGTGGCTACCCTCAATTGTTTTTCTGTAATAGGGGCTTTTACTAGCTCCATCATAGCCACCTCCATGGTTTTTAACCGTGACTTTTCTCTCGATGCATCTAATGGTAAATGACTTAAACCATCTGCAGCTGCGTTCTTTTCACCAGGACAATATAGGAGTTTATAATCATATGCTGACAGTAGCAGAGCCCAGCGCAATACTCTTGCAGCAGCTCTTGCAGGAAGTTCCTTGTTTTCTGAAAAAAGCCCCAGCAAAGGTTTATGATCAGTGTATAAAGTAAACTTGTGCCCATATAAATACTGATGAAATTTTTTTACTGCAAAAACTAATGCTAATCCTTCCTTTTCAACTTGGGCATAATTTCGTTCAGCCATATTTAATGTTCTTGAAGCGAAACTAATAGGTTTTTCTCTTCCATCATCCTGCTGTTGACTCAACACAGCTCCCACGCCATGTGGACTGGCATCGCAGTGAACCATAATTTTTTTCGATGGATCAAAGTGAGCTAACAATGGTGCATTGCATAACATAGTTTTAACTTTTTGAAAAGCCTCCTCACTGTCTCTACTCCACTTCCAGAATACATTTTTCCTCATCAATTTATGGAGTGGCTCTGTAACAGAAGCCATTCTAGGTAAATAGGCATTGTAATAGTTAGTCATTCCTAAAAATGCTCTTAGCTCTTTGATATTGGTGGGTCTAGGAGCATCCATAACTGCCTCCACATTTTGTGTAGTTGGTCTGCAACCTTCTTGACTGATTATAAAACCACAGAATACAACTTCAGGTTGCATGAAAGAGCACTTAGATGCTTTAAGAGTTAATCCTGATTCCTTTAAAATTCCTAATACGGATTCTAAATTGTTTAAATGCTCTATGTCCGATTTTCCAGAGATGAGTATATCATCCACTCGAACTTTTACAAATGGTAACCTCCCTAACCTTCTATCCATTTCTCTTTGAAAGATGCCAGTTGCACTATGAATACCAAACTGAAGGCGAGTCGGCTGATATAAACCTTGATGCGTATTTATTGTTAGAAACTCTTGTGAAGTTTCATCCAACTCAAGTTGCTGATATGCCTGGGACAAGTCAAGCTTGGTGTATTTTTGTCCACCTGCAATAGTGGCTAACTGATCTGTGGTGTTTGGGATTGGATAGGTATCCAGAGGGGCAGCTTGATTTATTGTAATTTTATAATCCCCACATATACGTAATGGGCCCGTAGGGTCTTTTGAATTCTTTAGAACAGGCACTATAGGTGCTGCCCATTGTGAATATTCAACCCTTCTCCAAACCCCTTGGTTTTCCAAGCGATCAAGTTCTTGTTCAATCCTTGTCCTTAAAGCATACGGTACTGGTCTTGGTTTTAAAAACTTTGGTTGTGCACCCTCACGTACAGGTATGTGGCATTTAAAATTCTTTAAGCACCCTAAATTATCACTAAACACCTCTGGAAATTTCGCAACTAATGCCTCTACCCTGGAATCCAACCTATTGCAAATGTTCACTTTTTTAATCCCTTTACACAAATCTGCCCATTCCAGGTTTAGTCTATAAATCCAATCTCTTCCCATTAATGTAGGTACATTTCCCTTAACTACAGTTATAGGTAAACTGCAACATTGTCCTTTATAATCTACTTCAACAAGTCCTATTCCTTCTGGTCTTACAAGTTCTCCTGTGTAAGTCTTTAACACTACTTCAGACCTTCTTAACTTTCCTTTATTTCCTTTCACTCTTCTATAAGCTGAAACAGCCATTACGGAAACAGCAGCTCCTGTGTCCACTTCCATTCCTACCTCTTTACCATTGATTTTTACATTAACCATAACTGGCCCATTCACCCTCTCAGACTCCTCACCTAATGAATACAAGGCTAAAAAATCACTATCATTTTCATCTGTGTCTGCAGTGTTTCCTTTAGCTGAACCCTCACGAATTTCAACTTGTTTCACTCCTAATTTCTTCTCCTTCCTACCCTCAAATTCCTTTTTTTCTGATTGACATCTTCTTTTTATATGTCCTATTCTACCACATAAGTGACACTTTGAGTTGCGATAATGACAATTGTTTGCCTGATGACCCATATAGCCACATCGAAAACATTCTCTATTTTTCTCAAATCTTGTCCGAGTATCCATCTTGTGCACTTCTTCTTGTTCTATATGACCCTCTCTAGTACCACGTAAAATCTTAGCATCTTTATATGCCGCTTCATATGCTCTTGCTGTGTCTAATGCTGTCTCTAATGTAAGGTTTTTTATGGTTAATAACTTTTGCTGTACATTTTCGTTGTTTAATCCACACACAAATCTATCTCTTAAGTAATCATTTAACTTCTCACTTAACTCACAATGCTCTGATAATCTGTGCAATTCAGTAATATATCCATTCACTGATTCTCCCTCTTTTCTGTCTCTTTTATAAAATTGAAACCGTTGTGCAATGAAGTTTGGGGTTGGTTTTAAATGGTCTCTCATTAACTTTATTAGTTGAGTAAAACTTTTATTTTTAGTGTCATTTTCACATAAACTACGAAGAAGTTTGTAAGCAGGTCCTCCAATAGTTGATAGAAAAACGGCTTTTTGTAATTCTGCCTCCTGTATGTTATTGGCAAGTAAATAATTTTCAAATCTTTCAATATATTCAACAAAATCGTCATTTTCTAAATCAAAACTCGATATATTAACCAAATACATCATTTTTATCTTCGTCGCCAATTGTTATAACCACAGTTAATAAAGAAAAACTACTGCTTTAAGAAAACTCAATTAATAATCACAAATAATAAGATCTACAACAAAGAGTAACAACCATAAATAAGTCTATCAAAATAACAAGTGTTTTTTCGATCATTACTCTCGGACTGCTCAGGAAACTCACCAGCACGTTTTTTAGTCTATACTTTGCCGGAAACCGGCTTACGCAGTTACAACAATTCTACACCAAGATATCTTTGTCTTCTCATATGTTGATAATATGATGTATGTTATATTATTAGTCTCATAGTTTGAATTAAACTTTGTAACCATTGTGCATTGCATCACATTTAACATGAACTTTATTTGGTATTTTAACATTATAATTTTAATACAGAATTATGAAGAATTACATTTTTGTAGTCTCCTATAAATTTTTTTATCTTCCCTAATGCAGTTAATGCACTGGCTTTGCATTTAGTAATACATACTATAGAATTGCATTTACCTAATTACTTAGACATGCAATATTAAATATAATCATAGATAGATTTTAATTGCAAATTAATATTTGCAGTAATAACCCATTTTAATTTTTTGTTTAGATGTAAAAAAAAATTTCACACTTATTTTACACACAAAAGTTCTTCTACAAAAAATTATTATAAAAAGTTACTTTGATTCAATATTTTGTAAGTTTGTCACAGATATTATTTGGCATGCTTCAATGGTCTTTTGATGAAGTTGTTCAAGTTCTGAAAATAAGACAAAATATTTTTTATAACATTTGATTTATTTTTGATCTAATGTTTTTAATTTATAAAAGCATTCTTTACTCTATTAATACTATATTTTTTATAGCTGTTTTTAAAACTTTGAGGATCTAAAAATCTTTATAACTTGAATGTTTTTATAATTTTGTATATGTTACCAAACCAAAGCCAAGTGTTGAGAAGCAGAAATAAGTCTATAAATTAGGTTGTTCAGAAAAAAAAGGAATAAAACAAAATTAACAGAGATAAACATCAATTAAATCCAATACTTAGTTATATACATTATAATGTTATGATGGTTATAACCATCATAACTTGAGTATTTGAATACTTGATATTTGAATATATTTACATGTCTTTTGACTATTTAATATTCAAATACTTTATTTGAAAAATTTAAATAATTTCTAAAATTAAACAACTGAATTTTAAAATGAAAAGAAAAAAGAGAAAACTATGCAGCAAACTCTAATGTAAATATTAGAATTAAAAAGAGTTATTAATGAAAAATTAAAAAAAATACAAAAATACAAAAAAGCTAAATATTTTTACAAAGACATGATGTGGAGAAACAAAAATACATTTTTGAAATGGTTTTTATTTTGTGTTGGTTTGTGCATTATTTTAGTTGGTTTTTAAAACACAGTCGGTTATTTAAATTGCTTATGAATGTTCATAAGTTTGATAGCTTACTATGTAAATGTTACATAATCATAATCAATACTTGAAATTTTTCCATAAATTTAGTTAATTTTTTAAAAATAGAGAAAGATTTTTTATAAAAATACAATTATTTCTGCATAATATAAGGTGGAAATTCAAATTTGTGGGATTTTCTTACATAATTTCAAACACTGCTTCATTAACTATTTCCAAGTGTATCAACAGCTTTTATTTAAAAAAATGTACTTAGGGAAAATTTTGACAAATTAAAAAATGCAAAGCATAAATTTATATAAATAAATGAACAGATTGCACTATTAAACATTATTTAAACATAACAGCTTATGTGCTTGAAACAGGCTCAAATACAATTAAATGCTTTTTTCTGGGTTTTACAGAAATGATTATACAGGCAAAATCAGAAACAATTAAACATTTGGTTGAAGGTAAGTTCGCAAACTTAAAAATTTTCTTAAAAAATAACATTATTACATCAACTAACAATACAGCAGTCATAATGAATAATATAACAATTCCTTAGGTGTTTTAAACCAACTTTGCCATAATCATACACTGCAATTAGTTGTGATGGATTGTTTTTATAAACCAAAAAACTATATACCTGTATATATAACATAGGTATATAGTTTTTTGGTTTATAAAAACATATATATATTTGACAATATTAAAGATTTGGTTGATGGTAATATGGAAGAAGACTCTCATTGCAATATAGATTTTGGTGAAGAAAATAAGTATAAAACTGTATACTAACTTTGATCAAATTATCACCAATTTGACAGGTATTATAAGAATGTTTAAAAAATTGGCTACAAAGTACTCTATTTTGCAACAAATTATATCTAAAAAAAAAATATGGAAAAAACTAAAGTTAAAATTAGACATAAAAACTCAATGGAATTCCTTAAGTGTATAATTCAACAATTTTTAATTCTATCCAAATATATAAAAAAAAATTCAAAATCAAATTGAATTTTGATTCTATTTCAGAAAATACTTTTGCGCTGCAAAACCTTGTTGATGTTCTTGCAATGCCGTTACTGAGCAAAAAATGTTGCAAAGCTCATAACAGCTGAGAGAGTTTTTGTTCGAGTTGCAACCAAAGCAAATCAACCCAAAAAAAAATACATGCTATCAAAAAAAGAATAACAAAAGAAGAGATCCAGTCTTAAAATCTCTGATAATTTACCTACAGTGTGGAAATATACCAAGTTCTTATGGTCATTTTAAATATTCATCAAAAAATACGGCAATTTTATCTGTTGTTAAAGTTATGGAACAAATACATCCACAAATGTTTATAGATGAGCATGTTAATATTAATAATGATGCTAATTCTTCTTCACCTAATGCAGATGATTTAACACCAAAGTGCAATAAGTTCTATTTCAGATACACAAAACACACAAAATACTTGCCAAATTGATAAATATATTGAACTGAAGAGAGAATTTTGTTGAATAAAGCAACCCTGGACAATTTGTATTACACTTTAATAACAATAAACATCAACAATTTACTTTAACAGTTTCTAAAAGGTTCAATTAAAAGAAAAAGAAGATCAAGTTTAAATTTTGAACATTCAAATTACATTTATTTTTAAAATATATAAAATTTTAAAACATTCAATACTTTAGAAAATTAAAAACAAAAAATTTTTAACAATAAGAGAATCATTAAAAATTAATTATAAATGTTTTTTTTTTATTAAATTAATGTTATTCTTTATTTTTGTTAATATGCCATTTTACTTTTGATAAACTATTCAAGTATTCAAGTATTTTAATTTTTTTAAATTCATTATTGAAATAATTGAAAAGTTTGATTAATTTATATAATTATACATTATATTATAAATTTTTGAAAATTGAAAAAAATTTTTTTTTTGATATTTCACTCATTAGATAGGCAATTAATTGTAGAGTAATAATATAAAAAGCTTATTCCCAAAATATCTTTTTATTTCTTGATAAATTAACTAACTGAAAAAAAATTATATAAGAATGATAAGAATATTTAATCTTCTTTTGCGTTTTTCTCCATTTTCAAGTTTTGCGAAACATGGTCTGATTGTAAACATGATATCTTGAGAAGCAAACATGCAAATTACTTTAAATTTTCAGGAAATGTTTATTATACTATATTCTAGGGAATGACATTTCAAAATTTCAAAACTCTGCTCCAATCTTTTTATTTTTTATTTTTAAGGTCTTAAAAAGTTTTTTTTTTATTTGATAAAAAAAAAATTGATATAATTTTTTATGTACTTTGAAAATCTTAAAATGCATATGTCAATACCTTACCTTACATGTCTAGAACATATGAAAAAAATTTCATGGATGTTATGCTAATATATTTAGAGTAGTCGTAAATGGACCCTTTAATATGAATGTTTTTTGATAAATTTGAGGCAAGGTAATCAAGGCAAAGTAAAATGAAGTATAAAATAGCATTCCAAATTAATATTATTTTTATTAACATAATTTTTTTTTTTTCAAGTTTGAACATTTTAGAATATTTGGTGGTGTACCACCTTAAAATATAATATTCTTTATTATTTAAGACAGATCCCTTAAAATATAATATGTGTTGCTTTAAATATTAAAAAAAATCACCTTTTTGCAATAATTTCATGATAAACAGTTCAGGAAATGCTACATAATAATCTTCACTGCGAAATAGTGAACTCTGAAGTTGATTTGTTATTTGTACAGAAAACTGCTCACATGCAGCCTGTGTAAAAATAATGAATACAAATTTAAAACTATAAATAAGTGAAAATTATTTATTACAAAAAAAAAATATCAATGATAGAATAATTAACTAGTCTATAAATATAACCAGCAAACATCAAAGTAAAGTAAGCAAAATTAACAAGTAAACATAAAAGTTAGCACAATTAACCAAAAACAAAAAAACAATGTTTTCTTTAGAAATTTATCTTGAAACAGCCATGTGACCATCAATTAGTTTAATTTTGTACATTAAAACAACAATAACAACCAAAAAACAATGTTTACTTTTAAAATTTACCTTGAAACAACCATCGGACCATCAGTTAGTTTAGTATTAAACATTAAAACAACAATAAAAACCAAAAATCAATGTTAACTTTCAAAATTTACCTTGAAACAACCATGTGACCATGTTTTAAATGCTTCTTCTTGACCACAAAGTTCGTCTCCTTCTCCAATTGGATAAATTTCTTCACCGCCAAGCGCTTTTAGTAATTTATTGAGTGAATTTGCAAACGCACAAAAATTTGGATAAGCCTTTGAACCAAGACCAAATACAGAAAAGCTAAATTAATTATGCTTAAATACAAAAAAAATTTTTAATTTCATCAAAAATTTTTAAAAAGCTTAATCAGTTAAAAAAATAGTTTGAATTAAAAAAAAAAAATACATTTTTAAAAAACTTTAAATAAAAGTTAAAAACCAAGCTAAATTACTTTAGAAATAAAAATGTAAATTGGAACTAGTTAAATACTCATGTTTTCATCAACTAATCATTATAACAGCAGTAGTAATAAAGTCACAAGAGAGTCATTAGTAAAGTGATATTAGTACGTCTAAAATTACTTTCATTAGAAGTTATGGTTATAAAAAAAAATTAAATTAAACAAAAAAAAATTTTCCAAATGGGTAACTGTACTTAGGTTAAAATAGAAAAATAATTATAAAAAAATTGCAAATGCTAACTTGTTCTTTTTAGAAGCTAACTGTTAAAAAAAAACTTTCATTATTTTAAAACTGTTTTAAAATTTGAACACACTTAGTGTAAGGTCTTTACATTTTCTTCAGTTTTAAACCCAGAAAAGACAAATTTTTAAATAATAATTTTTTTTTAAATTTATACAGGTGTATATTTAAATTATAAAATTAATAAAATTACATTTAAAATACAGGTGTATATTTAAATTTTTTTATCTAAGATTTCTTTATCTTTGTTTATTCTTTTTTCTTGCGTATATATCCAAATTTTCTTGTATATCATTTTTTTTTTTTTTTTTTGTATATCAAACAATTTTTATTATATAGTAAAGAATATTTAATAAATAAAAAATTAAACCTACAGAATCGGAAAACTTTCATCAAATGAAGCAAGTTGCGATGTGTGACGGTGATGAATCACACGCAAACTATTTGCACTATAAATTCAAAATTTTGCATTAAAAGAAAATCAGATTTCATTACACAACAGTACAAAAAATAACAATATCAATTTTTGTACAACTCAATTTAATTTACATCTAACCCATCATCATGTAAGTTTGAGCACAACAACACAGGTAAGTTTGAGCCCATCAAGTTTTTTAACCAACTTTTAACTTAAAAATTAAATTAATTAATTTAATTTAATTAAATTAAATAAAATTTAAACGTTGTTAAAGAATCATGACAAAATACTTTGTGAGATAAAATTAGCTTTATTTTGTGTTGTTTAACTTTATTTTTTAATTAAAACAACATTTTTTAAATTTGGTTTTAATCTTTTTATATTACAGTTTTGCTTTTTAGTATATGGCACAAGATGTTTTCTAAACACTAAACTATTAGGCCTAAAGAGTATTAAAAGAATTCATTTAGTAACATATCAGCCCAAGATTGAATTTCAGAACCCAATTTTGATTTTTTTTAAAACATCTTTAATTCCAACAAAGCTGCAAACAACCATAATAAAAATTCTACAATGGGCCCTGCTTTAAAGAGCTAGCTTCTCTAGTGCCATCAACTAAAATTCATTCTCGTGTTACTTGTCATTCAATTAAGTCCTTTTATTGCGACTGTTCCTAAGTGCTCCAAAAATTCTTATTCATCTTGTTTTTTCTGTTAATCTTTAGCTTGCTTTATAAACATCATCTTCCAGTAACTTTCAACTCTAATAGGGGTTGCTCGGAGTCTTAATGGAAGTGATATATATATATATATATATATATATATATATATATATATATATATATATATATATATATATAAAATGATTAAAAACAAATTTTAATGGAACTCTGACTTTCATGCCTTTTGGCAATAATCAGCAATTGTATCTTTGTTGAGTTGATTTTGGCAATCATCAGCCATTGTGTCTTTGATGGAACTCTGAGTTTCGTGCATTTTGATAATCATCAGCTATTGTATCATTGTTTTGGCAATCATCAGCCATAGTGTCAATGGGTTTTCTCATTTTGTATATATATATATATATATATATATATATATATATATATATATATTTTTTTTTTAAAAATAGCATTGAGCACTTTTAAACGCACAATTTGTATTATAATTATTATTATTATTATATCATAATAATACATTATATATTTTGTGTGTATATATATATATATATATATATATATATATATATATATATATATATATATATATATATATATTGTTATTCACCTCCTCAAGGCTGAGAAGGCCACTACAGACAAGGAGGCTACTTAATAGTGGTTATTATTTGTTTTTATTCATTTTATATATATATATATATATATATATATACATATATATATATATATATATATATATATATATATATATATATATATATATATATATATATATATATATATATATATATGTATATAAATTTGTAAAAACATTTATTTCAATATCTTCTACAGTTTGTTTCACCTTTAATAGGTTTAGGTTACCCTACCTTTAGTAGGTTCAGAAAGTACACAATGGCTGATGATTGCCGTAAAGCATGAAACTCAGAGTTCTATTAAAAGTTGTTTTTATTCATTTTATTTAAATAAATAAATATTGTTCTATTACACAGGCCTATTAAAATAAAAAAGTTTTTTGGTGCCTAAGATTTAATAATTGGTTTTAGCTATATTTTTGTTGCTGAATCTGAATTTGAAGTTTTTCTTTATCAGCTCTAGTTTTTGAGATAAATTTTTTTAAGTTTCGATTTTACACCAAATTAACAGTTTTAACTCCACTTAGTAATGTTATAACTCGTATAGACAATGTTTGGTTACTGCATTCTATATATTTGTTATATATTCAGTTTATTGGTCTGTTTGCAACAGGAAAATCCACTAGGTGGAGTAACCATACTGTAAATTAAGTGAACTTCAACTATAATTGAGATTAGTATGAGAGTTGTTGCCGTGCGGAATAGATGAAAGTTGGTGTCGCGTGATATTTCTATTTTCTGAAGTGTTGTTGTTAAGTTAACCTAAATAGTATTGTGTTATAAATTGTTCTTGTATTTTTGTATTTAGATCTAGATAAAATTAGTTCAAATAGAAGAAGTTGTGTGAATCACCCTGATGTGTTTTGCTACATATGCGGAGAATATATGTTAAAAGAAAACAGAAAAAAAGTTAGTGACTTTTTAAAGAGGGCTTATCTTGCATACTTTGGTGTAAGGCTTGGGGATCAAGATAAAACCTGGGCCCCACATCAGGTCTGTAAAACTTGTACAGAACATTTACGACAGTGGACTACCGGGATAAGAAAAAGTATGAAATTCGAGGTGCCAATGGTTTTGAGAGAACCACGAAAGCATTTCAATGATTGTTATTTCTGCATATTAAATATTACTGAAATCAATCGAAGCAACCGTAGCAAGTGGATTTATATCCTGATTTACTATCTGCAAGACGACCAGTTCTTCACTCAGAGGAAGTTCCAATCCCAACGTTTCTCCAGCTACCAGAGCTCTATGAAGATGAATATTGTGCTTTTAATTCTTTTGATACTAATGAAATTGACAGTGATTATGAGGGAAAGGCATCTATTCCACAACAATTCAACCAAGATGAGTTAAATGACCTTACCAGAGATCTTAATCTATCAAAAGAAGCTTCTGAGTTACTTGCTTCCAGATTGAAGAACAAAAATTTACTGGAACAAGAAACCAAAATTACTTTCTGCCATACATGAGAAAAGGATCTGCTACCCTTCTTCTCTCAAGAAGAGGATCTTGTATTTTGTCACAAAATTAGAGGACTCCTAGAAAAAATGAGTCTTCCTAAATATTTTCAAGATGACTGGCGTCTATTTATTGATAACTCAAAGCGAAGTTTGAAATGTGTTCTTCTGCACAATGGAAAAAAATTTGGTTCAATACCAATTGCTCACTCAACAAAAATGAAAGAAGAATATAACACCATTGGTTTAATCTTGGAAAAGCTAAAGTATCAGCAACATTAATGGGTGATTTGTGTGGACCTAAAAATGGTTAACTTTCTCCTGGGACAGCAAGCTGGTTACACTAAATATCCTAGCTTTTTGTGTCTCTGGGATAGCAGGGACAAAACACACCACTGGACTAAAAAAGAATGGCCTAAGAGAAAAAGCATGGAAGTTGGGAAAAATAATTTAATTAACAACGCCTTAGTTGAACAAGATAAAATCATTTTTCCTCCATTGCATATCAAGCTGGGCCTTATGAAGCAGTTTGTAAAGGCTTTTGATAAAAACAGATCGTGTTTTAGATATATAGGGGAGAAGATGCCACAGTTAAGTACAAAAAAAATTAAAGCAGGAGTATTTGATGGTCGGCAAATAAGGCAATTTATTAATGACTCTGCCTTCGTGAATACAATGAATGAAACTGAGCAAAAGCCTCGGACTTCATTTGTTGCAGTTTTCAGAAATTTTCCGGGCAAACGCAAAAATGAAAACTATGTTAAACTGGTTGACGACATGCTTATAATTTCAAATCCCTTGGATGTAATATGAGTATTAAGGTGCACTATTTACACAGCCATTTAGATCGTTTTCCTAAAAACTTAGGAGACATGAGTGAGGCGCAAGGTGAAAGATTTCACCAAGATATTAAAACTATGAATGCTTTTTCATTGAATAATTAGCCTAACAAAATTAGTAAAGCAAGTACTATGTCAATTACAGAGTCCTTCAGTCCTCAACATCATATACAGTCAGATGTTACCATTAGTAGATTGCCTGAACAAACTATACCAGGCCATACATCAGAACCCACTGCAGTAGTTACTTTAATTTTACTCGTGGATTTAAAATGTTCTTCCATATATACCAAAGAATTAAAGATCATTACAGAATCCAAATCACATAATACTGCTGTCATTTCACTATTGAGATGTACAACAGAGAACAATACAAGTTGTTAATATTGTCTCCAACAGATTTTGTGGAAAACATACAAGCAAAAATATATATAAAAATATTTTGAAAATTTTAAAAAATGCAAGAATTTTCATTAGAAATAATTGAAATACAATTAATTTTAAAGTTGTATCACATACTTCAGCCTTTTTCTTATTAATATACATAAGTCTTTTCTATATATTCTTTTGAATCGAATATTTGCATGAACTATCTAAACAAATCAGCATTGATGTGTTTAGATAATTCATAACTTTAATTACCATTAATTATCAATTTTTTGAAAGTTATCAACATCGTTTTCCCAAATTCTTAACAGCAATTTCAATAATTCGCTTACAAATTTATTTTTTATAATTTTATAGAAGATAAATAAGAAAAATAGTGGAAAAAAAGCTGAATTTTTTTTTGCCATTAATAATAACTATTTTTGAAATTGTTAAATAATTTCCGTTATTTTAACAACATGTTTGTTTCAAATGTAAAGATTATTTTAAAAATTACCCCTCATTTGGATAGGCCATTTCATATAACTTTCTTCCGAAAGCCTAAAAATTTGTTATAGAAACATAATTAATAATATATATTAATACTACATTTAAACAACTTTTTGCACAAAAAAAAATCAGTTAAGTTAAAATGAAAACCTCGCCATTTTCAGGGGCTTCACCATTTCCAGTTGTACTTGCAACAAAAAGTATGCATTTTTCATTTTCTAAATCTTCTAACTTATATTGATCCATGCAAATTACTCTTGAGTTAAAAGCATTAAGAAATATTTCATGTAAAGTATGCGCGAATGATTCTGCTCTTCCTGATTGGCTTGCATATAAAATAGTAACTTTGTGACGTTTAGCGACAATATTACTCATCATTGTAGTAGCCATCTTGATAAAACTAACCAAAAAAAATAGGTATAAATAGATGAATTGATATTTTATTGTTGGACAAGATTAACAAAAAGATCAAAATTTTAAAAAAAGATAAAAATTCAAAATTAGCTTCCGCAAAAAAAAAAAAAAAAAAAATTGTGAAACATACATGGCAGATTTTTTAAAAAGGTGTTTCTTGTTACTATGAGAAGTATTCCATACATCAGGATCAGCTTGATATTCAAAAGATGGATTAAGTTTGTAATTAAGCATTTCCTAAACAAGTTTTTATTTTAAGCATTAAATTCAAATGCATTTAAATGTGGATGAGTATATCTGTTATACAAATCATAATATAAATTTTTTTTGAGAGATCATCAATTTTTTCAATAATTTTTTATTAATCATTAGCACTCTATTTGCAACCAATTATTATATAATATTATTTCTCAACATATAAAAAATGCATATATTTGCAACAAAATTAAATATTTACAACTAGCTTATATTATTTGCAACTACATTTTAAAAAAACATAATTTTGTTTGCTTCAAATTCATTATAGTTCACTTTTCCATAAAACTAATCTTATTTAAAATCTAATGTGAACAAATTATCAGCAGTTTGACTAGGAATAACCTATTATTTGGAGCAATAAAAAATTAATTGAAAAATTATAAACTTCATTAAATGTTTAAACTTTCTGTAAATATTCTACAACTTAATGCAAAATTGTTCACATTCATAAGTTAAATAACAGATATAAAATTTTAGTTATAATAATAAAATTCGTAAAAAAACAGTTTTAATAAAAGTTTACAAACAATGTACTAGTTACTCATATTACCTGATGAAACACTGGACATACAGATCCAGAAAGCGGAGGAACTATCCACACCCAATCAGATGGGCAACCACCACGCAATTTATTCTAAAAGTGTTGAAAAACTTTTAATTTTAATAAAACAACTTTTAATTTTATTAAAGATTTTTAATATCAAATTTTTATTTATTTTCAAACTTGAAGAACCTCTTGATGAAGATGTTTTATAAAAGATTCAGCTACACTGTGATGATCCACTAAAGTCACACCTGCTGCCTGAAAAAAAAAGATAAAAATAACATTATTAAATTATACTAATACTAAATAAATCTTTTGAACTCTTTTAAATATATCACTATTATCAGCTAACTGCATGTTTTCCATAAATCCATTTTTTGATTCTATATTTTACTTGGTTTGATTTAAAATTTTTTTTACTGTAAAACTCATTAAACTAAAAATAAAATTAACAGTACTGAAAGCATTTGAGATTTGAAACAAAGTGATAATTTCCTAATATACTTAAATAATTGATAACTATGTTATTTTATGTTTTTCAATACTTGATAACTGTATAAGACAGCAGCTGTGAGTTCTAAGACTGCACGATCTTTCCATAATGACATGTGTGTAGATGTGTTATAGCCCAACAACTCAGCAGTTGGCTAAAAAATTTAAAATAATAATAAAAAAATGGAAGTAAAAATTTAAACCAAAACCTAAAATTTCCTAAAGTATAAATTTGAATGTTGCTTTTTTCTAAAAATTTAAAATTTGCTCTTTCTAATTTTGCAATTAAAATGTAAATTAAAATGTACTAATTAATTTTTCCTTATTCCCTACATTAATTTGTTTAAAACACAAAATAAAAAAATAGTAATTCAATATAGTATATATTGAAAGAAGTTAAATAAAGTTGATCATAAACACTTTGTCAAAAGTTAAGGTAAAATATAAGTATGATACACAGTTACTTGTGTATGTTAATGAAAACAGTACTTTTTTGTATTTATATATAAAAGTATAAAGAATTACTTTATACCAATTTTATTTATACATTCTTACAAAATTTACATTCTCGTTAATTATTACTAATTAATACTCAACATTGTTTTGTTTTTTTATTTTATATTTCATGTTAATTTAATGTACTTAATATTCACGAGTGGTTCTCTATGATAAGACCTGAAGGTCTTTTGCCAGTCTCTGCGTACTTTCTCTTTGTTTTTATTTTTATACCTGTATATTTTTTAATACTTTTTTTTATTGTATAATAATTTTTATCAATTTAAGTTATCTTATTGTATAAATTTATTAAATATTTAAAAGAACAACAAAAAAAAACAACAACAAACAAACTGAAAGTCATTAATATGTGTATGAATCCAAAAATTTATTATTATCTTTTTAAATCTTTTAAATTATCAATTTTTTTGGTATTAATAATTTTTAAATTTAAAGTTTTATGAGAACTTCATGATCAAAAACTTAAAAAAAAATGGAGTACATGCTATGTGATTATATATTATGTTAGATATACTGTGCTATAATTATTAGTAATATAAACTTATGATAAAAGTTTGTTTAATATAAAAGTTTACGATGAAATAAAAAATTACTATATATAAGCATATTTACAACATCACTTGCTCATCAATATATAATTGCATTATCAACTTAAATTATCATTGCGCATTGCATAGGACCATATAGGTCACATACAAAGTTTGATTGCTTAGAGCATTACTAGTATACATATTTTGCATTTATAAGTAGTTATTTATTGATTAGCAAAAAGTTGCAAACTTATATTACAGGTCAAATGCTTTATTTTGATATCTACATAGTTTTCTTTAAAAATCTTCTTCCATTCAAAAATAGTGTAACAATAATTTTAGGCATTTATTATGACACTTCATTATAAAGACATTAACATACCTATTTGTGAAGAGTATAGGTTTATCATCATTACAATAATGATACATTTTGCAGTTATAGCTGGGTATATTTGGATGTAATTATTGAAGATACTGCAATTTTAACTTAATTAACTTTTTTTTACTGTCGTATTTTATTGTATTTTTACACTGAAATGTAATCAAAAAACTACTTGTGTTAAATATTGCAACATTTAAAGAATAATTGCTATGCGCATTGAAATAATTTAAAGAATTTTGTTCTAGTATTGAAATTTAAAGAAAATATTTTTTTTATTTTAATTTATATTTTAATTGAAGAAAAATGGGTTAAAAAAATAGAGTTGAGTGTAGAAAAACGAGCTATTATTGTGACATTTTTCTTAAAGTGCAGTCATAGGAGCAATGAATTGTAATGTAATCAGTGTTGTCATTGTTTAAAAAAGCCTAGACTAACACTGAATCATGAAGACAAATTTATCTGTGTTCAAGGTTAAATAAACTGTATTTAAACTGCTCCTGAATTTTGTCAAGAACTAAATTTCATGCAGAAAAATTCTACTTTTATGGTGAAATTTCCAATTGCTGTGATAATTCTTAAAATGCCTGCCATTCTATTACAATAAAAAAATTAAAAAACATTTTTTTAAGCAGTAAAACATTTGTAGCTTTTTGTTAATTTTTTTGTGAAATAAGTAATGTTTATAAATAAGTTAACAAATAAATGGATAGCAAATGTGAAAACCTAAAGGTAATACTTGTCTAAAGAATTTTTCCACAGAGCAACAAATGACGCTTGATATGTATATATTCTTATAATATTAACGTTACAAATATATGTTTGTAACAAGTAAAAAACAAAAATTTGTATTTAAGAAGCAACTTTTTTAATGAATAAACAAATAGCTTGCATAAAAATCAAATACTCTCCTAAGAAGCTGATTAGGGGAGCAGGCTCGCATGGCTTATCATGTTCCAAAAAAAAAATTTTTATTTATACCTAAAATATAACCGTTTCATAAGTAAAAAATATTGAATTTCTTGCTCCTTTAAACTTAAAAGCAAAAATAAAATATATATATATATATATATATAACTGTCCTGTAAGTTACAAATATTGCATTTCTTTTTAATTATACTTAAAAGTGAAAAACAATATACCTGTCCTGTAAGTAAATAATATTCCATTTGTTGCTTATTTATACTTATAACAGAAAAACAATAGACTATACTGTAAATAACAAATATTTCATTTTTTGTTTATATAATCAAGAAAAAGACAGTTATATTGTTTTTTATTTATAAATATTCGTTACTTAGGGAAAATTATATTGTTGCAAAACTAAAGCAGATATTAAATATAATCAAATAAAAAAAACTTATTAAAGCAAAAGAATTTTGCTTTAAAATTAGCAAGTTAAAATTTTGTGGTAGTTAAAAAAGTAACTCCTTTTATTGCTCAATGCTGACCTCTACTCTTTTATAAATATATATTTATATTTTACCTAAAACTTAATTAAATTATAGTTTACTTATTATAGTTGATACATGATTTAATTTGTATATAAAAGCAAAAAGATAACACAAATAATTAATCAAAATTATTATTTTCAAACATATGTTAATCCAATGATAACATGGTATTTGAAATCTCTTTTCTTCACTCAAAAATAATTTACTTAAGCATGGAACTTCTCTTAAGTTTTATAGTATTATGTATGTAATAATGCAAAGAATTTTTAATTTAAAGTTAAAAAAAAAAGTAACATTAATAGTAATTAAAGTATTGTGTCTTTCAGAAACTAAAAAAATAAATTTTAAATAAGAGACTACAAAAAATTTTGAGCATTAGTGTCACTTTGTTAACAAAAAATAACAAACGTTTTATACCTACTCATTAAGCATTAAGCATAAAGAAAATCAAATTTAAAAAAACTCAAAAAATAACCTAACCTTTAATAAATTATATCTATTTTCATCACCAAAATTTCTGACAGCAATTTCTGTGCTCATGTACCTAAATTACCAACTTGATAATTACTTGTTAACTTTAAGGCATAAACTTTATGAAAACAGATTTATAATTCCTTTAATACCTAAATATTTTTTTGGTGAAAAATATGTTTTTTAATTTTACACATCTCAATAAAACTTAGTAGACATTTTATGCAATAACATTGTTATATACTTCTTAAAATTCTATAAATTTTATCAAATATTTTCTATTTAGGAGGTAACAATTCATATTCAAAGTTTTTTTATTTTTGCAGATTGAAAGTTTTTACCATAAAAAAGCACTTGTGATGTGATGCAAATACATCACAAATAGTACTTTTTCTCACAGTGACTTTGTTAGTTAAGGTTCTTTTTTAAAACTATATAAGATTTAAAAGAGAATTGTATAAACAATTTTAAAAATATCATTAGCCTGTATAACTGAAGCTACTTCATAAACCTTTAAGGTCAAAACAGTGAAAGTTTTATTTTTTTATTACTAAAAATTTTAAAAACAGTATTCATATCTGAAATCTCAACGACATTCAAAATTTAATTTACATTTAAGTTTTGACTATTTTTAAATATTTACTTTATTAGATGAGTAAATGTGATGAGTAAATGTATACAGCTTTGACTATAAATGAGAATTCCAGAGGTCAAGGGGTCTATATAATATTTTAGAGAACCCCAGAGGACAAGGAGTTTACTTTTAAAAAATTGAGTTGGGCGCATGAATAAAATGGATCCAAATGATTGTTTTCACAGACACAGATAACTAGTGTGTAGTTGGAACATTAGACCAAAATGTAACAAATATGCACACCATCAATTTTTATTCATTCATAAAATCATAACCTAATGTTGTAAATACATACTATTATATCACTAATGCTGATTTTTTTACACTTGATCTCTGAGATCTTATATATTATTTAATTTATAAGTTACTATCAAAAAATTTCTGCAATGCAGATGTATAATTTTTTTTTATTACTGTTGGATTAGTATAGACACACCAAGTTAATTTTTAGTTGTTTTATAAAACTTTCGATTTAATTAGTAATGAATTTTTTTTTGGTTATATTTGGTGCAGGTAATCTGTGGTCTTTGAAATATAGCAATGAAAGCCCACAGAGAAACATAAAACAACTCTATTAAAAAAACTTTTTATATAAAGAATGATAAGTAATAAAAACAAAGAATAACAAACAGATGTTCAAAACACAGATTTATTTTGAAAAGAAAAAGCTTATATACAAACTATAGTCAAAAATAATGCTATTGTTAAAGTATACCTAAAACAAAACAGAACATAAGTAACCATAAATCTTCTTAAAATACAAAAGTTTAACTTACTTTAAACAATATATGTGTATACAGAAATATATTAATATTTAAAATGAATAGATGTAAAATAATAGGAGGCATAAGATGAAGAAAAAACATTGCTTATGTGTAATCATAATTTATGTAGTGGTAGTAATAAACTTCTTCCTAGAATCGCTAGTTGATGTTTTTTTTAATTATTTATGCAACACAACGATCGCAACAAGTAACCAATGGAGCCATCCAGTTACGAACACCTGGGAGATTTGATAATAAAATCAGATGTAGATGATATCATTGGGTAAAAACCATAAATAAATGTAAAGACTATTTAGTAGGGAGGAATAAAATTTTACGACTCAGTAAGTGGAGGAACCATATCTCACGCTCTAGTCATCTTTAGCAAATGATAAAACAATGGTAAAAAAATTTCATAAGATTAATACAGTAGATGTATTTTTTGAAAAATTAATCCACATGAGTATGATTTTCAGTTTTTGTACTTAAGTATTTATTATAAAATGTAAATGTTGATGTTTATGTAAAATAGTTTATGTAAACTTGGGTGTTGATATAATTAATTATATCAACAAACAAGATTACATAAACTATTAATAAATTATTATAAATAATTTTTTTTTCAATTTTATAATTTGGTTTTTTCACATTGCTGTTGATTTTCAGTTTTCAAAAGTAATCATATTTTTAAAAAATTTAATTTTAAAAATCAGCTAAAAAAATCCAAAAGATTACATAAAAAACAAAATACCTACCATCCATTAAATGGAACAGCAGTAAAGGTCAAACCTCCACAGTTTAAAGCCATGTTACTTACTGCAGGAACAGCATACCATCGTAAACCCAACTCATCTAATTTTGTATGTCTAATAAAATAACCAATGTTTTGAATAAATACAGTTTGTTCATAAAACTTTACTTTTAATTTTATATAACTAAACTATATTGATTTATAAGAAATTTTTCTATTCAAATTTAAGACCAATTAAAATTTATATAAAGTATATGTTCCCCAAATCTTGTTTATTTTTGTAAATTTTAGTATTTAAACAATTTGCTTAATTAGTAAAAAAAGTTTAAAAAAAAATTTAGCAAGAAAATTATTTAAAAAGAGTTAGCAAGAAAATTATTTTATTTAGTTATTCTTTGAGAACTACAAAAAACATAAAATAAACTTCAATTTGATATATTAAAAGCATCTTCAGTAGGTTTAGGTCACCACTGTCCTTACTTAAATTTCTATCAATTTTAATATATGTATATGTATATGTATGTATATATATATATATATATATATATATATATATATATATATATATATATATATATATATATATATATATATATATATATATAAATATATATAAATGAAGTTTATTTTATGTTTTTTAATAAATAAATAAATATAAATATATATATATATATATATATATATATATATATATATATATATATATATATATATATATATATATATATATATATATATACAAACATACACACACAAACACATCTGTATAAATGTTGTAATTATAATGTTGTATTTATAATAATACTAACTAGATTATTGACTTACTCTGAGGAATGTTGATCTTTTTGATTACAGTTTTTTACCACACTTTTTTTTATATTAACAAACAAGTCTGTAGAAACAGTCTAAAGAATATTATTCATTAGACTATTTTCAACAGTTTTTACTCTTTTGTTAATGCTGTATTGTTGTATTGCAAACTTGTTTATGTTTAAAAGCGAATAATATTTTTCACAAAAATAAATAACATTAAGTCTCCATTAACTTACAAAAACATAAAACGCTATATATGTTTTATTTTTGTTCCAAGATTTCAGTAAAAACGGGGGTAAGCTAAGATGTTAATAATAACAACTCAAGATTATTTTTTAAAAAAGTTTATATATTTGTATTTTAAATAGAGAATTATTATATTGTAGGTTTATATAATTTTTTATGAAGTCAAGAAACTTATAGTCTTTAACATTTAAGGAAAAATACATTATTGTAATACACTATTCAAATAATTTCCACAAGTTAAAAATCTAGAAATGTTATACCATTTATACAATTTTGTAGCATATTTGGCACCCTGATATTTTCAACTTTTTTTTTCGTTTGCTTGAAAAACTATATTCCGTAAAGTTGTTCGGCAAAGCGCTATTATATTATATATAATATAAACAGAGTTAGCAGAATCATGTATTAAATTTGCATTTTTGCGGTTTTTTAAAAAAGTGTTTAAATTACACTGTTGCTCGTGCAACGCTTCCATTGCTTTAATTTTTTTATTAAAGTCACGATAGTGATTTCTGATTGGTTGATTTTTTTTTTCTTTTATTTAAAGAATGCTTGCCCAAACCAAAAACCTTAATTGATTTATGTACACTCACTGTGCCTATCCCTAAATTAGTGGATGTGTGTACACTCACTGAGCATATCCCTAAATCAGTCGATGTATGTACAATCACTGCGCCTATCCCTATATCAGTCGATGTTTGTAAATGAAACATAAATCTAACCTTCAATATACAACAATAATAATAACTTTCAATAAAAAAATTGTTAAAAAACATTGAAAAACATTTTTCAGAATGTAGGACTCGATCCTGGAACTTCATGAGTAACAAACAATTAGGATACCACAATGCTAAACACACATGTTATAGTAGCAATTCTTTTTAAATTTTTACAAATAAAACTTTCAAAATCCATCAATTATTTTCGCAGCCATAACTTTAATTAAACCAATTAAACTTTACTACTATGACTTTAAGATAAATTAAAGCAAATTTATGGAAACCATATATCAAATCCATTGCAAAATTAGCGTCTGCTAAGGTTGCATCTCTTTATCAAGCGCGACACTTTCTACTCCGGATTCAATGCTCTATCTCTATAAATCTCAATTCCAGCCTTGTATGGAATACTGTTGCCATATCTGGGGCGGATCTTCTCATGATGCCCTTTCTCCTTTAGACAAGGTGCACAAACACGTTGTAAACATAGTTGGACCTGCTCATGCAGCCAACCTTTAACCATTATCACATCATCGTAGTGTTGCTTCTCTTTCTATTTTCTACAAATACTATAACAGGCACTGGTCTAAAGACCTAGTGTCTTATCTGCTATCTATTAAAATTCATTCTCGTGTTACTCGTCATTCAATTAAGTCTTATTCCTCTAGCTTTTTTTTTCGAACATCAGTTCTTTGGAATTTGCTTCCTTCATCTTGCTTTCCTGATTCATACAATTTGCAATATTTTAAGTCGTCTGTCAATCGTTATCTTGCTCTACAATCTTCATCCTTTCTCTTCCAGTAACTTCCACTTCTACTTAGTGGTTGCTTGCAGCCTTGTTGGAAGTGAAGATATTTAAAAAAAAATGTATATATATATTAGGGTGTTGACTTTTCGGTAAATTTTTAGTATCTCTTGTTTCCAATATAACAAACAGATGAACTTTGGTTTGAAAGTAACTGAAAAGTCATTGGTTTTATTTAATTTTTGAAAAAGGTCACCCACAATTATCTTGATTACACACTGGCTCCCATATATCAGTGAAATTTCTTATTTCTTTTTAGTCTTTTTAAAAAAAAAAAATTTATTGCAATGCTTTTTGAAAGACACGGTTGTTGCAAAGCAAGAAAAAAAAAATATCTAAAATTAAAAAAAAGTGCTGATTTAAATGCAAATATTTTTATTTAGATTGGACTATTTGATAAATATAAAATTAATTAACTGATGCAAAACAAAATTGATTTATATATTTTTATTTCAACATATTAACTTTTATTGTGAAATTTTTATTATTGTGATAACTGTTGTTGTTCTTATTAAAATGTTTTAGTACTTATTAAAACTTATTGTTGTCGTACATATTATTGTGAAAATTGTTGTAGTACTTATTAAAATGTCTACATTATATTAAAATAAGAAAATATAAAACATTTTTTTATAAGCAGTAAAAGCTTTTTTAACTCTTTATCAAATTTTTTATCAAATAAGTAAATAAATAGCTAGAGTAAAAACTTAAATACAATGCTCGTCTAAAGAATTTTTTACGCTACAAACATGTGCTTGTAACATGTATAAAACTAAATTTTGTTTTTAATAAACAATTTTTTAATGAATAAGCAAATAGCTCATGCAAAATTTAATAGGTCTTGTAAGAAGCTGTTAGTGGAGCAGCTTGCATTTATAAATTACAGAAAGATAAAATATATTATGAAAATTTTATGTTGTATAAATATGTTTTTTAGATTATTAGAAATAGTAATACTAATTACATTGGATGTTGAATATTAACTTCAAGAATATATTCTTTTGGGATTTCAAAACAATGCACTTCAGTACTATTAGCTTGAACAATTAAAGGAAGTATGTCAAACATTGTTCCTTCACCAACCCAGCCCAAGCTCTGAGCAATCTTAAAAAAAATAAACATTTTAAATCACATATGAAACAACTATAAAATAAACATTAAAACAACATTAAAGCTAAATAGTTATCTTTTTCTTTAAAATAAAATCTTACTTTAGTAATTTCAATACTAGATGGATCTCCAATAACTTTTCCATCATCCTGCCGATAACCAGCATACCTAATTAACTGTGAATTCCAGATACGAAAACCTTCTTGGTTCTTTTTTTTATGAGGAAAAACTGAAATTGCAGACCTTTAAGACAAAAGAAATTTATCTTTTAGACTCATACTAACATAATAATTAAACTTTAACATTTGAATAAAACTAATAACTAATTTAAACAATGATTAATCAAAATGGCTAAAAAAATCATAAATAAAAATAAAACTGTAACTATTGTACTGTTGTATATTTATAATCAAAGTCAAAGTAACAAAATTTTTTAAATAAAACCATAGTAACAAAAGCAATAGTAACAAAAAGTATAATACCAAATTAAGCAATAAAAAAAAAAATAATTCGCCAAAAAACCAGCTTATGTTAAATTTAATAAAAGCACCTGTTTAAACAAAACCTGTTAATAATTAAAACAACCTGTTATTATTTAAAGAAGTTATTACAAAAATTCATAATTGTTATAATTTTAATTTTAAATACATTTGCAGCTTAATTACATCTATAACAAAAATCTATAAACAAATTGAAACTAAAAATGAAAAAAAATTAAAAAGTATATATATATATATATATATATGTATATATATATATATATATATATATATATATATATATATATATATATATATATATATATATATATATATATATATATACACACATATACTGTCCATAAATTTATTAAGTCTAAAGTTATTTTAAAAACAGAAGTAGGAGATCTTGAGCTCTTTAACGCAGCAATTTTCATTAAACTTAACAATATTATATAAGCTATTTTGATTTTTGATTTAACTTAATGCTCTGCAAGGGAAAACTTTTTTAATGGTGAAATTTAGAATTGCATAATTTAATCTAATCAAATAATAAATTGTTTAAGGAATTACAACTTCAGTTATTACTCAACCAATACAATATATTAAACAAAAAGAAAAAGAAAAGATTACGTAAGAGTAAATCTCAAGAATCATTAGAAACATGTAAAAAGCTAACAAATTGGCAAATAATTAACCAATGCGCCTGCTTGACATCAGACTGTAAAAATGTGAAAAGACAAATAAAGAAAATTTCAGAATAATGTTCAGAACTATTGGCTAATTTGAATTCTCCAACAATAGACAAAAGATCAGTCCCAAGAATAATGGAAAAATTGATAAAAAAGATAAAAATAGAAATCAAAAAAACAGATTTGATGGTATAACAAAAGAGGATAGACTTTAGGTGCATTCTGAAAATGAAATTTTTTATTTAAAGCACTTAGACACATCTGGTAAAGTGGGATATACAACAATGAAGCCTGATAATCCAGAAAAATGCATCCTTCAAAAAAAATTAAAACTGGAAATCTTCTATCTATGCTATCAACTTCAATTCTGAATGAATACAGAGAGGAACAAGAAAGTAGTAATGAGTCATTAAGTGAAAGTGGCAGTGATTATGAACCTTCAATACATATTAGTAAACAAAAAATTAAACAGAGAGCAGTCAAGGTTGTTAAATTGGTTTGTCAAGCGAAACTAAGTACACAAAAAGCTACCAAGATGTTTATACAACTTCAGATGATTGGTGTCGATCTTTCTGCATCAACTCAACCAGCAATCTATATACCAGTCATCAGAGAAGGTAAAAAGTTACAAGATAAATTGAGAAAAGAACTGAAGGTCAAGAATTGGTGTTTGCATTTTGATGAAAAAAAGATAGCTGGGACAGAACATCAAGCAGTTGTGATAAAGAACAATAAAAAAGATGTTAGGTTAAAGCCAATGGTATTGTAGAATAGAAAGTCTGAGACAACTTTGAAGGACTTCGAAAACTTTTGAACGAATATGTTTATGGGGATATAAAATATATGATTATCAATATAATTACGGGGATATATAAAAATGATTGTGAAATTACAAATACTAACACTGAGAAAACAAGTGGAATGATACAGTGATTAATTACACTGAAAATGTTGGCTTTTAGAAACTTATCTATGTTGGTTGTCAACACCATTTATTAGATCATGATACAGCAATTAATGACATTGAAAGTGTTGGCTTTCAAAAACCTCTTTATGTTGGTTGTCAACACCATATATTAGATCGATTATTAAAGTTATGTCTGGATAACTTTTTTAAGGTAAGACTAATTCATCTGAACTGTTATATTATTTTGTTGAAACAATACATAATAAATATGACTATTTAGCATTGAACTTTGACAATAGTGGTATTCAACTGAAGGAGAATGAACTGAAAGTGAGAGATGAAATGCATTTTTTGAAGCATCTGATTAAGTAGTGAAATACTTTTAGAATGAAAAGAAATTACCTAAGGTTAATTTTATAATTTTACCAAATATTAGCCAATCTAGATGGAATTCCCCAGCAATTTATTTACTACTTGCTTACATACCAATATCTTTCAGACAGACAATGACTTAAGATGGCAGTTAACCTTATTGCTGAGAAATTGGCAGATATCTGGTTTTCAAACCAAATGTCTATCCCTAAAAAGGGTAAAGAATTGGAGGAAGCCATTTTGATCATCTAAAGGGTATCAATACATTCACAAAGTTTTGGTGATGTTCCTTTGACTATAAATGCACAAAAATCCAACATTTTGCCAAACAAGGAGTAAAAGGTTTATAAGATATCAAGATTGTTTGTAAATCTGAAGAAACTATTTATTAAGAAATCACAATTAAAGTAAATCCAATCCTTTTTATTTAATGTAGTTTTATCAATGTAGTTGTTTAAGCATTTTGATGTTTTGCTTATTTTATCAATATAGCTTTATTTATGGTTATGTTCTTTATAAGAACATAAAGAAATTTCAGATTTATTACCTAATATTTCCCTTGTTTGTTGCAAATCGAAGATGTTGCAAACAGCACTCAATCATTTGTTGTGCAGTAGTTACATGGCGACAATCAAACACCTAGAAAGGACAAAAAAATGGCAGAATCTATTATTTTAAAGTTGTATTTAGCAATTTGTTAAAAGTTTAGTCATGTTTAGGGTTTCCAGTTAGAACTTTTTTTTAAAAGTTTTTACCTGAACATGTTCAAACTATAATGGAAAAAAGTTCGAACTATTTCAAAGTTTATTTTAGTTAAAACACACAAAAGTAATGCAAAAAAAAAGTATTTATTTTTTTATTTCGCTTCTGCAAACTACTATTTTGGAAATATTTAAAAGTTATACAATCTGTTTAGCTGCAGCCCTGTTTGTTGCAAAAGTTTTGTCATTTAAAGAACTTCTTATTTTATTAGCAAAAAGTCTGAGGCTAAAAAAAGCTCTCTCCGCTTCTATGGATAAAGGAAGAGTTCTTTGAAAAGTAAATCTAAATATTGGGACTAGCTTCAATAATTTCTGTTTCTGTTTTATAACAAGGTTTGTTCTGATTTCCTGATAGTTAAGCTTTATTTCAGACTCAATAAAATTTTTGAATGAAAAGTTTGAGTTGCTGAGCTAAATTCATTTCAATTTTGATATTTTATAGGTTTTAAAAATTTAATCAGTTATTCTTTCAGTATTTACTTTCTTGTTAGAGATATTGCCAGATGAAGCAATATTGTCAGTTGAAATAATCGCTGAATGAGATTAGTAGCAAGATTAGTAATCGTCTTTTTTTTAATTTTGTTGCCGAATCGGTTATCTTTATTTGATACATTCGAATTTGACAAGTACTTCACAAGATGAATTAAATGAATGTTTCTTCTTTCAATTATTCTATATTGCGAATAATCATTCTATATTGGTGAAAAATGAGTTTAAGAAGTTAACCAACTTGTAGGTGTACCAATTTTATTAAGTTTTTTTCTTTTTAATTCAATCACAGTTTTAAAATACAAAAAATCAGCACCTCATTTTGAAAGAGTAGAGATGAATAATTTTAGCTGTTTTAATACAACACAAAGTTCATTTATGACATCAAGCTAATTTTTACTTATACAAAAATCAATATTCATATTGTATAAAAGATCGCATTGTATTTTTTATGTTGGGAGAAATAAATCTTTTTTTCTTTTTCTTATTTTTAGTGTCTAAATAAAAATATTGAAAATAACTATTTAATATTTATTTATGTATTTTTATATATCAATCAAAAAAAGAATACATAAAACAACAAATAAAAAAATAATAATATAAACTATTTTAATTAAACATTAAATTATAATTAAAAAGATGTTTTTTTTTGATTTCTCTTATTATAAAAAAAAATTTCAGTTCAAACCTTGTCAAACCATTTTCAAAAATTTTAAATATAATAATCATAATTGTTATAATATAATATTGCAAAATTATTAAACAAATAGATAAAATATAAACTGAAACAAACAAAAAACACACAAAAAAAAATTGACAAAACAAAAGAATACACAACAAAAAAAACACAACAATAAACAAAACATTTAATGTAGTAAACAGAGCTGTGGAGTTAGACTCAGAGTTGCAATATTTTTAGCGGAGTTGGAGTCACTAAACAAAATTGAGACTCTGACTCCAATAGTAAAACTTTATTGTATTGTATGTGCATGTATAAAATTTTTAATCTTCAAAGAACTTGTCATATATTTTGCAAAAAAATATAAATTACAAGATAATTTTCAATTATCTCTTAATTTTTTTTTAAGAATTCCAAAAATTTTTCGAAAATTTTGCTTTAGAGTCAGAGTCAGAGTTAGAGTCATATTCTGAAAAATTCAATAATTGGAGTCGGAGTCAGTACTTTTTTTTATAGGACTCCCCACCCCTAGTAATAAAGTAAACTAACAACAATAAATGTTAACAAAAGTAGTACCAATAAAAACACTTTTTTTATCTTTTCTATACTTTCCTTTTTATTTATTTGTTTTATTTTATCTGTCTTTATATTCATATATTTTTACACATTTTTTTTTTGTGAAAGTGTGTGAAAATAAAACTTTCATTAAGTTTCAAAATAAGAAAAACATTGCCATTGTAAATAGCACTTGCCATTGCGACAGTTGCTTTTTACATAACTATTGAAGTTATTGCAGCAAATTTATCTCTTAACCTAAGTCAATTCTCTTAACTCTTAACTTTAAGTCAACTCATAGCTATTACAAAGTTTTGTAATTATTGTTGTGTATTAAAAGGAACATATACTATTACAGAGATTATTATTGCTTTAAGCTAATATATATTGTTTTTTTACAGAAGTAAACTCATCAAATGTAAGATTAAATTTACATTTATCGTTAAGTTCATTTTCAAGAACCTTAGAACTTATTTCTTGACTAACCTAAAGTATTTAATGACATGATTGGAAACGGTTCGAGGACTTCAATGGATTTGGAATCCCTGAGCTCGAAATGCTGATTGCAAAGTTTCACTTCTAGCAATGGTGTGAAAGCTGATTCCATCAATTGCTGATAGTCGACTTAAAATTTCAGGTAGAGCTTTATATTTATCTTTGAAAAAGCTTTTAACTTGCAGTATTTTAGCAGCAGAATTGTTTGCTGCAGCCTTAGGCGCAGTGTTATTGCATTTAAGAATTTAAATTTTGTTTTTAGTTTTTAGCTGTTCTTGTTGAGTTCTATACCATTTGTTTACATTACAAAAATTAAGAGTAATGAAAACTGTCTTAAAAAGTCACAGTTTAAAAAAATATTTTTAACTGTTGAAAAATGATTATAAAAAACCTTATTTTAATATATATACATGTTTGAATTTTTAGAGAAAAAAGATTTGAACTCGAACCTCTTTAAAAATGGCAAAAGTTGTAACACTCGAACCTGAACATGTTCGAACTGGAAGCCGAAGTTATTTTATGATAATTGTATCATGCTAATTTAATAAACAAAAACACAAAAACACAAAAAATTATAGATATTAACATAGAAGGTTTAATAAAAATTACACGGTATGATAAAAGCTAATATAATAGTAACAATAATAATAAAAAGAAAAATATAACATAAGGTTAATATAAATGCTAAAACAATATATAAAAAGAGAAAAACTAAATAAAAATATACAAAATAAAAATATTTACAAGTTATAACAAACAATGTTAAATTAATAAATATTACAAGTAAAAAAGAATAAGCAAAACGTTGCTAAAAATGTGTTAAGGTTGATAAAACATATGTGTTGCTATAAATGTGTTAATATTGATATGATTATAATCCTACTATAAATTTTTTTATGTTTGTTTTTATAATATTAGAGGCTTGATGTTTGATGTTGTTTAATGATGATGCTTAAAGGTTTTGAACCACCCTTAAACATAACTTTATAACCTAAGTTTTGAAATCAAGTATCATTTTATTATAAAAAACACAATTAGGGGATGAGTTACTTGCCCTAATGCCCCACTTGTATTATTTTAAAGATAGCATTCTAGAAAAACAGGCTTTGTCAACAGGATACTATAACTTTTGAGTGGAGGTTGATTGGATATAGATTTACATGGTAATAAATTATTTTTTGTTTTGCAATGATTATATTATATAACATAAATGAATACAGCTAGTTTATATCAAATCCATATTAACCTATCATGGAAGTGCATTTTTTGAAAATTCTGTAGATCAAGTTGGTATCCTTGCAAAAACTATGCTATATTTTTAAATAGTTATACTATGGACCAGTTTTAAAATGATTCTAATCAGCCATTTAGATTACACTTTTATTTATAAGCGATCCAAACAAGTTATTGAAACAACAATAAACCCAATGAAAAACTGTTAATAAAAACTGATGAAAATAGAGGAATAACTTTTTTTTTAAATGATGATCAAAATTGAATAAAAAGTTTGGAGATAATAAATTTTTGTTTGATTATGTTATGAAGTGTATTTGGTAATAATTGGTTTACTGAAGAAAATGAAAAAATACTTTTTGAGTTTGATGGTAACGAAAATGCAACAAAATAATGTGATTTAAAAAATCTTTCTGCAAATCAAACAATCTTTTAAAGCGATATCTAATTGAGATTCCATCAAAACCAATTTGTGACAAAAAGTTGATTACAAGTTTTCTGTGAGGAAATTGCTGCACTTATGCACTTAAAAATCATCTATCCATTAAAAAAGAAGATGTTATTGGCACTATCAAATTTATTTCTACATTTGTAAAGTTATTGGGAATATTGTAATGTGAATTTTGGGAAGTTTGTAATGTGAAAGGTTTTGGAGCAAATATTCATTATAAAGAGTATCACGCAGCTATATGTTTGCACACAAATAAAAATCTCCTATTCTTATTAAATGTGACAGATATAGTTAAAAGTATGAAAAATTCAGACCTAAAATGTGATAAGCTTAAAATGTGAAAGATACTTCTGAATGTACTTCTTATGGCTGTAGGGAGTTAGTCAACATTAAAAGGTATCTTTTGGATTGTAGAATTGACTATGTTACCCTGAGGTGGTTCATGACTGATCTCTTTGACTGATCTTTTAGCAAGCTTCTGGAGGAATATTATGAGATTTTATTACTGCTCAATCTGTCAAAGAAAAAGTTGGAATCCAACAAGCAAAATTGTCTTAAAAGTTAAAAATAGACAGTCTTGATGATTGTACAAATGATTATTCCTGTAACACATTTTTTTAATAATTAATTTTAAAGTTTAAATGAGGACGAGCGCAAAATTTATATAACTAGGATATAGTTCATGGAGAACCCTTACTTTTAATTTTATATATTGCTGGTTAAGGAAATCCTTTGAATAAAGGATGTCTTTTTATTCGTTTAAACAATAATGTTCAGTGGTACATACTTTGTACCACTTATCAGATGAAACTTGTCAAATGTTTATGTAGAAATTACTATCTGCATTGAAAAAGTTACACTCTGGTATTGATGACCAACATTACTGCAATTTAGCGAACAAATTTCTTAAAAATCTAGTGATAAGAAAACTTTCATGATGCTTCAAGAAGTCTACGAAAAAAGAACTAGGATTAACATACAATACTACATAACAAAATAAAATAAGAAACCTTATTTTATTTTGTTATGTAGTATTTCATAGTTTTAATGATAAGTCACTAGCAATTTTGTTAGCATGGTACACATGAAAATATTAGTCTTGAGTCAACATATATAGTGTAGAACAACTATATAGTAATAAATATTTTTTGTATGAATATAAAGAATATAGAGACTGATAATATAACTAGATGCAACATATTTGAATATTAAATAATTTTTATAATTTTTAAATATTTGTGAAAAATTTACATGCAACTTTTTCCAGTGAATTCTTCCAATACAACGTGATGCATTTCTCCAAGCAAGACGAGCTCCAAATATCAGTTCTTTTTCTGTTAATTCATAAGAGTCATATGTGTCTATTTCTTGTAATACCTCAGTGATTCGTTGTGTATGTTGTATTGTATTCAAGCTAAATATAAATTAAAAATGGATTAAATTTTTATATTAAGTTAAAGATTCATGTGTTGTTATAACAAATTTTTTTTTTATATTTTACTGTTTTTTTTTTTTAATTTTTTTTCTTTTCTTGCTTTCGTTTCTTAATTAAAACATTAACATATCAAAATTTTGAAAATGCAAAAATTTTATTACTTAAACAAAGAATGAAGACAATTTTCTAGATGACCACAAAAAATTTCCCATAATTTAATTCAAAATTTAATTAACATTCAAAATTTAATTAACATTCAAAGTTTAATTAACATTTCCCTTAATATACTTAGTTAAAATAATTATTTTGCATAACAAACTTGGTTTAAATAATAAACTTGATTAATATAATTATGAAGTAACAAACCTAGTTAACATAATAAAACTGGTTAACATAATAAAACTGGTTAATATAATAAACTTGGTTAACATAATAAACCTGGTTAACATAATAAACCTGGTTACATAATTAACTTGGTTAACATTAAATTATTTCAAAAACTTTTTCTTTAAATTAAAAATAAGTAACAATAATTTGATACAACAAATGTTTACTATATACATATTTATAGATCTTTAAAAACAAAACAAAAATCAAAAAAATAAGAGTGGTTTAATGCCTTAATTATGATAGCTATGTCCTAATTATTATGGTTATTAAATTTCTAATGAGATTATTTTTTAAAATTTAATGAATAGGGACTGTTTCTTCATAGTAAAAATGTAAAGGACGAAAAATGAATCAATAGCATCTTTTTTATATTCCTCACAAAACAGAATCAGCAAATAAATTTGTAGATGTTGTAGTATTTTATTAGAATTACTTTCAACTACTAGAGAATTTTAAAACTACTGGAAATTTTAAAAACATGATTTTAAAAATATAAACATAAACAAATGTAATTAAACTTGTGAACAAGCTGATCATACTGTTACAATATAATTTATATATTTTTTTCTCTTCGATTTGAAAAATTGTTTAAAAACAAAAAATAAACCCAAACATAAACCCTTAATCAATGTATGTGCGCTCCACTGTTTCTATCCCTATATTAGTCGATGTCTGTGCCTATCTCTATATCAGTTGATACATGTAGGCTACACTGCGCATATTTCTATATAATTCGGTCTTTGTAAATAATAAATTGCAATTTAACTTTCAATAAACAGCAATAATAGTTTAAAAAAATTAAACTAAATACAAAATATAAACATCCAAACAAAAATTTTGAGCTCCCATCACTGTAGCATGAACTAGAGCTTTAGCACTAAGCTAAACATGCAAAAACAATATTAAAGTAATTTTAAAATTCAGGTAACTGTAACTTTTAAAATCAATTATCATGTTGACTACTGTGGTTTTAAATGAACCAATAATACTTTGCTAACATGACTTTGAAATTTTTTATATATATATATATATATATATATATATATATATATATATATATATATATATATATATATATATATATATGTATATATATATATATATATAAACATATATATAGAAACAAAGTCAGCATATTTTTGTTGACCTCAAACACTTTTAGGTTGGCATTGACGCATGCCGAACCTAATTCCAAGGGTTGTAATAACTAACACAAAAACAGTTTTAAAAGTATCGAACTCATTCATTCAAGTTTTAATAATAAAAAACTTTTCTTATAACCCCCATCTCTCTAGATTTGAGCTAATTGAGTGCAATTTTAAGGCTTTTAAAATTAGAAAAAAATGTATTATAAAGAAGAAGAATAAGAAATTAACTTTTATATATAAAAATAGAAAGAAACATCAATTGTTTGAATCTAAATATGCACTACAATAGAGTTTAAAAAGTTGGGTTAAATGCAACGTTCTTTTTTTATTGGGTTAAATTAGTTGGGTTAAATGCAACGTTCTTTTTTTAAATATTAACCACTGCTAATGACTGTTTGAGTAATTTATTTATAACATATGTATATATATATATATATATATATATATATATATATATATATATATATATATATATATATATATATATGTATATATATATGTATATGTATATATATATATATATATATATATATATATATATATATATATATATATATATATATATATATATATATATATATATATATAGTTGCAATTGTATGGAAGGAAAAAATGATTCTTTTGACAAAAATACATCACTTTTAATTACTTTTGACTTTAGTCCAACATTTTTGTGTTGTCATAAAGTTAAAACTATTAATTTAATTGGAAATTATTCACTTTTTTAAAAAGCTGCACTAATGCAAATTAATTGACTAGAATAAAAATAATCTGAATGCTTTTAAAACATTCTGAATGTTTTTAAAAATATAAACAATGTTTTTATTTTTATTTTTTTTAAATAAAATCTTTTTATTTTTATTTTTTTACTGCAAATCATGCGCAGAGCGTTGCTACATCAATTTTCTTGTTGCCTACTGCTACAAGGAAGTGTTGCCCATCGAATATCTTTTAGTCTGGCTTGCAACTGAGTGTTGCTACATCGACTGAGGTTTTGGTTGGGGCAGGCAATCTATTAAGTAATGAAAAAAAAATTCCAGTCTTGCATTTTTTTTTTTTTTTTTGTGCAACAGCATCTAACATCAAATATGTGAGATCTGATATTTGCTAGTTGCCAGAATCAAAGTGAGATAGTAAAAAAAAATTTCTATGCCTACATGCGGAAACCAATTTGTTTTTTTGTTCAGTAGTGATCCACTATCAAAAGTCATAATAAAATAATTTTCATAAACACACTTTTTTGTTGATGGGTTGTAAAATTGGCATCTTTTTATTATATCCACTTGATTATAAGCATGTTACCTGCGTCTTTATGATTCCAGATTTTTTTGAAAAGTTCTGTCAGATTTCTATAAATAGTTGTATTAATTGATTTAAGGTGGTTTGCAAACTTCAAATCCGTTTTCACTAATACTGATGTAAGACTTTTCCATAAGAGTGGGAACTTCCACATTACCATATTTTTTGATGCGAAGTAGTTTTATATGCAAAATATTTTGATAGACATTGGTTACTTAACTGACTTGTGGTTTTCTTAATGCAGTTGCAGTTTGTTTCATTAGCAGTTTGTGTCATAAGTTTGTTTGCACAAAAATTGTTGCTTGTGTGAATTAATAATTGATTAAAAATTTAGCATGCAATTGTAACCAACTCTTATTGTATTTCTGTTAGAAATTTTTTGGAGCATATGATGTAATGGAAAATGTAAGTTACTTATGTTTAAGATAGGATTTGTTTAATTTTTTTTCTAATTTGTGTCCAATTAAAGCATTTTTACTGAAAAGAGAATTAAATATTTCTTTTTCATTTATTAGTATTAGAAAGATTTAGATTTAAATTATATTAAAAACCAGACAAAGAAAAAAAACAGACCAGACCAAGAAAAAAGCAGACCAGACCAGTAAATATTTCTTTTTCGTTTATTAGAAAGATTTAGATTTAAATTGCATTGGAAATGAGCAGTTTTTTGAAATAATTTATTGCCTAAAGAATAGGAAGATACTCTATTTTTAATTGAGGTTGGTAATTGTTTTAAAATGCTTGGTGGATGAGTGGAACTAGCATGAATATAATTTTATGTACTATCAGGTTTATGGTTAAAAATTGCAGTTGTTAAGATTTGACATAACAGTAATGTAATAAACAATTTTCATATTGAATAGAAATACTGAGATTGTTTTGTTTAAATATTTGAGTAAAATGCTTCCTACTTTTTCCATTTTTGAACCACTTGCATTTTTAAACATGACTATGTCATCTTTTCTACATAATTGGAAATCACTATTAATGATGACTCTTAAACAGAGCAGAGTTGTTTTTCAAACAGTATACAACATATATATATATATATATATATATATATATATATATATATATATATATATATATATATATATATGTATATGCAAAAAAAAAAGTAAAACTATTAAAATTAGCATAAAGAACGCTTTTATGAAAAATTGTAGTTAAAATGGAATTATTAGTTTTAGAGTTTTTGAAAAAGTTTAGATGCTTCTTCTTTTTCCATTATGAAAGAGATCGATTTGTGTCTGGCATTGATGTAATCAAGAAAACTGGAAAAATGAATTTCATAGGGAGATGCTGCAAATATATCCTCAACATATCTTTTATAAAAGTTTGGTATGATTCCATTATATAATTTTAACCACTTTCCTTCAAAATTAGCCATAAAAAGATTTATGAGATCTGATGCAAGTAGTGAACTCATTGTCACTCCATTGATTTGGTCATATAATTGTTCTTTAAAAAGAAAATGTTTTAAGAAATTGCAAAGTGAAATAGTTTAATTAAATCAGCTGTATTAATTTTTTAATTAAAGTAACTATTAAAAATGAAAATTACAACTGTCTATGGTTTTGTGTAACATGATACTGGTAAATAAACTAGACATATCGTACTACATGAAATATGGATGAATGAAATAAGCACTATTGATCTCATTAGCAAATGAAAATATCTCCGTTGTGCAGAAAACAGTAGTGCTACACAAAAGATTTGTTTAGTAATGAGTTGGATTTTTATGAAAAAAATGTTAAAACTTTCAAATGGGAGTGATGTTTACATAATACTTATATAAGAATAGACTATTGGCACAACAATAAAAAACTGAATATAATTATTTTCAGATGATTAGTTAGCTCAATATCAATAATTTAAGAAGCAAAAGTTCATCCTGAGTTTGTGAACATCTGAATTTCTGTTTAAAGTAAATCTATTAATTATAATTTAAAATTTTATTTTATAGATCTACATTTTCTTTTGCAGAAAATTGAAAGATTTGAGGCTTATTTCTGATTTTATTTAATATCAAAATAAGTTTTAAACATAAAAGATACAAACATTTTCAGCTTTTCAAAATGGACTTTTGATGAATAATTTTTTTAAAAACAACCAAACTTTGCCATCAGGTGTTGACTACCCTTTAAAGGCTTTCCTTTGTTTTAAAATACTTATATTAATATTGAATGATACAATAAAAATATTGCAAGGAATGATTAACATTTAAATGTATGAAAAAAAAATTAGAAAAAAAATCTGTGAGAACAAATGAAAAACTATTTAAAAACATTTTATCTACCTTTGCAGTGACTGAAAATACTCCTCAAAAAATTTTAAAGCTTCCTCTTTAAGTTTAAATGTCTCTAAACCTTTATATGTATGCTTATCAGGTATAATAATAGATCCAACACATCGTTTCTCATTGCAATAAGTTTTCTAAATAAAAATTACCAGCTATTATCATTGAAATTTTCTAAATAAAAATCAATTGAAAATTTGATGAAATTTGTGGTTATGATCTTAATAGTTTTAATGTAAAAAAGTTTTAATGTTTTTAAAAGAAAATGTTTTTTTATTGAGGATTTGACTATTTATTTTATCTAGTTTACATTTTACAAAATATCTAAGGATTTAAGCAAACTCAATTAAAAATAAAGTTTGAGTATTTTAAATATTGACTTTATATCAATTAAAAAACTTTTATCAAACGTTTAGCTAATTTTATAATTAAGAAAGCAAGAATATTGTAAAATATGTATTTTTTTGCACTTCATATTCTTTTGTTTTTTAATATTTTTCTTCTTCCTTTTTCAATCTGTACTTTGCACGTCAATTTTGTAACTTACTAAACTTATATAACTTATTTAACAAGATCGTTTGCATAAACGATCTTGTTGCTATGTGAATATCAAGTATGAATTCAAAGTTCAATATTCTTTTACAAACCTCAAAGCTTAAATATATTCTCTTTTCAATTACTTGAAACAGAAAACCATTTTTTATTCTAATCACTTTTCTGTGATTAGAATAAAAAATAGTTAGGGGCAGTTGTTTGTGAATTTTAAATCCAATAAAATTTATTCACTACAACTGTTACAATATTGTTGATATTTCTTTATTGATTAATGACAACACTCTTACTTGTCTGCTATATTAATAAATGGCAACCCTCTTACTGACTCCTCTTCTTTATTTTACCATGGATTATCATTTACTACTTACCTCTCATGGAATTATGGAAACCATTAATGCAATCCATTGCAAAGTTAGCATTTCGTAAGGTTGCCCTTCTTTTTTGAACTCGCTATTTTCTTACTCTTGATTTCATTCTCTACATCTGAAAATCTTTTATTTAATCCAGTATGGAATACTAGTTAAATTTGGGCTGGTTTATAAAATGATGATCTTTCTTCTCTAGACAAGTTCCAAAAACGCATATTTAATGTAATTTAACCTGCTCTATCTACTAGGCTTGAGACACATTTCGATCATTTGAAAGTCACATCTAACTCCCTTAGATGATAGCTCAAAGGAGCTATTATCTTTAGTCTCACCTTTATCTTTCCCTGACTAATACAACCTACAATTTTTCAAATCTGCTGTTAACCATTTCCTTGTTCTTTAATACTGTTTTTTGTTTTCAAGTAACTCCTATCTAAATAGTGGTAGCTAGCAGCCTTGTTGGGAGTGAATTAGTACTGAAAATAGTCACTTAACTCTTAGATATGATTGGTATTAGGTATGGTTCATAACAAATTGACAGCAACCATCTTGTAATACTCCAGAGAAGCACTTGATTGTTTTTATTGGGTTAAGTTTTATAATCATGTGCAAGTTATTTGCTGTAGTGAAAAGCATTTTAATATGGATTTCTAGAAAGTACTACTTTTTATGGATGTACTATATTGCTGCTTTTAAATTTAATTTAATGAGAAGTTGAGAGTATTATTTAGTTGTGTCATGTTACTTATGCAAGATTGTGTTATGTGTGATTTTCTCACTGTACAACTCGTAACTTTTACTTTCATCAGGTACAATACATTAAAAAGCAAATTACTTTAAATCAATTCATGATTTTATTTGTACAATGATAACACCTGCTGATAGTGTCTGATGCATGGCTAGTAGCCATCACTGGCAGGAGTGTCAAACATAAGTAAATGGCAAATAATAATATAAAGTAAGACTGTTATTAATGCAAATTATTGTGGGCATTAGTATTTGCTTTTTTATATACTCTTCAAAAAATTACTTTTGTATAAAAATCAACAAAAACATGTCATGGAAATCATTATCATTGTTATGACTAGCTATTTACTGAAGAAGTTGTTAAAACAAAATGCATTAATGTGTTCCAATTATTTTTTATAATTTGTTGAATTAAATTGATAACAAACTTTCATTTTGTTCAATGCACATTAAAAGACCAAACTCTCCACACTTGCCAAATACTTTTCCATTCTTATATATTAAAGACACATATTAAAAGTAGGCCCTTCCTTTAAAAAAATGTTGAACAAGATGTTTATTTGTTAAGGCATTTTTATAAGCTTTTTAAAATTTTTGTGAGATCTTTAGGATCATATTTACCACCTGTTTAGCTTGTTAGTATTTCTTTTAAATTGTTTTGTTAAAATCAAGAGTTTTGTCGGTCCTGCTATTGGAGTTTTTTGCTTATAATTAATTTATATAAATCAAATATAATTTACGACTTTTACAAGACCCATTTTTATTGACATTAAAGATAAATGCATTAACCAGACTAGATAAAAATAAT